>VZTI01000182.1:762186-966651 GCA_013397865.1 Struthidea cinerea | reverse complement strand
TATATATATATTAAAATAGAATAGCACATACATATTGAGCTTGTTTTGCTGGGACACAAAAGACCTACTTCTTACATACAAAACATGCATAAAATAAAGAGGGATCCATATGAAGAGGGCTCTGACATATCTGAGGAGGTTCATAGCATGCTCAAAGAAAGTGATCTTAACATGCTCATGAAGTTTGCCTTGGTAAATATATTCAATTAACTGCAACTGAAAAATTATTCACAATACTTGATCAGTGTTATACAAGTACAGTAGGTTCAACATATCTTAGAGAATTCTTAGAGAAGTAAATACTCAAATGAACACTAACTGAAGCAATGGACAGATGGATCCCTTCTTCTCCCCACAACCAGGCAAAATAACCCAAAGTAGGTGGACTATTTATTCATTAGGAGAGCCTATTTTTTCATGCTCTGGAATGTTCTCTTGTAACTGGCTAAAATAAATCCAGTTGACATTACAGTGTACAAAAATTCTCTTGCAGTACATAACTTTACACATGCAATAATGGTAATTCTGCAGACAGGTCATTTTCATCAATTCAACTGCAGCATATTCTGTAGTTAAGTATTAAAAACAGACTCCTAAAAAAGGTTAAATTGAATCCACAAACTTCACTTAACTGATTAAAATTTTCCATTGAGCAAATGTGGTGTTCCCTATTTGTGATAAACAAGATGGTATTCCAAATGCTTACCTTCCACTAAAATAAGAAAATTACATTGTAATTTAGAGGGCAGCTTGCACTCATTTTATGGGACTATTTCCAGAAGGCATAACTAGCAAACTGACAACATGCTTTTGAAATAGCTCATATACTTTCTTGTAAAAAAATATACTGCACAAATGTTATTAACTTGCGTCTCTGTTTTATCCTTGCATTATAATGCTGCTCTATCTAAAGCATGTAATGCAAAAACCAGCAGATAGCCCAAGTCATAGACGTAGTATATATTCAGATATTAAGATTATATCTTTTATTCTTAATTTAAATAATTATTTTAATTTTTTTGTTTACTTAATATTTCTTTATTTTATTTTCTAAATGCAAAAAGCATAATAATTGCATGAACATCCAATCCTATTAAACATTTATTGTGCAATTCAACAATAATGCCCTCAGATTTGGATATTATTACATAATTATATAAAATTATATGAACTCATGTTTGAATGTTGCACACACAAGTGACTGCAGAAATCTACGCATTAAATTCTTGGATGCGTTCACAGTAGAAATTGCCTTCCATAATGAATGTTTGGATGTAAAATTTCTCCCTCTGTAAAGGTGGCCTTGAGATGGTCAATAATGCTGTGGCTAAACCCCTTTGGGCAGACAAGCACCACACAGCACCTCTCTCACTCCTTCTGCAGTGGGGTGGAAGCATAGAAGTGAGAAATCTCATGGATTGAGATAAAGGCTGTTTAACAGGTAAAGCAAAAGCTATACACACGAGCAAAGCAAAACAAGGAATTCATTCACCTCTTCCCACAGGCAGGCAAGTGTTCAGCCATCTGCAGGAAAGCTGGGCTCCATCAATATAATGGTGACTTGGAGAGATGAATACCATGACTCTGAATGCTATCCTTCCTTCTTGACTCCCCAGATTTTATTGCTGGGCACAAGCTCCATATGGTCTGGGATATCCCTGTGGTCACTTGGGTTTGGCTGTCCCAGCTGTGTCTTCTCCCAGTTTCATGTGCACTCTCAGCCTGCTCACGGGGGAAAATGGTGCAAGAGACAGAGGAGGTCCTGACACTGTGTGAGCTCAGCTCAGCAGCAGCTGAAACAACCCTGTGCTATCAACACTGATTTCAACACAAATCCAAACAACAGCAACTTATGGGTTGCTAAAAAGAAAGTCAACTTTATCCCAACAAAAACAATGAGAAAACATAATTTTGCCTAATTTTCCATAACGGAATAATTAAGTTTAGTAATGCAAATCCTGCAAATACAGTGTCAAATCAAACTTTTATAGACACTGGCCCTTTGGTGATAAAAAAAAAGCTTGATTTTTTTAAAAAAGAAGTTATTATGCCATCAAACTATAAAAGCTATATCCTTCAAGTCCATTAATGAAGCCCAGTATGTCTGGCATTTACCATTTTCTCCTACTTGGAAAGAAGTCTAGATATAATTTAATATCTGCTAGGAAGTCAGGTTGATCTACTTTGCACATATAGAAATATCCAGTTCATATCCCAGTATGGCAGCCAAATTCGTGATGTGCTTCTTCAGTGGAGAGGTGGGGAGGTGCACTGAAAGCCTTGGATTCACTCAGAAACTTGATCTGCATTATTGATGTACACTCTCTTTTCCATTTAGCCACTTTGTAGGACAAAATATGTGGAGCAGAACCAGATTTTGGACGTTATTTTTGCTTTCAGTCAATAGACTTACAAGTGAAGAGGCTGCCAGGTTTTTCAGGCATGTGGAGCTTCTTCATTGGTTCATCACCTTGATATATTAATGTTTCTCAACATGTTTGGAGGGTTTTTTTTAATAAGGTACTATTTATTTCATGCACTGTAAGCTCTATTCACAGGAATGAATATTAATCTTTGCTAGTTAAATATTTGATACTACAGGAAAAGAACATAAACATTAATGAGAAACCTCCTCCTCTCTTCCATCCCTTCTTCTGCTTCCCTGCTCCACCCCCCCAGACTTGACAGGATTCAGTTTCCTAGTTTTGCCTATCTGAAAGTTAGGCATTGTTGTATTTTTAGGGGCAAGAGAGGGACATGATCCAATGGAGATTTACCCCATCTTAGACATGAACCTGGAAAGGTTAAATTTCCCCCAGAAGCAGATGTTTACTATTAATTCCAGAAGGAACCTAGAATTTTTTTAAACCAGACACACAATCTTTAAATGGCTGTCAGGCAGTATAAAGAGCACGCTCAGAAAACCCTGTACTCCTATACCCTCTATATTTGCCCATAGTGCCCCATGGTGAAATAAGCAGAAGGGGAAGCTCACCACAGCTTCAATACTAGAGTATCAGGCGCTTGCATCTGAGTGAAATTCCTCCCAGATAAGTAGAACTCTTGTTGGAGTTGGCAATATTTCTCACCATGGCTATTTCAGACTAGATCCTGCTGCTGTGTACATCCATGTGATCTTCTCACTGACTGTTGCTGGCATGTTGTCCCACCTCAACGTGCACTCCACATCCTGCCACTCCAGCTTTTTTGAGTGAGCTGTTGTATGTTTGTGGTCACTACTGTTGTCCCAAGTGTAGCAAGTCTCTTTGCTCTTACTCATGCCGGTGTGGGTAGCAGTGCATTACAAGGATCTGCAGCGAAATAATATCTTAGCAATTGAAAAGAATTTCAACTTGAATTTGGGAAAAAGAAGGCTGTTTTGTTTTAGAAAGTTATATATTATGCTGCAATTGAAATGATTAAAGGGAGAGCTTTTTCAACTTAGAGGCTTTCTCATTATCTTAGATTTTAAGTATGATTGTGTGATTTCCAGCAGAGAGAAGCTGTTGTGAAAAACGTTTTGCTACAGTTAGTTAATTCTTCCCTACATGTGCTATATTCAATGTGTCCATTTTAAAACCAAATGAGGCAGCTCTGTCTTCTTTAGAATCTACAGCAAATTCTAGATGTGCCAGTTTTAGAGTATGCTCATTTCTGTGGGAATATGGTTTCCTAATCTTTATGACATACTAAAATTAAAATAATAAAAAAGAGAATTTTGCCTAGTAGCAGGAAATACACAGGTGGCTGAAGGATTTTTATAGTTCTTCTTCAGCTTGGCTCTTAAAACTAAGAAATATAGTTTTTAGAATTGTGTTAAGTAACAAAACCCATGCTTGTAGAACACTCTCAGAAGACAATTTGGGAAGGTCAGCTCATTCACCTCAGAGTATTTTGCCTGCAATGTATTGACATATCGCGAAACATAATTCTCTCCAGCAGAGACCATTTATGATACCAGATTGAAAACAAGTTGTCACAAACAGAACAGAACAAACCAAACAAAAACAATTAAAAAAATCTTAATAAAATCTAGTTCTGCTGCCTCCACAATAGTCTGGTACAAGAAGTTAGGCACTGAAAGGTGTAGGGGATCTTCAGACCTTCTATAGGAAGAATTGTAATATTTGAAACAGCATTTCATTGCTACCTCTAGTGAGAAGCCTCAGCTTTACTTGAGAGCAGTTATTTGCTTTCATTACCAGACACATCTGTGACTACACATCAGTGCCCAGAAATCTCTGCCGTACGGTGAAGTCAAGTCCTACAGGATCCAATGAAAGCAGTGAAAGTCATCTTGACAATTTAAGGAATCAACAATGTAGGTATCTGCTTCTGATAGATTGATCTGGATGTCCTTTGGAGCAAACACAAGTGGTGTTCAAAACACATCAGATGTATTGCATCTTACAAGTGCTAATTTAATTCCATCGACCAAGGGTCAGTGAGCTTCGAGGTAGACTGTGCAAATGTAGACTTTGCAAAAGTTAATAAAGTTCCAATCTTAATTATTCTTTGCTCTTAAAGGAATTTAAATGTTTTTCATTAAGGAATCACAAGTGTGATTAACTGGAACTCAGGAGCCCCTCTCTCCTCTCTTGTCATGAAGGAGTGGTTTAGGCCTCTTAAAGAATCATTGTCAAAGGTACTGGTCAAAGTAGATTTTACTATAAATTTGTGAAAGCGAGACTTTAACAGAGTCAATGGCAAGATTCACTCTATTACTCACTATATGGTGAAACATGCAAAGGAAAATCAAGTTAGAAGCAATTTAGAATGACTTACATGAAACCAGGGTTGCAAAAGGGTAACAGTACAAAAGGGTTTAGCAGCACTTAATCGTTGACTAATTTAACATTTACAAAGTGATTTGATAGAATTTACTACAATTGCAACAGTGATTTAATTATAGATTGCAGCAGAAACATTCATACTGTACTTGCTAGAGGGTGTTTAAATCAATACATACACACGCACGGACGCATAGACATCTAAATGCACGAAGGCATACCTGCTAAAAATTCCCCAATCCATCTTGCCCACAGAGTGGCAGTGTGGTTGCCTCTTGCCTCTGTGCCTATAAACAGATTAATTCCCTACTTAATTGTAATTTGAGGGAATTTTTTTGTTAGATTACTTAATTATCAAGGTCTTTTTAAACGTGAGAGTAGTATTACATACGCACGGTGGTCTTTGGAACAGAGTCACCCACCTAGTTTTTGTCCACACTCTAACATACTGAATAATATTCAATAACAATCATAACACAATGGAAATTAGCAAACTTATTTCGGGGTGCAGCATCTGATTTAGAGTTTCTGTCACTGTTGTTGACCATATGAATATGGTGTCCCACCAGCACTGATTTCATTCTTCTTCACTTGTTCCTGGACACAGTATATCTTCTCTCTGTCATGATGAACATGGATTAGAGCATTCTGTCCATTGTTTCAGGCATGTTCTAGCAGTTGACACAGGCCGTCATGTTGCAGTAGCTCCCTTACCAATGTAAGATTCATTCCAGTGGGAGTAGGCAGTAAATCTTTATATGATGTGCAGCTAGATTATAACAGTTGGTAGGTTGTGACATGACCGGAATAGCTAAAGTCACTTCCCACAATTTTGGTAAAATTACAGATATTTGAGTGATTGGTCATCTCTACAGTGGTGTTCTCTGTAAGGATAGCGCCGCAAATAGTTCTCGTACACACACATCTATTTCCAACATATACAATACAGTTTCAGGAGTTTCATCAGGATGTATTTCAAAATCGCATTTGTTCAGTGTCAAAGACAAATGTCTCAGGTCTTGATGGTATTACTTTCACAAATAAATCCTTGTTTTTCCCGTACAACACATGCATCAATGTTGACAATTTAACATTTGTTCCCATTTTGTTGGGCTTGAACTCCCTGTTCTATTGGTTACAGTTCTGTTGTGATTTAATCCCAGTGCAGTGATCTCCACACAACCTTCTCTTCTCCAGGCTGAACAGCTCCAACTTTCTCCTCCTGTCTTCATAGGGGAGGTGCTTTGGTCCTCTTATCAATGTCACGGCCTCCTCTGGATTTGCTCCAACACTTCCATTTCCTTTTCACATTGGGGACACCAGAACTGTACCCCCTACTCCAGGTAGGGTCTCACAAGAGCAGGATAGAGAGGCAGAATTCCCTCCTTTGTCCTGCTGCCTACGCTGCTTTTGATGTGGCCCAGGATCTGGTTGCCTTTTGGAGGTGGGAGTGCTCAGACAGAATTACTGTTGGATATGGTCTATCTGATGAAGCATCAGCTAACCTCTGGACACCAGCCTGGAAGGCCTCCTGTCACTAGCATTTTTGCTGGACATTTGCTACTGTCATTTTTCCAAATTCATCTGCTTTAGAGTTTGATGCTACTGGGAAACCTGAAGCAAATAATAATGTTTATGTTGATCCTTACACGCAGCATTTTTTGCTCTAGGATTTGTACCAGTTTTTCTCCCTATCCTCTTATTTTCTTGTTCTTTTGTGGTCATGTCTCCCAGTGGCAGTTTTGCTGAGACTGAAAGCAATAGGAAAAAATGGGAAGCTACTATTAATATTTTATTTTTTTTATCTTTTTATGACATGAAATTTTGACTATGGTCATCCCCGCCCATTGGGATTAGAAGCGGCCTATTATTTTCCATTGTCTCTCCCAGTGAAAGACAGGCAGTTCTTGAGGAAAAGTAAAAAGAAAGAAAAGGACATTTGATTTCATAGAATTATATTGGTGAGTTTAAAGCTATCATCCCTATTCACTCTATCCTTCAGTGTTCATATAAATTATGACCAGGATGTTCAAAATCATCTACTTATGTGTTCTTTGTCTACACTGAGGGGTGCCTAAGGTAGCTTAAGGGAATTGTAGGGCTGCTAATAGAAAGACTTGACAAGGTGCACTTTAGGAAAAATGACAGTAAGATGAATGGGCAAATGTGTAGGTACTCAAGCAATCTGGTGCTTTTAGATATCAATTTTTCTGATAATAAATCTGCCTCGTCCCATATACATTCAGTACTTCCCTTTGTATCAAAGACCAGAAGCCTAAAAATATCTAGGCAGACAATGCACAGGGTTTCCTAACTAAAATTTACTTAATCCTTAGTCATTTTTCTGAAAGCAATTGTTATAAACCCACTCACATTCTATGCACTAGACTATCATAGACAGATATGCAATACAGTCTAATTTATATCTTCTGAATGCCAAAACTGTTCTTTGCCATATTTAGCTCATACTAATTATAAAGAAGTGAGATAACTTTTGTCTCTAATACTTTTCCCCAGAACTATAGGTTTTCCTATGTAATTTTTAACACTACGATTCAAAAAAAAGCATCACAAAATCTTTACAGAAGAAAACCCTCATATTAGTATTGTAGCTTCATTATTTTATGTAGCTGAAAAGTAGCTGTTATGTCCTCTCTAGCAATATGTAATTTCAGAATCATAATATGACATCTTTGTCCTCTAATTTAGCTGGAGAATATCCAATGCATTTGAAATACATAATCTTTATGACATTCATTCATCTAAATTTCCTTTTTTGCGTACTTATGTCATAAACTCTATTAGGTCTATCAAGAATTAAGTGTACTCCTTAAGTGTAACTTCCTTCAGAAAAGAGGAATTTCTCAGATGAGAATAGTTGCCAGTTCATGTCAGATCCATTTAGACATCACAATAGCATCTCTCAAACTCATCTGTGCTGAAGTATGCTGTGGATTATCTGCAGAAATTTGGTGTGCTGTAAGAATATATTGGAAGTATATCCCACAAGTGTATGTGACCCGTATATCTTGAAATCATTCTATATAAATGCCATGCCATTAGGAAACCAAATTATTTTAAAATAAACAGCCAAACTTATAAAGACAGAAGTGTCAGAAAAGAAAATATTTGGATTATTCCAAAATAAAATCCCTGTAGAGCTGAATGGAGATCTCTCTAGAGCTAGTACCAAATTGACACATAATTATCCTGCATTTCAGGAACTTGTATCTCCTGCAATCTATACATTTTCAGATTAAGTTCATAAGAAAGATGTTTTGGACAGACTGCTGTCTCCATGTTTATGCCATTTTTATTTAACTTTTATTTAACTTCAAAAATCCCTTCTCGTCACTGAAAATAATGACAGACAGCTTACCATGAAGTTTCTTTCCTGGATCACCAGTGGCTCTTGCATCTCTTTAAATGCTAATGTTGTTTGGACAGGATTGGTACAGACATCTTCTCTCCCTTCCTGAAACCAGCAAGTCATTAACTTCTGAGTAAAATGCTTTCTTACCTAGTACAGCAACACAGATAGTTCAGTTGGAGCTTATTTCCATTTATCAAAGTTTATACATTACCAAATGATATAAACCAGTTAGGATTGCTTCAAGCTTCGTTTATACAAATAAAGGTAATTAATACTTTTTTCATTATGAGCTCATAACTTAGATCAGATGTGATTGTAGATTGCTGTCGCTGAAGTGATGGCCACATTTATGACAATCAACTCCAACTTTTGCCTTTGAAGAACCTTATAACATTCTCTTTTTTCTAAATACAGTTTAAGACCTGGTCTAAAGCATAAAGCAAAAGGAAGGGGAGAGAAAAAAAAAAAAAGAGTTCTTCTGAGAAAAAATGCCTGAAAAATGTTTCTAAGCTTTAACATGTTTAAGATATAAATAAACTAGCTTATCACTGGTTACATTACACAATTAATCTTAAATTTCAATTTTTTAACAGGAAGATGAATTACTTCTCCAAAGCACAAACAAAATAAGCAAATGGCTTTGCATTGATACCATTTCAGTCAACTTGAATGATGCCAAGAAAACTGCTGTTCATTTTTTCAGTTTTACTAACATTCTCTGTTTCTCTGTTACTGGTGGAATAAGAGTCTGAGGGCTGCAACAGCAGCCTGTTTTTCTCTCCTGTTTTAGATTCAAAAGCTATTGTATAACTGCCACTACTCGGCGACCTTTTCCTCCTGGCGTGCAAAGTTTCTCTTGCAATGTTTCTTGCTTTACTGCCCTGCGAAGTAGCACCAGCCAAAACAGTGGGAATGCAAACCTCTTCATGCAATCAGAGAGTACCCAGAGGATACTGACAGTCTATTTTAAACTGCTTATAATTGTCCACAGTTGCAGTTCCTCCAGCATCTGTGTGGATTCCTTTCACAAGAATACCATATGCCTTTTCCTGAAATAAATTACCTTAGGTTCAAGAAGTCTTAATTAATTTTATAAAAGAGAATGTACTATAGCCATTACTGGAATACACCATTTCCACTCAGAAAGCTGGCTAACGATGTATCCATAACTTCCTAGTCATAAAATAATTGTAAGAATTAGAAAAATTAAAAAAAAAAAAGAATAATTACCTCCTGTAATCCACCAATCTTGCCAATGTTTTTGGACGTTCTCTAAAGATCTGAAATCTGGTATACGTTTAAATGACTACATTTTCCATCCTGTCCCCAGAAGAATATTGCCCATTCCAGAAGAAATGCTAATTTCTTTTTTTCTCTCAAAACTCATGTGTGTTCACATGTAGCCTTTTAAACTGATGGCTTTCCTGCTTTCCTGAAGTGTCCTTGTGTCTCATAAATATCAATTTCACCTATAACTGGTTTCCATAAGAAATGTTATATCTGTAGTTAATGTTCTGTTCCACTACAAATTTACCAGCCTCTATACAATTATACTGTGTTTTATGCTCAAATCAAAGGTGAATAATTGAGAGTGAATTCAATAATCAGGAAGGGGATTGGAAAGGACTTCAACTCATAAACATCTTTTGGTTTCCTATTAGCATACAACTTGCTGTCAAGAGTCCCACTTATCTGCTTTGGCTTTTGATCTATAAGGAAAAGCTCTATTTGTGCCCCTGAATGGTTTAATAATACTGACAGTTGAAAGATAGATACAACATACACAATCCTAATGTTTTCCTTCCAGTGTGGGGAATTCTGAGATTTAAGAAGCCGAAAATCACTTTCATACTGGAGTTTATAAACTGAAATCAGAAGCTTGGAGGCAGTGAGTATCTCTACCCTTAACAAATAATTTGGTGCAATATCAGCAGTCAAATAGACTGACCTGGTTTGTGTCAAGACCTAAATTTTGTGTCTTTTTACATTTTGGAGTTTTACCTCAGAATAGATTCAGACCCATCCTGTGACTTCATGCCCCCTCCATGTATGTGGCTCAAAGCTGCCCACAGGGAGCAGAATTGGTGCACACATGGGATTCTTTTTGAAAAGAGTTTGATTCAAGCCTTCTCCCATAAACTTTGTCTACACATGGTAAATAGAGCAGACAACAGCTTGTAGAACTGCACTGCAGCTCTGAACAGCTGGATGAAATCCATAGGAAGAATTTTTTAATGGGCGATAGATTCATGGTTTCTTAATACAGTCTGGCTTGTATTTATTCACCCTGTAGAAAATAACAGAGAACAAGCAGATCTAAATGCTAAAGGAAGAGGAGACTTTCCCGAGCTTTGAGGATTTGAGAACATGGCCAAGAAAGCATCTACAAGCCCTAACATACACTGCAATATTTTCTTAATTGCAGAACAAGCACGGTTTCTGCTTCAGTTTTGGCCTCTGTAGCCCTCTATTTGCCCACCATGAAGCCTGGGTACTGGGCTAGAGGGACTTTTGAGCTGACCTAGTATGAGCAGTCTCAGCCCCAGTCAATCATGGTAACCTTTAAAACAGATGTTTTTAAAATGTATGTGGAGAGTGCCAGTTACCACTGAAAGACTAACTATTATTGGCATTTTTTTGTCAGTCTGGAACTTATCAGAAGTGCCAAAGTTTGCCAGAGTACATATACTGTATTTATTTATTTATTTATTTATATTTATATTTATATATTTGGTGTCCTGACCTCTATACTGACTGTGCAGCCCTTTACTATGAAGACAGTGGTACTGTTTTCTTAGTGCTTTTGTTTTGACTAGAGTTCCAGAAGTGACTGATTTCTCTTCCAGCATGCTCCAGTTCATGTGTCTCAGAAAAAATAAAACAACCAACCAACCAAAAAACCTCTCTAGTTAATTGTGCAGAACCTGCTCCTTGGAGAGATAAGAGATGGTGAGTTTTGAAGTCTCACTAAAAGAGAATGTGAGCAACAGTCATGTTTTCATAAGGAGGAAAGTATTACTGCCATAAAAACAGAAGAATCAGCTTCAAATTCAAACTCTTGACTAAGAGGAAATTGTGGAATGTGAATTAAACCTGTAAGATAGGTAGGAAAGGATTCACTAACTTTTATGATCATTCTTTCTGCAACTTCAAGGACACGAGTCTCCCAAACCCCTCCCACAAAGCACCTTCTGCAGGTGCAACTGAGCTGGCACTTGACGCATATGCACTGCTGTCTGAACTGAGCCACAGGCACCATCTCCTGCCATCATGGAGTGGTCAAATGCTGGAAAGAGCGCAGCACAAATTGTTGTGCTTTCATCACCATGCAGTACCCAGATCCTTCCCTATTTGATTTAACACCCCTCTGCAGCCAGACAGCAAATGAACTAAGGTCAAGTGCTGATCCTGCAACAGAAATGTGAGTAAGACGTGAATGTGAAAAAGAGCAAAGTGTCACTTAAGTCATGGAGGTGGTTTAGCTAGTGATTCAAGAAAGATCACCTCATTTAAGATGTACAAGGTTACGCTTAGGGCTCTCAATTCTTTCTAAGCATGAACAAAGTGAATACAATAACAGAAAAACTGTTGCAATAATCCCTTATATTAAGATATATTTGAGCTTAAATCTTTCTATCCTAAAATTTTTGTATGTAATAGTTAAAGTCTTTGCTGATATAGCCATAGAGAACTGAAAAGGAGAACTGGCTTTTTAAAATCTCAAAGGGACACCAGAAGCCACTTTGGCCTAGATCCACAGTGCTTCACTCCAATTCCTTTTAATTTATCCCAATTAGCAGGATTTGCATTTTATGATTTTTTTGTATAGAAACCTTTTTGACTGATCTTGGATTAAAACAACAGAACCAGGGGTCTGAAATCTGAAATGCAACCAATAAAATGGCTCATCAAAAGCCTTAGTAAGATCAGGGAAGAGGAATCTGAAGTAAATAGAAAGACTGAACTAAATCCAGAAAGAACATTCTCATTTGTGATGCAGGGGAACACTAGTAAAGCTGCCCTCGGAGCAGTAGGAGATAAAAAGAAGAAAAATCTCAAATAAATGCTCCAAAATGTTTCCTCTATGTAGACTGTAACAAGAAAATCTTAATAAAAGAAGACAAAAAAGCAGGGCACTTGGAAGAACTGTAATTATTAAGATTTCATATGTAATACAAAAAGTTCAAATAACAAGTTGTTTGAGAAAAATTGGTAATTGCATTGGACAACATAATCAACTTCCCTGCGTTTTATCTGGATACTGAAGAATTCAGGGGAGGATGGAGCAAAAAAAAAGAAACACTGCTTTTTTGATGCTACCTTGCTTTTGGAAACATGTCTTGCAACCACCTCTTTTTAAAATCTGGGATTTTCTAGGTACCTTCATAAGGAAAATATCCAAATGCTTCCTCTGAAAAGCAGGTTTGTTTTAAAAGTGCACCAGATACATGCAATTATTAGACAAATATGAGTTAGCTATTACTACTCTTTTTTTCTGTCATTGCTTAAGTTGTGATAAACATGCAGTGCTTCTAAATAGCTGTTTTGCAATGCTGAACATTGTGATTTCTTCTGTAAGTTTCTTCAGACTACCCTGATTATGAACCTAGTTTGTGTTTCTGGGATAGTCAAAAAATATATTCCACATGGAGTTCGTTCAGTTAAAAGAAGGTAAAGAAGGAGGATGTACAAGTATTGTATTTCCTTGATTTTTGTGACAAAATACCTGGTATATAAGAGGTTCAGAAATTAATATTCTGCTCAAGTTCTGATGCTGCGCCCACTATCTTATTTTCTCAACACTTACACAGCTTGATAATTTTTGCCCAGTATCTCCTCATAAGTTGTAAAATCTGTCATTATATTTCTCCAGATGTTGCAATTTTGTTACTGATACTTAATCTACAGATTAAGATATCTACATGTGCATGTCTAGACATGAGCCAGGCTTGTTGCTACTGTGGCCAATGCAGGTGTAGTCAACACTGTAGACTCCAAAAAATTATTAATGTCGTTGTTAATTACACACCAGGACAAACTAGTAATATTTGTTGCCTTTTTCGTAACTCAGAAAAAACGGATGATCAGTTCCTTTTTCTCTGAAAGGTGAAATATATCATGGGAGGATACTTACTCTGCACTGCCATTTTGGGAGCTCATTAGAAGCTTACCCACAGTGGCACATTTTATGCTAAGCATTTTTAGCCATTTTTCCATTAATATATCCTTCTGGGATACTCAGTGAGGCCTTTGGTACTTACAGTCAGATGTAAAGAAAACTAAAGAATCATGTTTCATGGCTGTAGTATTTGAGAAAATCTTAAAAATTTACTTAGATATGGGATCACTCCTAGTAGTTATGCTAATAAATCTAAAACTCATATGAGAATGTCTATGTACATATGCTTCAATGTTCCCTTTCAGATACCCAAAATACACATAAAGGCTTGTTGGGCTGAACATCTGAGTTATGATGACCTGTATGGTTTCTTCACACTCCAAAACATGTATTTTATCCCCCTAAAAGCATCTTTGGAAAAAGCACTTGCAAACTGAAGTACATTCCCTGTTAGAAGCAAAATTGTACCCAGGGAGGAGAGGTTGTGCACTCTCTCCTCTGCCTTGAGGACTGATGAAGATACAACTTCCCTGCTCTTCTGTGCATTGATCTTTGTGAAAGAAGGCATAGATATAAGGGATATGCCAATTATTTGAGCATGTTTGTGTTGGTTTATCTGTTCTTCATCTGAGGCTTACTTATTTGACAGAAAGAGAGAGATTACCAAGGAAAAGATCTATGTGAGCATCACAATGACAGTCTATTAGTGAAAAAAAACCTGTATTTCATTAGTGCTTATCATGATGTTAATAATGTGCTGAGGTAATGATACGCAAAAATCAACCAGTTAACAGGAAACTAATCCACAGAAATGTACCTTAACAGCACTGAAAAAGTATGCTTAATATGAAACATAAAAGATGACCTTTCCTTTTCTTCTTCATTGGTGGAGCTGTGACAGTAAGTCATGCAGCGAATTTAGTAATCATGTTTCTTGGAAAAAAACAGCTTGAATGGTTGAAGAACATTGTTCTAAAGAAGTTGTTCGCCTCTTAATTAAAAAGTACAACATATCCAAGAGAATTACTGTAAGCTCCTAGATTTTCTTTTCTCTTGTATTATACTATTTCTCATGGATTTAAGTACAGGGGGATGGGTCCTTTTTTGTTATTAGTACTTCACATGTAGTTTGTTGTCAATAGTGATTTTTTTTTTTGTCTATCTGATAATGACAAGCACTTTGGTTGAAATGTGTTTTCTTGTTTTTATATAGAGATATGAAAATATATACGTGAATAAGTGTATTAACTTAAAATTCAGCTTCATAAAGCAGTGAGTTATTGATTCAGTATCTGCAGCTAGGTCTCCTTTACAGGCAGCATAAACATCTCATTTGTGTTGATACACAGTTCTTTGTTATGGAAATAAGTCACAGGTGTTCCCAAATTATACTTGTGATAATATATTTTGCTCATTTGACCCTCCATTTGTGGCAAAATATCATCTATGAAAAAAAGGTAATAAATCTTTTATTGAGCTGTTTCTTATTTCATGTAAGCAAGTCCACACATTTTATATTCTCATATAAAGGAAATTTTGAGACTTTTATGTGCTTTTCCATATACTTTCTGATTAAATTGAGTAAAATGTATTTTTTGATTAAGTACCTCAGTGACAAACATTAGATTTAAACCACTGTGCGTGAAAGACATGTAATTTTATTTTCGTCCCTCTCTAACTCCACCCATACAAAAAAATGGTGCAATGTAAAAGTGCATTTTTGCAGACCAATTTCTTTTCATGGCATCATAGAATCACAGAACACTTTGGGTTTGAAGGGACCTTTAAAGGTCATTTAGTCAAACCCCCCTGCAATGAGCAAGGACATCCCCATCTAGATCAGGTTGCTCAGATCTCTGCACAGCCTGACTTTCAGTGTTTCCAGGGATGGAGTATCTTTCACCTCTCTGGACAATCTATCCCAGTGTTTCACCACCCTCATTGTAAAAAAATTCCTTCCTTCTGTCTTGGGAGCTTGTTCTCTGCTGTCCTAACAGCTGGTTTGATCGAGCTATTGATTTTCTCTCTGTGAAGGAATGCTAACTTGCTACAGGATCATCACAGTTATTCTTTACACTGTATTCAGCTACTGACAGAGAAGCATAGGCAGAACAACATATTTTATTTTCCTGTCCTTTTCTAAATAGCTATTTTTTGGTCTGCTCTATTTAGCAAACTTGAAAGAAGGGTACAGAGGTGTTACAGCCCTGAACTTTGACCAAGTGCATTATAACAGCTCCTCAGCTGTGGTTTGGTTATAATGAAACGTATAGAAATATGCACATAATGGGGAAATAAACAACCCAAATGGACGCCTTTTTACATTCAGATACACTTATGTAAATGAAAATGGATTTAACAGAAGTAAACAGCATATGCCCATATGAAACCCTTGTAAATGGGAGCAGAAACAGCCCAAATTTTGTACTGTTAAATGTCAGTATTTCACCATAATACATTGCAACACTTAGGAGATTTTCAAGTTCAAACTTAAATATCCCCAGATACACGACCTTCTTTTTCTTACAAAATCTGTCTAAAGAGATCTTTCATCTCCATTTTTATGAGGAGAGCTTCTTTCCTGCTGAATCTGTAATTCAGTAAAATAAAAATAATAGCAAAATATTTATTTAAGGAATGGTGAACACCACTGAAGTATCAAGTAGGTTCAACAAAATTTTTCATTTAATTCTTTTTTTTTTTTAATAAATGAGATATTGTCCATACTCATTGTTTAAAACACATTAAAAGAAAATGCCTTTTTCTTATGAGAATTCACAAAATTATGTGAAGTCCTAGCACTAAATAGAGATGCTCAACTTATTTTATCTTTGCACACTAAGAAAATGAAGAACTAAAATGAAGCTTCATTATGAAAAATGTCTAAGTGAACAGTTAAATGATATTTGAACACTCATTTTAAAAAGAAGTTACCTGTTCCAGGGTCTGACACAGCTTCGTTATCACCCAGTACTTTGGGTGTTCTGACTCATTACTGTTCACCACAGAGGTGCTCTCATTGGTTTCATTACTTGGGCAATTAATGGCACTGACTATAAATTACTCAACAAACACTGATAAAATGGAAAAATTTTGAGTCAGCCTGCACTGCAGCTAATATGCAGAGCTAAAAATCAGTAACAGGACTTTAAATTCCCTTCTTCGTATTCCATTCTGTCACCTTCATTATCTTGAGGTGATAAAGAATGAGGTTTTGAGAATAAAGTAAGTCATTTTATATGCAGGCTGAAGTGAAATTTTCAGTTCTCTTAGGGCACTCTTTCATTGCATAATACACTGATATGAGAAAAGAAAAAAAAAGCTAACAAATTGATTGAATTCAATTTTCCCCAACAGCTTTCTTTTATCCTTCAACAAAAAAAAGAAAAAAAAAAAGGCTCACAAAGATCCATCTCATGTTGCATTGCAAGGACATCAGTAATAGTTTTTAACTGCTCAGCATCATGCAGAATGTGACAAGGTTAAAGTCTAACTTTCAGCTTCCTCATCATTAACATTTTGACATTCACTTATCCTGTCTGTTCAGAGAAAGATGAATTCATTAGAGACAGGTAAATAATAAAAAAAGTTATTTTCTCTCTAAATTAATATAATGACACACTTTCATGATGAATTTTCTAAATCATTTTCAGCTTATACTTTCCTCTCTATGGGTTCAATTATCTCTGTCATAAAAAAGAGCTTTTTCATAGACAACCTTTAGCCATTTTTCATGGCCTAATTTAACTATAAAGCTGTTAACATCACATTTCAGAGATGGTGATAGATTGCCTTTTAACCTATTAGAAATTTTCAGATTAGATATTATAATATTCATAGATATAACCTCAAAAATTAGGAAGAAAAACTCTGAAAACATAAATACGGCTTTAACCTTGAAACCTGACTGGGTTTCAGATACAGGAGAAGCTGTCGTGTCTTACCAGTGCTTTGTCATGGAAAGTTCTGTGATGTCTCAAATTGACTGAGACAACACGTGAAGGCCAGATTCTTCTGAGACTTTGGTTTGATGCTTTTGTTGTAGCTGATTTTACTGCCGGTTACCTCAGGTCTTTCAGATTGTTTTTTCCCTGCTGTTCACTTTTCCGCTAAAATGGCTCCTTTCATTTGTTTTTAAAAAGGGGATGGAATTTGGTTGCTTTATTGCCTTGCTGTTTTGCTTTGCCCATTTTGCTCTCAAAAATTAGAGAGTATGTTTTAACAAAATAAATAATAACATACTTACACAATTCACTGAATTTCTTTTTGAGTACTTGAGTAATAACATTCATCGTAGGGGAACAGAGATGTTTCTGTGGTGGAAAAGATTCTCTGAATTTAAAAAATATTGCTAAGTTACATGTTAGAATTTCACAGAGATGTCTTATGTAGACACCTAAAAAGAAAGATCTGTACACCAGCAGTAACAGCCAAGTTTTTTCCAGGTGACTCATGTCGTGAGTCAATGACAATCTTCCTTTCACCTGTGGACCATTTTCTCAGAACACAGGAAAGAATGTTTCATAAAGTGCTAAAAAGGAAAGAAGCAACTTTTTATCTATGCTTGAAGATTTCCATTGAGCTAAGACTTTTGTTAGTTAAAAATATATTTAATGATTTATCAAGGAAAGCAAGTGAATTTTACCTGCCTGACGTGATCACAGTGTCAAAGTCCATCCTACTTGCCTCATTAGATTGGCTTTCGTTACAGCACTTGCTTCAGTGTCTAGGCACAGAATTCTTTGCCTAATTAACCTTTTCTCTGATGCCTTTTTGCTTTGTGGAAAGTGTCACTGTGGCATGAATGCAAGGCAGCAGGTATCTGGGGTGTAAAGACCAGTAGCAGTCACCTGGAACCCACTCAGCTGGCAAACAGGGACACAAAGCAGCAGCAGCAGCATCACTGCCTCCTGCAGATAGAGCTGCAACTCTCCCAGACCTTCCCTAATTCAGTCGTAATTAACAGATAGAAAGTGAGGTACCAGGCCACCAATGAAAGTGTAGCTTCCTTGTGATCATCCTTGCTGAATATCAGGACTTGTGGCAGGTGGCCCTGTCCCCCTGACCTCACAGCAAGGAAACTCAGCACCAGCCAAAGCAGCCTGTTGTGGCCAACGATTCTGTGAGCAGGCTGCCAACTGCCTGTCTTCCTTCTATGACTGAGGAATATCATTGCAGTAATGGACAGTATTATATGTGATTAAGGGTCTAAGTTAAATCCATTAAGGTAATGAAGGCTAGAGTTCAGGATGACAAACTGAAGTATGTCCTTGATTCAGGATTCTTGGAAGAAATTTAATTTTACATGGTAAGTATGTCTCCCAGTGAGGTACAGACCCATTTGTAGTATGTTTTTACTGCATTTTAAAACAAAAATATACTCAGACAGAATATGCAATTTTTTTCCCATTTAATGTTTCTGGGAGTCACTGGTTCCAAAGTACTATATTGCTGAAATCCACGTATGTTTATGAGCTAAGCATAGCTTGATTTGATTTCCTGAAATTATGTACCCCCACTGCCTGCTACTCTTTTCCATTTTAATTTGAGTGCATTTACCAAAGAAATCTTCCTCTCCTATCTCTTGTTCTGATCACATCACTCACTCTCAATACCTTTATTGACTGTTTTTCTCCTTTCCATCATGGTAAAATTATTAATTATTGATGACAAAACCCTATGCAATCTCACTGATATATCTATTTCTAGTTTCTTTTCATCTGCACAGACTTTACTTCTTCTTTTCCCTTTATTTCTTCTTCCCTTGACTTGAGTTAGCTTCCTATCACACTCTCATCCCCCAGCTAAATCAGTCCTCCTCTTTCTGCTGTTCTTCTCCAGCATGCACAGGCCACTCCCAAGCTTCCTTCAGCCAATCATTTCTTGATGCCATGATCAACCATCCCATCCACTATTTCTTGGTGTCTGGAGCTGGCTGTCACTGAAAGCTCTTTAATAAAATGCCTTGGAATATAGTTGTACAATGTTGTGTAACCAACAAAGCACAGGATATAGCTATTTCAACTTAGAATAAGTGTATGTAAACAGCTTTGTCTGCTGTGAATATCAACCCAAGGGTTGAGATCATCAGGTAAACAAGAGAAAAAAATAGCAGTCAGTCTCCATTATGCTTCTATTGCACGTTTTCATCCTGATTACACTCACAGTTTTCACACCTGAAAATTTTTAACAGGGCTATTTAGCAGACCACACCATCTGACACCTTGAAATCTGGGTAAAGCCAGTGTTTAGCCTACAAATCCCTGTAGAACAACTTTAGTAAAAAGAACAACTTTACTAAAGTCTATTTAAGCACCTACCCACGTAGCCTGAATACCCAAAGCACCCATATATATGAACACCTAAAGCTGGACACACAGACAGCACTACCTTGTCCCACACTGCAGAGTGCTCAGCACTTTAGAAAATCAATGCTCTGAGTGGTTCACGGTCAGAATTTAGGAATCATCTTTAAGGTACCATTTTTATGTTCTTAAATACCAGGCTTAAAGCAGACCTTTTACAGAAAGTTTCACCTATTTTTCTCAGCTCAGCAGTCTGAAAGCTGACAAGGTGAGACATGCTTGTATCCCTGAATAAATTGCAACATGTTTACTTTTGGGAAGCTTTAGTTGTCAATATCATTCTCTCCTGAAGTGCAGTGTCATTTGTGAGGAGCTCAATATGAGGGTGAAAAGTAAGGGGGTTTTGTCTCCTGCTTAAATACAGATGTAAGAAACCTAAAAAAAAATTAAAATTAAAATCTTTAACAATGGTCTTTTATGCCTGTTTCAGCAATTACTGAAATAGAACTGAAATGTGTTTGCAGATCCCTGCACTGAACTCTCACACCACCACTGTCACAAATCACATTGCTTTTCAACAATGGGTCATTTCTAGCACTCAAGAATGCAAAGTTGCTTGAAATGAAATTTTACTGTGAATTCACAACGATTTATTTGTTGCCTTTAATATGCTCTTAGGTGACATCTTTCTTTTTAGGCATTTTACAATGTCTTCCTTAATTTTCTTTGCAGTGTTACAGTGAAAGGGGAGCAGAGCTTTTTTCCAAAGATTTATTTTTAAAGTATAGAGAGTTTGCACTAAATATTCAGCTGACATGCAAGTTTTTGGAGTACCTATGCATTATACATTTGGAATCTGCAGAACTTTATTTATTTATTTAATGCAAAATGTGTGATGAGATTGTTACCATTTCTAGTGCAGACTTACAAAGATAGAGAAGGTGAATGGGGAAGTTCAAGAGCTCAGCTCTTGAGCCAAAACATTTCTTGTCCCCAGATTCAGTCAGCTCAGGATAGTGCCTACCTGATTTGACTTTCATACACTTCAATATTAATATATTGCTAAAAGGAATAAGTATTAAAAAAAAAACCCAGTGGATTTTCTTCTCTTTTGGTAGTGTCTATAAATGCAAGGCTCTGCTTTTCAAATTAAGTCAAATAATTTCAGCTGGCTAAGCATTCTTTTATTTATTCTCTCTTAAAATGTAGGTCCAGCTGAGAGCTTTACATATCACTGAAGCAAAGATCCTGTCCTGCCTAAAATTCACAAACATGCAATGCTTTCTTCTTCTTCCTGCTGCCATATTTTAATCTTAGATACTATTTTCCTCTTAAATTACAATACTGGTTTATACCCCATGGGATATGAAACAAACATCTTGAGCATGATGAAGGAAATGTCATAAACTTTCACTGTGTCATTATAACAGTTCCTGAGTGAGTTCAGAAAAAGAAATTCTCAACTAGAGAATTCAGATTTAAAGACGTGCATTTGTTGCCCATGCTGGTAATTGAAAGGTATCTAAGAAGAATAAAGGTTACAGAGAAAGTATAAAAAGTTCTTGACTGATCAAGAACTGATGGCTAAAATGAACCAGCATTTCTCAGTTTACTGGCTTATTAAAAAAAAAAAATAATAAGTACTGAAAACTAATAACTATTATGAAATTTGTCAATTCTTTACCAAAAGCAAAATTGAAATAGATACTTGGTGAATGCAGCAAAATGCCAAATCCTAATTTTCTCAGAATTTAGGCTTTTTCAGCTCCAGGATCTTTGTTCAGAGTTATTTCTATTTTGAAGTTTTTCTGCAAAAGTTGTGTCATGGAAATGTAAGGATGTAAGATTTGGCACAGGACATAGGGGACTACTATACATCCTATTTATTGTAGGACCAGATGTCCTGTGGAGCAAGTTACAATTTGAGACTTATGCTCACAGAAAAAATGCATCTGTTTCTACTTACACATAATGCTGCTATAAAATGTTAAAAGACTGGACATCACCTGCTGATGGGAAGTAAAGAATAAATCTTCTGTTTTTCTTTGCTTCCATATATGTCTTTGCTTTTGCTTTTTTTAACTGCCTTCATCTTGACACACAAGCTTTTACCATCTTATTTTCTTCCCCTACTGTCTGGCTGAGGGGGAGAATGAGGGCTGGGTGGGCACCTGATGTTCAGCCAAGGTCAACCCCCCACAGTCCCTTTTGGTGCTCAACATGGGGCATGAGGAATTTGAGATAAGGATAGTAATTGGAAGAGGTAACAGATAAAACATGGACAGAACAATGCTAGAGAGCAGAATGAGGAGTGAGTAATCCTTTCCTGAGGAGGAAAGAGTGGCAGAAACATGATAAACTGACCACAGCCGTCATTCACAGACCCCCTGAACTGCTGCGAGGAGGAGGAGGCAGAGAAATCTGGAGTGAAGTTGAGCCTGGGAAGAAGAAGGAAATGTGTTTTAAAGTATGATTTTATTTCTCCTTACTCTGCTCTTACTTCATTGGTGATAAGTTAATTTCCCCAAGCCAAGCCTGTTTTGCCTATGATGGTAACTGGTGTGGGATCTCCCCACCCTTATCTCGACCCATGAGCCTTTTGTTATATTTTCTCTTTCCTGTCCAGCGGAGGTGGGGAATGACAGACCTGGAATCCAGCCAGGGTCAGCCTACCACAATCAGTCAAAAGTTCAGACTTGTTGCTTGTCGTACTATCACTTCTCACTCAGGCAAACAGCCTTGGCTGGAAAGAAGGGCATTTCTCAGAGCAAAAGTGCACCATGTGTTACAACATCTGTGTGAACAGACCTGGGCTAGCCTAAGAACTGGCATCAGCATTAGCAACTGCATTCAGGGTTGAAGACCTCAAATGCAAACTGCCTACACACCCGTAACAGCTTTAGGACAAGGGCTGCCATCCCTACACAGCTGTGTCAAACTGATACCTCCTCCTGTTGGGAACTAACTGTACATTCCTGGATTGCATGGTGCTGGCATACCTACTGCTGTGGGGGCAGGGGAAGACTTCTCTTAGTCAGCCTGCCCTCCCCAGTTAAAGTAACCGAATGCTCTAAAATGCATTATTTTTGCTTCTATTAAGGATCTTTTATTAGGCCTCACTGGTAAATATATTGAAAAATGGAAATATATTCAGTTTCTATAACAGATCAAAACCAATAATGAAGTGGTAGATAAATATTTTGAAGAAAAAATATATATTCCAAGTAACAGAAGTCTCAGATGGACAGAGAAAGAAGAAAGAGAGTATTTCATATCAGGGTGGCCTCAACACAACCATATTTTTATCAGGAAACAAGCTGAAAGAGACCAAGTATCTCAAAGGGGAAGAGCAGCTTTGTTTGAAGCATAAACAGGATTTCTGACCCTCTATAAGTTAATTAAATTTCAAGGAAAATGAACCATAAATAGAATAAATTACTTTTTTTTTGTTCATAAATTATAGGCATATCTGCTCACAGAAATGGTGTGATGAGACTGGGACAATTTTGTCACGGCTTTTGCTCTTCAGAAGGAGATTGTGCCCTCGCCTGTGTGCTGCTTGCAGTGCCAGTTCTGCAGTAGAGAGAAGCTGATGGTCATTTCATGAAAGTAAATTTACATTTCTCCAATACGTAAAATTTTAACAGAATCTGGGAGCAAGCATTTCATAAATAAGAACACATGAATTAATTCACTCACTCAATCTGTCTGCTGCCCTTCTAAAATATTTATTGCCTGAATGAAGCGTCTGGGTGAGCTGCATATCAAAGTTATGGGGCATTACAGGTCTCGTAACGTCTTCCTGCCTTTGATGGCTCAATAGCTGCCTCTGCAGGGCAGGATCTGAGCTGAAAAAAGGAGAGAAAAGCCACTGACTCATTGTCATGGTTTAACCTCGGACAGCAGCCAAGCCCTAGGCAGCTGCTCACTCACTCCAGACTAGAGAGATTGAGGACAGAATCAGAAGGGTAAAAGCTCGAAAACTCATGGGTTGAGATAAAGACAGTTTAACATGGGAAGCAAAAGCTGCACATGCAAGCAAAGCAAAACAAGGAATTAATTCAGTGCCTCCCATGGCTGGGCAGGTGTTCAGCCATCCCAGGAGAGCAGGGGCCATCCCAGGAGAGCAGGGCCTCATTACACGTAACCGTGACTTGCGAAGACAAACTCCAACACTCCAAACGTCCTCCCCTTTCTCCTTCTTCCCTCAGCTTTATATATTGAGCATGATGCCACATGGTCTGGAATATCCCTTTGGACAGTTGGGGTGGTGACCTGTCCCAGCTGTGCCTCCTCCCAACCTCCCATGTACCCCCAGTGCCCTCGCCGGCCCAGCTCTAGGAAAAGCAGAAAAGGCCTTGGCTTTGTGCAAGCCCTGCTCAGCAATAACAAAAACGTCCCTGTATTATCATCACTGTGTTTAGCACAAATCCAAAACACAGCCACTTACCAGCCCCTGGGAAGAAAATTAACTCTACCCCAGCCAAAACCAGCACACTCACTCCACCTCATTAATAATTACTGACAATGGTGTATTATCACACCAAAAGCACATTCAAATTATGTAGGCTGTTAATACCATCCCTGCCCGGCTCCGTGGGGTCCCGCATGCTCCCACAGACGCTCGGGCAGGTTCGGTACATAGTCAGGGACAAAGAGTCGGGAAGGATATCTGCTTGCATTCCGGCAGCAGCATTTATTGCATCTTCACTGTCGAAGGCTCAGTGGCAAATACCCCAAACACCTGGCAGGTCAGTCTCAAGTACAGGGGAGTGGCTGACACCAGGAGCCAGCGGGGAATCAGAACTGGCGTGCATCACCACAACCGAACAGGCATCCTGGGAGAGGCCCCTTTCCCTCACCATGGCTGACAAGCCTTTGGCACCAGAGACTCTCTTACCAAGAGCTCTCTCTGTCTCTTGTACCACTGTTCAATCGACCACCACAGGCTGTGATAAAGAAAATGCATCCCCCTGTGAGCCATGCAGGAAATGAGATAGGTCAGAAATGCATTGCAGCAGGTGAGTTTTCCTTACTTAAAACAGGAGGCAAAGGAAAGCTTTTTAGGTCTAAGCTTTGCCAAAGAATCTCCTACCTCAGATTTGAAATTCTGGTGCTATGGGAAGTTGCTGGATCTGATTCCCACTTAGTGACTTGTGACTTTTGATGTTGAAGGGTAGGGAATATGCTGTCCCAGTTCTTACGCACTGGCAACAGAAATGTTTCAGACATCCTGCCTAGCTAACACAGTAAAAATAATAATCATAAAATTGGAGCTACCCTGTTTTCCCTTGTTATGCTGGGAAAACAAGAAAAAACATATTTTATATTTTTTTTTAATATATAAATGGCTGAATTCCTGTATGGCATATTTTATGAATAAGAAAAATAACACAGGGTTTTAAGCAAACACTGGAAAATACCTGAGGCAGATCAAAATCCTCAAAATTAAGTATATCTCATTTGTTTAATCTGAACTATCTAATTCTAGCTTGCCTAACAGGTGACATTGTTGCATCTTCATACAAAAATGGTTGAAAAAATTCCCAGATTTTTGTGTCTGCAATGACCAGAACTGGTTTCCTAATTTCTTAACATATTCTTAAGATTAGTACTAATGTAGCTGTAATGGAAGTGGGAAAAGGGGAGAAGCTGCTTTGGAAATTTTGCTTTCTAAACGTCTTATAGAAATCTTGCCTTCTGACGGGGGAATGTGCCATTTTGCAGGGATCAGTAATGATCTATTGAGACAAAACAGTTTTTTAGTATGACTGGAAACACATAGCAAACACATTTCCAGTTCTTTCATTTGGTCTCTTAGCTAAGAGTTACTGTGAATTCTTGAATCTCTGTTGTTTAGCAAAACTTTTAACCTGAAGGTACAGGTGTTGCACATCCTAAGGCAAGAATGCTGCATTTTGGCTGCTGTCTCTATTTGCTGACAACATGAGAGAATTAAATTTGATGGCCTAAGACATTTCTTTTGTTCTGTTCATGAATTACTCCTCATCAAAATCTTAAGCAGAATTTTCTCTCACACACTTTCACTCCTAAAGTTCTCACTGCTGTATTTGAAATCTATGGAGATCTTGAAGGATAGACACATAATCCATTCTTTGTGCAAAATATTTTATAAGATGTGTTATATGCTGCAACCTTATGTTTCAGAGGATTCTATTTAATTAATACATTCACATATTATGTGCTCCTTCTTGTCATCTTAATTTGAATCCCTGTATTTTTAAAATTTTACTATCCTTCTTGAGGACTAGGATAATGTCATCTCTTCTGTCTTCTAAAAACAAAATTATATAAATGCTAATGAAAAAGTTACTTTTGCCTTCAAAAATATTAGTAGTCAGGACATATAAAACTTCAGAAATTTGAAAGCATAAGCTAATAAAGACCAAAGGGGAGACCAGGAAGGCAGGAAGGGATGACAAAAAAACTACCCAGAACAGCCCTGATTCATCATGAGAAATTACCTAGTCTAAGTATTTTCTCACTTGAAACACCTGTACCCTGTCTCAAATCTAGAAAAATCAAATAACTAGCCACAAGAAACCAAATTTTATATGTGAAAAACTTTAAGAAATATCTTGTGTATGAGACACAAAAATAACCCCCCACCCAAACCCAAACCAAACCAAACTGAAATAAAGCCCTAGTAATCTCAAACCATCAAAATAAAATGAATAAACACCCCAGAAACACGGAGAGAGAATGTAAGAGTGTGTGTGTGTAAGGGGGTGTGTGTGTGTGTGTGTCTGTTACTTTTCCCTTGGCTCATCTCTACAGCTGATTTCAGCAAGTTTTTTGTCCTTTTTTTGGGTTGTCATCTTGTGGGGTTTCTTCCTATTGGCCCAAAGGCAACAAAAGTAAAACCCAAGAGACAACTGAGACAGTTTTTGTTTATGTGTGTTTTTGTGGCCATGTATATTAGCCAGAACTAGAAAATCAGAAACGTGCATCAATTTATAAATAGTACATGGAGAGACATTTTTTGTCTTTGGTAGATTTGTGTCGGTGATTTTTTCAGTGGAGGAGACAGAGAATTCTAAAGAAATCAAAGCACAGAGAATTTTCTTGTTGGAGACAAGAGTGAAGTGATGTGTAGTCAGTGACACATAAGCAAACAGCTGAGCATCATAGATTTTTCTTATTACAATAATTTGAAATGAGTGTTGTTTATAGTTAGATGAACAGCAACAGTACTGAAGACCTTTGTTTCTAATTTATGCATGCGTTTGCTAGAATTCAGCAAACTGTGCATAATCAAATGGTTTGTCAACGTCCTTTAGAATTTACCTGATACTTGTCTGGTCTTATGTCTTCCCTCTGTCACTTTCACTAAGCAACACATGACAAATGGAAACACAACATGGTTTCAAATAGTGGTATTTGTCTCATTAATTCACATCTGCAATTAATAGGAATAAATTTTATCCATGCTGAAAAATCAAATATTGATCTTTTTTAAGGATATGCAGTTATTAGCTTTATGGCACCTCTATCCCATTAACAGCTTGCTTAGCTCCAGTAATTCTAACTCATAACTGCAAAAAATAAAATTGTTGGTAAAAACTCCTGAAGTATGTTTAGATACATATGAGAATTAATGATCATTTATAAGGTATAGATCATAGAAATAAACATTTTCCTACTTGGAATAGACCAAATATTACATTTTGAGTTAGACTCGTGGTGTGGTCAATTCCTAAATTTGATTTTCACTTTTTCATCTACATTGAATTAATCTCTCCCATCTCCTAGGAGAAAGAATAATGCTGCAAAGATCATGCCACAGAATATGAGAGTGGCAACATAGAAGATGGAGGTCAAATATGAAGAATTATTAGTTCAGCTAATTAATCAGGTGCAACTCCATTTAATTATCCAGAATATGCAATGTAAAGAATAAAATATCTGTAAAAAACTGACCAAGACAGTGAGGAAGAAGAAAGCTATTCTTTTTCAGGAAAAGAATCTGATTTTATAAACCTAGTGGTGATGAAAATATTACTCCTTGACATTTTTAGTCTTTTTGAGGCTGATAGTGTTGATATGTGTTTTGTTATGAGTAGCCCTGTCGCTGTTACATCCGAGGCGTATAAAGAAAACGACACAGAGTCCAGGCTCATGAACAGTGGAAGCCGAAGCTTTTCTTTAATAATTTTCTGACTACTATATAGGATAGATCACAAAAAGTGTGTTGAGTGGCAATAGGTAATTGGTTCCTCGGCCATCCACCCCTTGAGAGGGTTGGCCAAGTCTTAAGAGATCTATTCCATAATATTTTCAAAGTCGAAGCCATAACAGTCTTGCAAAACAGCTTGCGGGTGCAAGAAGTTTATGAAACTGTGACCTTGTTTAAAATAGTTTACATAGGAAAGACAGTCTTCTCACAGAATATTGAGAAAAGGCTGAAGAATTTCTCTGATTCTAGCTTTTTAGCACCTACATAGCCCCACCTTGAAGATGCTCATACTGTGGAGCAGAGCTTGGGTCCTGAGGGTATGGTCTCTCCATTGGGAATCTGACTTGAAGTTCCACTTTCAGCAGTTGTGATAGTGTATCACTGAAATTAATATGCAGTTTACATGCGTTGTCTGACTTGCATTATATTTCATAAACTTAGATTTGAAAATACCTAAAATTTTTCACGTCAATATGTTATTTTTAGGTAATTTCCGTTTTTCATTTCTGCACTGGTCATGGGAAAATAGAAGGCATCTGTGAGAGATTAAACTGTGCTGTTTAGTGCACTCTAAAGCCACACTTAAGTCATCTTACAATCATTCTTTTTGGCTTGAAAGCAGTAGTAAGATGTTAACAATGTGAAAGGCAGCAGATATAACTACATATTATATCTTAAGAAGAGAAAATTAGAAAAAGGGTATGAGATGAAGTACCTGCTTAGAAAGCTGTAATTTTCACTGGTAATTAAACTCAAGTGTTTCATTTTCCCAGTCAGCTCATCAGTGACTCTAGAAAATAAATGATCTGAAATTGAAATCTGCTAGGTGAAACAATAGTAATTAATTATATTTCTCAAGGGACAATATATTCCCAAAGCCTGTTTCTGGATAGCCTCTTGAGAAATAGATACTACAATGTACAGGTGGTAAATTAGGGACAATAAGGAAAAAAGATAACTTTATCTCAATATTCATGAAACTTCCAGCCTTGCTTACAGTCTACCATGTTTTTTTTAGGAAATATTTCTTATAATATGTCATAGTGTCTTGGGGTGACTTCATGATGTGTATCCCCTATCACTGCTCTATGCCCAAAAATTAACTTTGTGCCTTTTTTGCCTTTAAACTGAGCCTGAGAGGGGAAAAAAAAATCCCGAGTGAACTTTTCAAAGCACTTGTTCAAAGACACAGACACACTCCTCGGCTTCTGGCTGCGGCGGCAAGAGTGGAGGAAGCTCCCTTCTTGCTTTTTACCCAGCCAGCTTTCAGCTTTTGTCTTTTTTCTCCGGAGGGAGACGAAGAGTTAAACTTTGTTTTTCCTGGGACTTTAGTTTTTCCTTTCTTTTCTTCTGAACTCTTTCAACATCAGAACACACTGGGAGAATTTTCCACTAAAGTCCCGGAGGTGGGCCCACGACCCATCTCTGAGGAAAAGAGACCACACCCACAAAAAGACTCTGAAATCTTCCCAGGTTTCTCTCCACAGCGAGAGGTTTTATTATTTAGCACTATTGTCCTTTCCTGTGTGTTTGTTAAATAGTTTTTTATCTCTTTCACTTTCCTCTGAAGAAAATTTCTTTTTTTCCCAAACCTGGTGAGAGAAAGGTAGTTGTAACCTGCCTTCTATCAGAAGATATTTTCCTCCAAATTTAGCCAAACCAGCACACATAGTTAATAGTTACCACCTTTGCCCATGTGAGTGTAAGACAGTATTCTACAGGATTTGCTGCAGTGTTTTTGCTGGCATTCTTCCAAAAGTTAATTACATATACAGAGAAATTGGTGATAAAAAGGACCTAGTTGGTCAGAAAGTAATATCTATTTGCAATGAGGGAATTCTCCCAAGAGAACACCCTATTATGTTTTTCCTCTATATTGGATTTAAGGCTTGAAGTGTTGGGAATTCTCCTTTTGTTCTGGGAAATTAATCAATTCTACTTTTCCTAATTTTTTCTGACTAATTTTTCTTCTGATTAATTTCCTTTAGTTGCCTCAAGTTATTGTGTTTACTCCCTGCATGACTATCAATCCCTTCTCAGTTTTTGTTTAGCTACTCTGCACATATTAAAATTTTAATCTATTCTTGTATGTCAATCCCTTCAGACCTCTTACGTTTCAGTATTTTTCTCCATAATCCTTCCGTTCTGCATGCTCATTCCAGTTATCAATCATCCACAGTGAGTGTTGAATTTAAAGCCTCTATTACTAACCCAGAGATTTTATAGAGTGAAGACATCTTCCAAAAGAGAACTAGCAGTTTTGTAATTGTTGAGGTAAAATACCAACCTGTTCTTCCCTGCAGAAAAGGTGCAAAACTGCACCTTTAATGACTACCTCAAGTTGTTTTTGTGTTATGATAATGGCCTTAAAAGATTAATTCTAGATGAAGCTTTTCATGATAAGACAGTTGAGCAGCAGACAAGAGATGTTTCTCAGCCAATATGGAAGATAAACAAACATGCTGCCAACAGCACCTCCCAGGACAGGCAGCAGAAACAGCCATGATGAGAATTACAGATTTTTACCTTCAACAAAGCTCCAAAAGTTAATTTGGATTAATTTGTTCTGGGATATGGATGTGTTTCTTTTAGGTTAGCTTTGCCTACCTATATCAAGTTGGTTACCCTAGCACCCCAGCTGTCCAGGAAAAGCCAGGCAGAAGTTTTCTGCTTAGGCAAGAGGAGTACAATATCATCCTTCTTCACTAGCCCACCACTCAGGCCCCAAAGTAGATTTTTTGCTGTTTCCAGCAAGCCAGCATGCAGAATCCTTCAGAATACAGGACCCGATGTAAGAGTGTTCACAGTGCCCTGAACAAGCACTAGACAAGGTTGGGAGTGAGAAACAATATCGCTTATTAAATTATCAGAACTAGCAATGAAACAAACAAACAAACAAAAAAACCCCAACATGATAAAAGAGAATCTTAAGAATTATTCATGGAACACCAGCATTTTCTACCTTATTAACATAATTTTTTCTGCCCTTGCCATTGGAGATTTCTCGATCTTGTCCTATCTTCACCTTGTGGTCCCTCCCATAAAGATCAGACAGCTTGCATCACTTGAGAATCCATCAACAGCTTTATGTAGGAGAGTAATAAACATTTATCAAAGAAATGTCTGCATTACCAGCCTATATCACCTTAAAAACTTTGGCTTGTTGTAGAAAAAAGCTCACCCATCCTTCCCATATCAAGAATAGTATGGTTTCAAACTTTCAGGTCTCTGAAATTAAAACTTTTAGCAGCATAACAGAATAATGGAATCATTTAGGCTGGAAAATGAAAGAAACCAAGATGATGTCAAGGCTCTTCCTAAGCATCTGAGAATATACTTTTACCTTAAATTACCTCCTAAAAGTTTGAGTGTTCAGGGAAAAATTTCATATGTCTTTTAATTAGGCCACTTCTATAGCTAAAAACCAGTGCTAGAACATCATTCATACTTAAAGTAGCCAAAGTTATGAAATCGATTGTAAGGAAAAGTCCCTAGTGTTTCATGCAGATAAGTGTCATAAAAAGATGAAAGATGAAAAAGCATAGAGTTTGTCTGAAACCTGTTTTAAGTCACTGGCCTGTGGATACAATCCAGCTATTATGAGATAGATTTTCAACACAAGATTCCTAACGATTTGGTGAGTCCAATGCACCAAGATGCCACAAGTGCTGTGTGGCACTCAATTACTGGAAATAATCATACCGACACGTGCAGAAGCAGTGTTCCCATCCTCTGTCTGAAGAGCAAAGACAGGATGACATAAGCAACAAGACTCAAACCCAAGAATAATAAATCATATTTATAAATAATTCAGTGGACAAGAATTTTCTGTGAATTTCTAAACCAAAACTTTAATAACAGATTATTAATCCAAATTTCATACAAGATTTTAAAAAATGAGGCGTATCAAAACATCTGAACCGACTTGCAATGTTGGATTTGCTGTTCATTTATTTATTTCTTTGTATAGTGTTAGTGCCCTGGAATAATTGTACTAGACAACAGGCAGTACACTGTAGAGATATTGCCATTTGCCAGGAAACCTTGGATTGTAGTGTAAGACAACAAGCACACACAGGGAGCTTTGTGACTGAGCTGTCTTTTTCCAACTGTAGTTCTCAGGATACATCACAGATCTGTGAGTAAAAACAGAAAAGAAAAAGGCACAAAAGAAGCACAGAAGGTACGAGGTTGTGTGATTCTAACAGTACATTAAGAGCTCTGATGAAGAAAACACTTAAACATATTCCTAGCCACTGGCTTATGACATGAATATTGTTTTATGAAAATTGGATACAAAAACTAAAAATGTATAAGATTCTAAAGTAAAAAATTAAAAAATCCCACAAACCAGTTATTAATCTAGAAAGTTCATTGAACTTTTAGTTTAGCTAACTGTTGTTGCTTAATCAGTATTTACATGTAAATAACATGTAAAATAGTCTAAGGATCTGAAAGGTCGCTGTACAAATTCAGTGTTTCATTCTTCCTTCACTCTTGAAAGTTTGAAACTGTTTAAAGACAAAATATTTGCCAATATTCTTTATCTATCTCTTTATATTTGTTAATACTATGTTACTATAGCCATAGGAATTTCAGATGCCATTTAGCAGAGCATCTCAATTAAGAATGCACATAACATACAGTGTTCTTCTTTCATACCTCACAAAATACAAAATGTTGTATCCCTCATGAGCAAGGCTCTTCTTGTTCAAAGGAATCTCCCTTGACAAAGAAGAAGAAATCAATTACATTAGGCATATAATTATTTTGAAAAATTATGGAATAATATCACTCGAATGACAGAAAAGGAACCAACTATGAATGTGACTATGTAACTACATAGGCACAACTATGTATTGAAATTTCCACTTAATCAAATATTAATAGTTTGGACGTCAAAACTGACGTCTTCACTCACAATCTTCACTCAAAATAATGTATAACTTTGCTATGGGAAATTAATTGGTAAAGCCACATAAATTCCTGTTTTAAAATTGCCATGTGATAAAAATCCAGACCCATACAACACTGCCATAAGTACATATTAGTATTGAATGCCAACTATTTACTATGGTCATTTGAAAGTTTATTAACCGTATGTTATTCACAGATTTTGTTATCCTCCAATGAAATACAGAAGATAAATCTTCACCTGATTTTAATTTTCTAGGTGAATAATTTATTTTCTACTTTTAGTGTCTTCAAAATATTAACTAGTAAAATCGGATTAAAAAAATCAAATGGGATTAGAAGACAGTCTTTGGCAAATGTTGCAGTTGAGGGAGTTCACATTGTGATGACAGAAAAGAAGATAACTTTTCTTTTTCTGCCTGATGAAGAGAAGATACTTAGTTTCTCTTATGATTTCTTTTAGGTGTCTAGGCAGTGCATTAGAACAAATTCACTTGGAAACTGGAACAGGATTAAAGCTTTTTTTAAGATGGGAAACTGAACTAAAGCCTTTTTTGTTTGGACTTTCTGAGCCTAACAAGTATCACTGAAAATAGAATAAAAATAAATAGAAACTAGAATTTCACCTGCATTTTCATAGTTTTGGGGATTTTTGGAAAGTATTGTCCTTGTGTTTCTTGAAGAGGAAAAATCCTTAGGTTAGCAATCTAGCTGCACAAAGGGGTTGAGAGGAAGAAATTTTCTTGAACCTTAGTTTCTTATAGACAGACTGCTTACTGAGAAGTATGGAAATAAAATCCTGCAAAGAAAACCCAGATCCTTTATGCTCATTTTGTACAGTCATTAATGGCCACAGATAACGAAGAAGGAAGAACAGAGTAAGATCACATGTACATAACCAATTTTGTTTGCCAAATGTGTTTGTTCATGCATGTAACAGATATTGTGAGAGAAGAGAAGAAAAAAATCCCATTTCTAAATAAGGAATCAGATAGAAATTTATCACCCAAAATTTGCTTCAATTCATTTTGAGCTGCCTGGCCACTTCCAAAGTCAATAGCAGCAAAGAAAAACAGTGGTTGACTTTGAATACTGGTTTAGCCTAAATAAACATGCAAAATTTGCAAGGATTTTTCTATGTTTGCACAATTATAAGACTGGATAGGAAAAAAAAATCAGTCATAATGAAAAATTGCAAACCACAAAAGCAAATGGCAGATTTACTCCTCCAAATCAGAGGAAGTGTTTTAAAGGGAAATTTATATTCATTGATTAAATTTTTTCTGAGGAGGTTTTGGTGCTCATATAAAATAGAGCAGAAAATCTCGTTCAGATCCTCTTAAAGCTAACTATGACTTTAATAAAGAATTATTGCACTATTAACTTCATCATTATTTTTCCTGTTGGAATATTTTTAATTCTATCGCGGTTGAATATTTAGCTTTGTTTCTAAGAAATTTTGCATGGTTTTTAGTTTTGATTATAAAATTGTCTTTTTGAAGCCTTCTGTGTTGAGCAAGTATTTTTCAACATACTACAGATTTTTATTTTAAAGGATTTGTTTTTCCTAAATGTTACACCTTATGATCTATTCTCTCTTCAATGATTCAATGTCCTGTGTTGTAGTGGTGTAATCACATCCTCCAGCTCTTGCAGTTTCTTTTGGAATGCTCTTAAGTTTTTTGTGTTTCCAGCCCAAGAACTGATTAGGACTCAGACCACTATCTGTCATTTATTGTGATGATCCATCTTCAGGAAGCACTCACATCCAGCTCCACATGCTGTAGAATATAAAAGAAGACATGGGTCTTGCCCTAAAATTTTAAAGACAAAGTAGATGGGCAATGACTGAACAGGCATGTTAGACACAAAAATTATAATAAATTTTCTTTCTAATGTTCTTTAAAAGGTTCATATCCAGATGACTATGCTAGTATAGTATTTTTACAGTTCCTGTCAGTTCCTTAGCAGTACCATTAAACCATCTGGTTAGAGACTGTGAATATTCTCTAAGGAAGGGTATTGAGGAGGTATTTGAAAGGAAAGGGAAGAGATGGGGCACACGTTTCATTAACATCTGTGTGAAAAAAGAATGAACCGAAGGAGAAAGTTGTACAAGTAAAGTGAAAGATTAAATTTGAAATGTAATTGTGAAAACACCAAACATAAACCCTCAAGGGAATATTAGGGTGGTGCAAGGAATTGTGGCTTTCTCCTTTTCCTGCAGTATGTTTTTGAAAAACTTTCTGGACAGTCCATAGAAGAGGATAGAGAAAGTCAGCCACTCTTGGAATGCAGATATTACTCTCTGGTAAAACGGAGTTTTGATTTAGCACCTAAATAATGCAGCTAGTGGCAGCAACCTGTAAGGAAAATAACGATCTGACCTTTGCAGTTGCCATGCCTTTTCGGCCCAAGAAGAACAGAGAAGGGACTGTCAAATTGCTGCTCCTCCTAGGCTGTTGACTCAGTCAAAAGGCTCAAACTAGCTATCAAGATTAAATTGGCAGGAAAATTCATGAATACAGTGGTGATATATTGCTGGGGTTTGTATCTGTTGTTCTTAGTTTTGTACTTTACACATACTGAAAATTATAATAAACCTATGAAGGCAGTGGTGTGTGCAAATAGCATACAGACAGAAACTTGTTTTAGATTATTTTCTCCTTTGCTTTACAACAAAGATTGAAAAAGCTATTCCTGTAATTTTCTCTTTTTATTTTTTTTTCACTATTACCACACAGTAAATAAGATACTTATTTTTGAGTCTTTTTTATTTTATTTGTTGATTTATAGTATATGTTTCACACAAATAAACACCCTTTTTTAATACATCAGAACACAAAACCTGACATGACATACAATGTAATTGATAAATTGCAAAAATAAAATGACTGCAAAAAGGCAGCACTGTGGGTTGAACCTTTGAGGGACTGACTGAGACATCTGACAAATGTTAGATTCTGCACTCCAAAGAATATTTCCAGACTGTTTTCCAAGTTAATATTGTTTAACATAGAGATTCAAATAGTCCAGCTTACATACTGAAGGCATGTTGTGAAATCAATAGAATTTAGCCTCAGCAGCAGCTGTAAGATTTGGCCTCTGGACAGTGTAAAAGAACAAGAAAGAAATTATTCAGGAAGAGCTTATATTTTATGAGCAGGAACAGCAATGCTAATTGAATTCTACAAAGAGACTATCATTGAAATGTGAAGAGCCTTTGAGCAAATTTATGGCCACATTATGCCTTCTCTTTGCATCCCATTGTGCTCATCTGGCTCATAACTTGGCTTCAAGAGCCAGATCCTCAGCTGCTATAAATTGGTGTCATTCCACTGAAGACAGAGAAGCTGCACTGATTTATACCAGCTGTGGACCAGGCATGTTTATTCCTTCTATTTTTTCCCACTATTCGAATGAAGATATAGCCAGAAAAGCTACTATGGTCTAAACAGCAGATGAATAAACATGGTTGGAAAGCATATCCAGCATGGCTATAGCATTTCTATTGTTTGAATAAAAAGAGAAGACCCAAACTACAACTGGAAGTCAGTTAATTGGACATTCAGAGACCTCCCTCATGTTAGTAATCACCTACCTACAGGCATATTAAACTCAGAATCATTTAAAATATCATTTTATTTGCAGAAAACCAAATAAAAATGGGAATTTGTTCTGAGCACATTTAGCTCTTATCTGTTTGGTTTTGCATTTTTGGTTTGGTTTTTTGTTTTGTTCGTTTTTTTTTTTTCCTAAATCAATGAGTCATAGCTCTCTGAATTCTGTGTTGATTTTTGAAACTCAAGGTCTTTTGATGGAACTAAATTGTATTGGTCATATTAAAATATGAATTGCATGCATTTATGAACACAGTTTAACCTTGGGTAATACACATTGGCTTCTGAAATCAGAGTTCCCAGTTTTATGACATTCACTTTCCTTTTGTTTGTATCCTGTTTTATAGGAATTTAGTGAACAGGAGCATCTTAAACTAAAAAATGGAAATGAACATCATTATTATTTTTCATTAACAAAAACCCAGTATTATTTTTCCTCAGTAAAGTCTTCATGGTGAAGACTCCTGGACTTATGAAGGTATTTTACAGCCTGAATGTTCAGCATGACTCACATAAATTTAAGATTTTTGTATTATGCCCAGAGGTTATAATATATAATAGCATTTATAGTATATAATAGCATTTCCTGATACACTCTCTGCACTCTGACATGCACCTGCAAAGCTGTAGATACACTTAGGAGAAACAGCAACTCTATTCTTCACGTCTCCACAAATTAATCTGTGACATCTGCTATGCATCAGGCTGCCTCTGCCTGGATAGACCCTCAGCATGTTGAAAAGGGGCTCCTAATTTCTGGGTGACATATCCCATTAGCCCCCTGTAGATGATTCTTTGATACTCAGAATTAAGAAAGCTAAAGCTGTATGTCAGAATATTGAAAAAAGAAGGTTTCTGAAGGGCTTTGATTGAAGACATCTTGAAATTTCCTGAAGTGACAATCAGTTCTTTGGAATATGCCAAAAGCTATATTCAAATATTGAAGTACCAACTCAGTGACTGGCTTTTTTTTTTACTCTGAATTTTTATTTTTTTTTAATGCATCTTTTTCCATTGGAACAAGTTAATTAGCCAGGACAAATTAAGGATAAGGAGCTAATTTGTGGCAGGCTGGTACTGTCCCAAATGAAAGGTTCCAAGGACATGTAACAGGGAGCAGGGGTTCCCTCTTTAAAAGTATGAGGAAGAAAATAAATAAGAAAGAAGTTTTGAAAAATATGAAAAGCACCCCTTTGGTTTATTGCTTTTAGGTAATTACTAATAATAGGTTATAAACTATTAGTTGATTAAAACTGATCCATTAATGAATAATTAATAATTAGGTGGATGAGATTAGTTATTAAATAATAATTACCTGACTAAGGATTATGGTGATTTTTAATTATTATTGATTATAAGTTCCACTTCTACTGTATCTGCAGTAAAATTATTTATCCCTTTTCCTAAGCATCCATCCCCATAGCATCTAAAATGCAGATCAATCAAATTACAGGAAAATGAGCTCCTTGTTCTCTTTCAGAATATATCTAGGTGACTTTACAGTTGTTGGGTAAATGGATAGAGCCTTTGATTTGTCTGTAACATCCATTTGGATACAGTCTCTGTAATTCCTGTTGGAATTTTTTACCAACTCTATGCAAACAGGACATGACTCTGCTGTTGAGGTAATGGGCTTGTAATAATCTAAAACATCACTTTATAACAGACGTGTGGAAATGTCCATTATGTTATGAATTTGGTTTGCCATTCAAGGAAAAAAAAGGCAGTTCAACACAGTATGAAATGACAGCTATTAAGAGGGTAACAGATGAGACATTAAAATGAAGCTTGTAGCAGTTTTTTCAGGACAATTCTACAGACTGGATTGTTCATTGTAAAACTATGGGTTGGAATAATAAGATGAACCTCAGAGTTTTGAACTCAGCTGCTGTTATGCAACGACAATGTGAAATCTGAGAAGGGAAAAAATCCATTTTAGGAATTTGGATCAGACCTTATTGAAATAAGCCCATAAACTAGATGGTTTAGAGTCAATATGGCTGGATCCCAAGAAAATATGTATATGGCAAGAGAACCTCCAACAGCAAGTGGTGAAGCTAAATTATATCTATGAGTACTACACAGTGACATCAAATTTGGACCCGGTTAAACACTGGCTTCACTGAAACTTTTGAATTTTTGCTATTTAGCACTCCAATTAGCCTCCAGAAACCCAGAGCCTCTGAACATCTCAAATCCTCTGTGACCGTGATCTGTTCAGTACCCCCAGCAGAATAAAGAGGTGCCAGCCTGGAACACAGGTTTGAATTTTACCCCTTTCTATATTTGGTCACTTCAGTATTACCTCGTTAGGGACTTAAATGCCAAAACCAGTCATTTTGCTGTCTCTAGCTACACACACTTTACATCTAGGGAGAGACTTTGATTCATATTTGAGTTCTGCCAAGGGAGTCAGAAGCTTAAACATGGCAAAATCTTGGCCTGTCATGCAAACCAGGTCCAGGCGTGTTTGCTCAGTGTTCCGTGGCCATTGGGGTCTCTGGTGCCGCTGGGTGAAGTTTCACCTTACTTCTTGTGTGGAGTCGGTGAGGAACAGAAGTGTTCATGTCGGTGTAAGCAACATGATGGCAGCAAGCACTAGAGCTCTGAACTCCATCCTGTGGGCAAGGCTCTGCTCTGGATCTCTGTCCCCTCGGGTGAGCTCAAAGGCTGATGGCTGAAACTCACTGGTGTCTCTCCCTGCGCTGCTAAAAAAACTGCACCAAGCTGCACATACAGAAATATTCAGTGTGTATAGAGTGTGGTCACCCATTGCCATTCTGAAGAGGTGCCAGTTCTTTGGTGTATGAGATGGAAAGTGACAGTAGGTTATAAAATTGTGATGGATGATTTAGGTGGCAGTATTCAGCTGTAAGCATTAAATGCTGAGCTTGGCAGAAACTACTAAAGGCAAAACTGCAAGTGATTTACTAGCAATTTAAAGCACATGAGATTTGTAATGCATGAGGCCCTCAGGCCCATCACTTCTCTTCAGTAATGGGAAACAATATTTAGGTGAAAAATTGCATGTTTAGTTTCAACTTTGTGCTGCAAAATATACAGGCAGCCTAGTTTTCTTCATTTCTAAGGGTGTAGCTATTTACATCTTATTCAAACTGCAAGTTTATGTTCAAAAAAAGTTAGAAATATTAATATTCCTGGAGTGAGTTTTGTATGAAGGAAAATCAATACTTCAGGATAACGAAAACAGTGCAGTTTTAAATCTTTTGGTCTAAATGATTCGCGTTTTATCTTATGTTTGATAAACTTGCATGAGATTAACTCCATAGTGAGCCAATACAGCTATCCTTTGAAGAAAAAATGAAAATGTCATCTATTTCTGCACAAGTACCAATACAGCTAAGTAGTTCAAATACTAATTCTCATTTAGGAGGGCAGCGCTGGGTGAAGGGATGCTGGCATGAACCTGAATGCTGAGATATCACATATTTGGTGTGACAGAGATAAACACCATCCAGCTCGGGGCTTATGCTGAAGTTTTCCTAACTCACCAATTTTTAAGTTCATGAGACAACCTTTAAAATATTGTTCCATTTTGAACAGAGAGCATGTGAAAACGGTGCAGTGAATGCCACTGTGAGTTTGGAGGACCAGGAATTTAGGTAAAATCCATGTCTTTGTTTTCCAAGGATGTGTGATCCAAACAGCGGAAGGCACAATAAGCCTGCCGTCTTATAATAGCATAGTCTGAGACAGAAGGCATTTCCACTCAGCAAAGCTAATCAGGTTATGTCACTTTTCCTTGGGTTATTTCCCACATGGTCATGTTAGCTTAACTCATGAGTTACGACCTCTTCTCTGTCAAAGGCTTAGACGGAAGGTGAGTTCTGCAAACAACCAGATGGTGACCTACAAAGCCTCCCCTAGTTAGCAAGGATCTGGTGTCTGGTTTCTCCTATGGTATCAATAGCTGAGTAACAGTCTACTGATAACCCGAGATGGAGATGGATGGTTTGTCTTGGTTGACTTTGTGTGCTGCCCTAAATATCCCACCTTCTGTCTGTTCCTGTGTCAGCTCTGCCTACCAGACATCTCCTTTTGCATCTCCATTGCAGAAAGGATTGTGTTAGCTGTAGAAGACCCAAATTCCAAAGGTAGCAATAGTGTCCTGAAATACTTCTTCTGGATAGATAAATGAATAGGTGAAAATTGTATCCATTCACGCATTTGCTAATGAAGATTAAAGACCATCAGTAGGCAATGAAATCATGCTTTTAATTTTTTTTTCTTTCAAATCTGTAGTTAAGAATTTCTTTTACTGAAAACTTGAAGCTTTTTAAACTTTATTTATCACAGCTAAACTCTGAAAAATTTTCCATCCAGAAATACAAGTTACTTGACTCTACAAATCCTTAGACTGGCAGCATGAGGCAGGAGGGAGGAAGTTAAAGCTATAAACTAGATATTTATGCTTTTATCCCGAATCTATTGGAACCATGGTAATACATCAGTCATTTCTGTTCTGCCAGTGAAACCTCTCCTAACTTGGTCAATAGAAAGGATTAAGATGACAGGAAAGTAGTAAAAGCACTTTCTGTCTAGTGGCAGTGCACATATGCACTTAAAATCAAGTATCTATACAAGGAGCTATAACTACTGAGAGGCAGTCTTCGTGTCCTACAATGACTTTTCCCCCATATTATTCAATTGGAATTAAAAAAAGTCAAAATCACAAAAGCTTTTAAGAACTAAAACCTCAAGATAAATCAGATCAGTCAAAACTTTTCACCATAGTTTCTGAGTGGATCTTTTTAAAGTTTTGTTTCCATTTTTAAACAAAACTTCAATTTATTTTTCCATCAAAAGGTTTACCATTTAAAAGGTTGTGTTGGACTTTTTTATTTGGAGTAATTTAGGAGCGACAAAATGTTTAGATAATTTAAAAAAAAAGAAAAAGAAGATTGAATAATGAGAGAATAAAATTATTTTGGATAGCATTGCAGGTGGGGACATGAAGGATTTTTGATAGTCAAATCTGCTTTTAAAGAAGCAGATCTTAGTAATTAGATTTTATGGCAATGGGTTGAGAACATTTTACAGGACTGCTAGAGAGAAGGCTGGTGCAGAAATTACATGAGATATGGATCTTCAGAGGTTAGGGATGTCCAGAAAGGGCAGATATCACAAATGCTATAGAAGAAATTAACAAGATTTAGGCACATTATACATTCATGTCATGAAGAAGAACAAGATCTGGATATGTTCACAATTGCTTTCCTTCTGTCACACACGAGAAATTGCCATCAGTCAAAGGCCATACTATATTTTCTTTTCCCATATGTGACTGTAGAAACCAGGTGGTGTTTTCATCCAATTCTTCTACTTCTGTTTTCTTGATTTTTAAAAGTATCTAAGCATCCAAATCTTTGAAGGTGTAAAGCAATTTTCTTTTGGCTTCTTTAAGGTAATTTCCCCTTTTACTGTCCCCCTGATCTACATTCTGAGGAGCCTTTTTTAAATTTTCCTTTCTTCCATTTTTTATGAGCAGTGTGTTTACAACATTTTAAATCAAAGAGATTGGATCCTGGGATACTAGAGATCACTATTCTTCCTAATTCATACTTCAAAGGAAATTTAGAAATAGAAAAAGATTTGCAATTTGTGTTCAATAATTGGAGTGGAGCGCCTGCTAAGGCAGAATATTAGACTGCGTCATATCATGACAAATGATGAGACAGTGATGTCCAATGACTTTTGTACTGTAAATTGATTTCAGATTACTGTGGAGTCTCTCTTTATTTGTCAGTGTTTGTGCTGACAGCTATGAAAAAGGGTTAGTGTGCCCTAAATCCATGGGTTTTTGCTCTGTGTTTCGGGTTTTAAGTAGCACAGTTTTAATGAAGGCTGTTGAAGCAGTGACCATATACAATTTTCTTTGACTAAAAATCTTTTCCATACCAGGAGACTTCTTTTCTGTTTCTCCCCATGAGCGATATGGCCACAGTAGTTAGTTGCTGTCATTTCTCACTCTAGAGCCTGCTGAAATATAGCAGCCACATTTTTCTTGCCTCTTTCTCTGGACTTCTGCCTGAAGTCTTTCTTCCATGGAACACTCTATTACAAGTTGCTCAGAAACAGCAGGGAAGGAGCCAAAAGATGCAGTGTCCAAAGAGGAGGGACTCGTGAGTGTGTGCCTGCTTAAAATGTACTTGGTTTTCAGATGAAATTTTGGCATGTATTGGCAACAGAAACATTTCTGCAGTGTTTAGACCCAGGGAGATTGTGGTAGTATTTATCCTACTATGTCAATCTATTTCAAACTTCCTGTTATAATAATATAAAACCAACAGAGTATCGAGATCGTGATTATAATGTTGTTTTTTTTTTTAAAGAGGACAACAACAAAAGTAATAACTTTCAAGGAACTGAAAATTTTCAGATCTAATTCCCTCAAATCCCCTTTTTGTAGGATAGATATCATCTTCTGCTTTGAATTTTATTAATGACAGTAGGTCTCAAGACTAATGTTGCCTGTTTTCAAGAATGGTGTCATATGTGAATAGTATTTGAATAGACTCTTATCTTTCAGGGTGGGATGGGAAGATAGAGGAGGATTGAATAGGTTTTTATAACATTTTTGTCAGTCATTTGAAATGTTTCACACTTTAATAAAGGTGACATTAAATGCAGACATACTTATAATCTGAAGATTTATCCTTTAGTCACTGAAAGCCAGAACTGTACAAATTAAATATTTCAGAGTAAACTGCGTGTAAGCAGATTGTGTCTTTCTCTTTGCATATGCAATTTCCATTTGTGTGCATATCTAAGCCTAATATTTTTAAGTTCCTGTCTTTGGGATCTTTAAATAGAAGACTTACTGTATTACATGACTTATTCTTTTGCTAAGAATTACTCTGCATTCAAGAAAAAAGAATATTAATAACTAATAGACTTGGAGGGACTGTGATTGGCAAGGACAGTCTCCTTTTATTATGAAAATTTGTATTAAGTAAGCCAATGCTTAAAACATAAAACTGTACTTCTTTCTGTTTTCTTGACCTGTACAACTTAAATATGGTTAATGAAAGAAGAGCGTGGTCTACTGTAGACTACGTATTTAATTCTATATATTTTGATTGCCTGAAATTCTTTAAATTAATCTGATCATAATAAAATGTAACTTTTACCAAATATTTGTCATTCATCTTTTTTGGAAAGATTGTGCTACTTTTCTATACTTAGATATACGGTATGTCTAACATGGTAAATTATGCTTAAAAATTGTTTTTCATGGTTATGTTCCCACTATATGAATTCAAACTATAATGAAAAACGATGAAAATGCTCATGAATAAAAAATTTTGAGTTGGATTTAAAAACAGGGGAGTTTTTTCTCACAGTGGTGGAAACAGCCTATAATTTCTTTTGTCAAATATAATATTCTATTGGATTAACTTTTTTTGTCTTTGTGTATAATGTTCATTTATTCTTAATTAGGCTCTGTGTAATTTAATGTTCACACTGCTTTTCATTGACACAAGATCACAGTGACCTTACAAACATACAAACTGTCACAGGTCACTCAGATGGCATATTTCAAAGGAAATTTGAACTCAGGGAAGATAGCTTAACCTGAGCCTAAGGGGCTTTGAGGAATATAGGGCGTTAGGTTGTGTTTTCACATCTCACCCCTTGGCAGAACTCAAGTATCTGGAGATCCAATACCTCTCCCTCCCTCCTTGCTGTAAAAAATGTCACTTGCCTGAGGATACGAAAGGACAATTTAGATATGGGAACCTAAAACATTAAAGAAGTCTGTTCTCACAGTAATGAGCACAGTTCAACCCTTGTGATTTGAATCTGCCGAGGATCAATACTTGGCTAAGAAATGAGTGCACTTTTGAGGGTTGAAATCAAATAACCTTTTTTAGGAATATTTGGTGTAACAATGATGTCATACAGTGTCTCATTTTGGAGTAGCCAACTATGTCTTTCAGCACAAAATAATAAGTTGCATTTCCTTTCCAGGTTTTTAATCCCCTTTAAAAAATCTTTCCTTTGTCTGGGTGGGTAATTTCCCAAAATAAGATCAATTAGAGTAAGAAAAATAGAAAAACTTTATTTTAAAATGTAAAATTTAAAATATCTCTTGATATTTTCTGCCCTTCTTTAGCCAAAGTTCATCTGAGTTCACAAATAATTTTGCATCTTTCCTCCTTTCTATAACCAAACATTCACTGAAAAAAAGTTATTGCTGTCAAGGCAAAGAGAATTGTGTAAAAGCTTTGTGCACATCTGAGGAAGCAGGAATAGTCATGGTCTTTATAGTGTTTTACTGGGAATTCTGTTCCTTGTCATCTCCTGACTAACTGGAATTATCACAATTCTAAATGAGAGCAAATTAACCCTATTTAGACTGTCTCTGTTTGCAAATGAGTCTATAGTGGGTATTTCTGCCTTTTACCCACTCAGTTTCTTCCATTTGTAAAGAAGTTCCCCTCCCTACCAATAGGATTACAAATTTCACCATATTTTTATCATCATCCTTGAATAGCTCCAAGCAATTTATATGCATGAACCTTTTAATTGACTTAAGATGCCTTTCTTAGGAGGATAAGAATTAGTTATGAAGCATTACTAAATAGGTCAATTCCCATGATCTTATAGTCTCTGGATAGTCTTCCATTTTATGCATAAAAAAGCAAAGGATTTTCTTACCATAACTTTAGTGTTTAGAAACCTTATTTTTTCCATGAAATCAGAAGAGGAAGTTTGAAACTGAATTATTAAACTGAATTATTACCCACAGCCTTGCAAGAAGGTATAGATTGTATCCAAGCAAGCCACAGAGATTACTGGCAAAGCTGGCAAAGGAACCATTGCCACAACAGTTTTATCAAGCAGCTGGAAAGAGAATGGGAATACATATTTACTTCATGAGGGCAAATATTCCTACCAAAACTCTCCCAAAAGGAGTATATTTCAATCTTTCAATAAAGGGGATAAATTCTAGAGAATTTTATAGTGAATAAAAACTAATTATGTAGCATTTAATCAAAAAGCATTTGTCCTGGCTTCTTTCGAAATTATACAACTTTCTTGCTGGTCTTTAGGCTAAGCTCCAGTAAAACATACTGAGTATGTTAGAAGTATGAAAACTATGTCCTGCATGAAGGATGTGGACTCGGTGGTCTGAAAGGTCTTTGCTGCAGCAATGTTTCCATGCAGTCATGTTTCCATGACTACCTTTCAAATTAGCAGGAAGCGTTCATCCCCTAACACCAGAAACGAAATCCTCTCTTGCAAGGTATGAGTTGATTTTGTTTCTCTCTCTTCACAATTAGCCATTTCCTCCAGCTGACTAAGACTTACTCATCCATCTTGGCTCTCAAAGGAGCTATTGTCATATTTCTTTTCCCGGCTCACCACACTCTTTTTTTGTCTGTGGACATCACAGTTTGTCTGTCATCACCAGATTTGGTGGGGAAGACAGGCAGCATTGGATGGGGCTCTGCTTGGTAACATGAGCGAGAAATACAGGAAGTACATCAGTAATTGTCATGAGCAGTGAAAATTGTTCAGAGACCCGTGGAGGAGTGATTGACGAAACCTCCTTGTTCTTTGTCCACATAAACACGGAGATTCCATTTCCCTACTGTTCACCCATTTTAAAAGGCTCCAAAGCGATGCACCTTTGCATAGAAGGAGTTATACGGATTGTCCTCATGCATTTATCTCACAGCAATAGGAGGCTTAAACGGTTTTATGTTTCATTACACTATTACAGCTGTTGAGCTGGGCAGTGGTGATGATGAGGGTTATTTTGCCAGGCATAAACAGATAGAGTATTACTGTGCAAAATGCTGTGATGCTGTGAAGACAGTGGGTGAAATCCCAGACTGGAATAGGAGTTCTGCCGGCAGTCTGGGTAGTTCTTCAGCAGTTCTCAGAAGGTTAGTCATCATAAAAGTGTATTAATTGTGTTCAACTGAACAGAAAATATAGACCCAGCCATTTGTATCAGAAAAGTTGTTGTACTCTTTAAGAACACTGCAGAATATCTTAGGTGGTCTATACAAAGACAATACAGAAACACAAAATGCTATCCCTAGAAGAAGACGTGAAACTAATAATTTTGTGAAAATAAACACACAAAATTTTATGTAATTTGGGGACCCAAGGTTTCCCAGTGGATTGCAGCAACAGGAAAAAACAGTGAAACCAGGAAAAAATAGGAACCCTCTTAATCATTGTAGGGAAGTTGGACTTGATGGTTTTGGGAGGTCCCTTCAAACACAAAATATTCTATGATTCTATGAACTAATAACTTATGGGAGACACACCAGTTTTATAGCATGGAAGTCAGAATGATTTTAATTAGAGGTGGACAGGACAAGTGTTTGTCCTAACTTTGAGATGAATGTTTCCAGTTCTTCATATCTTCATCTTCTAGCAAATACTGTTCTCTAACCAATAAAACCCCACCAGAGTATAGTGTTAGGGTCCAAATGTATCACTCTTACAATACTACTCACAAGAGTAATTATGCTTACAGGTTGTATTTTAAAAGATGTATTCAAATAGTACCTGAGGAATTAAGCAGCACATGAACATCCGTGTAAGAACATATACCTATTTCTCTAGCATATGCAGCTAAATTTTTTGCCTAAATTGTAGGTTAATGACATGCAGTGTCAATATAAGATTAATAGAGTAGTGTCCAGCACCAATTTTTCTTCCACATATATTTCTTTCCCCAATACAATGAATCACATTACAAAATGTTTTCCCTGATTTGCATCCTTACTGCTTTGCCTTTTTTCATTTTACCTTTGGCTTTCTGGTACAAAAGCATCCCAAAAGCACTGTGTTTACTACAAGTCAGTAGTAAAAAGAAAAATAAGTAAAAAGATGTGTTTTAACATAAGCTGCAAAGACGTTCGTAGTAGAAGCAGGAAGGCTTCTAGAAAAGGAATGAAGTTTTCGGTGTCTAATGAGCATGGGAGAGATTATTCTCTTCCCCCATGGAGCTTATGATGCAACGCCCCCAGCCTATAAACAGTTATGTAAATGCTTTATTTGAAGCATATGAGTCATCTCAGAGCTTACAGAGTGTTAAGCAGTTTCCTCATTGCAGAAGCGTAGCCTAGACCCGAGTGATAACAAGGGTGCTCTGCTAAGGTTTCACTACCAATTTGTTTAGAGACCTTTCCAGTGTCTAACTTTTGGATTTTATTTATTCTTTTCCTAATAAGTTGAAAGTAATAGTGCCCTACAGATTATACTGAATTAAACTTGACACCCTTTATATAAATGCCTTAATAAATATTCTCCTTTCTTCACACTTCTTCAAGTAGCCTGCCAAAAACAAGTGACCTCTTTGAGGAACAGATGAAGAAATAGTGAACGAAGAAATGAGCAATCACAAATGCAACTAGCAGTGCTTGTTATCACAGTGACACTTACTGGCCTCCACCAGAAGGAGGTTCCATTGCAATTTAAATCCTATTTGCACAGAAGAAACAGGGCTGGTAGATTTTCAGTAAGCAATGCATTCTACACTTATAACACCAGTGGGGTTCAGAATAAGTAAGCTCTGGTACAGAAGCAGAACAGATGATCCAATACAGCATTTTACAGCTGTATTGCTTTCAGGATTTTAGCTATTATTTTGTGAATATTGGCTTACTGTGGGACATACCGAGGCCTACCCATTCGTTCAGCTGGTGCTGGAGAGTGGTGAAATCTCATTGACTTGCTGCCCTTGTAGTTTAATTAAACTAAACAGAGGATTAGAGGACAAATTTCTCTGAGCCCCGCTGGCAGGTAAATTAGAACAGAAAGTGACAGTAAGTAAACCAAAGTCCTACAGAACACATGTAGCAGAGCTGGAACTACACCTAAATGTCAAGGTAAGTAATTTTTGGGAAAAGATAATCTCAGCCAGAACAAATGGGCTTCACAGCATTTTGGTAAATCAAACATCTTAGATTTTTGACAAGTCAGTAAAGATCACCAAGCTTACAATGCCCAGGTCTTGAATACTGATAGTCATGTGGGATGTTCTGTACCTGCTTAGTAGAGCTAGAAGTCTGAATTTCCTGTGAGCTACAATTTTCATCTTGGAAGAAATCTTGCTGTCCAACATGACCAGTATGCCAGTGGTCTTGGTGCATCCTGGGTCTTGAGGTGGTCAACAGAGAGGCAGTCTACAAGCCAGAGCATTGATAAGCTCAAACTGGACTTTCAAAGTCTGTGTTTCCAGACAGAAATACATATAACACTTTCCAAGGTCATTGATATGAAGCCTCCTAGCAGGAAAACCTTGGCATCCCCAGCCCCAAGTAACTTATTCTCCTTAAAAGAATTTTAAAACTGGGAACATAGGTGGTGAAGGTCCAACTGGGTTGTCAAACTGCTTCGTGCATCACTTGAATTCAGATTCTGCAAGTCCTGGGAGAGATCCCAAAATCTTGTTTAACAGGCTAGCCTTGCTTTTGTGACTATCCTGGTCTAACAGCTCTCAGGTGCTGATCTATTCAAATTAAATAAACTAGCAGACAGGAAAAAAATCAATGCAATAAAATGGCAAATCTTTTTTATCGGAAATCCTGTCTCCTGGAAATCTCTGCTTTTCATCCCACTGTCTAAACTATAGAAAATTAATTCTGTTGAACCCGATGAGTCCAGTCTATGAATTATTCATTTATGGTTAGTTGATAAATAAAACTGTAAAAATCCTATTGAAGATATGATTTTTTTTTTCCCGTCTAACAAATTTAGCAATTTGCCTTTATAATTTTAAATAATCTATTGGAGCTTTTCATGTTCCCACTTAGAGAAAGGGTGAGCTAATAGCTCTGCATTTTTTGTCTTAGTGAAAATCTGTGGGTTTGCAGTTCTTTACACAAACAAGAGCTCACCAGCAATATCTCCCATGTCACCAAGATAAGTTTTTATTCATAAAAGTGACATTTGAGTAACTAATAGCTTTTTAATAGAAATACCTCTAGAATGAATATAGAAAGCAGAGGTTTTTTTCCTTCAAAGTCTTCATTTATGCAGAAAATGTCATGTCAACCTTTTTCTTCTGCCTTTTCAACAAATGCTCTTTTCAAACTTAAATTTCAGATTCATTCTAATATGTAACATGTGCTAATCATATTAGGAATGATTCACTTTATTCAGAAAGGCAAACTGCTGCTCTTAGCTAGTTCTTATTAGTAATGCCACTCTTAAACTTACAGCAATAGAACCTTTCTCAAGGATGAAGGAAAGTGGCTGTTCTCAACCAGTTCTCCCACACCTCTTCTGCAGTCTTTTGCTTTATTTTGTTGACTTTTTTATTTTTCATGATCACACCTCAAAGAAATTTCATAATATTTAATGATCTCTTATGTTAGGGACCTGGCAGGTTCTAGCCTTCCTAACTTTATGTGTGAAGACAGAGGTGTAAGGTGAATTTACATATTAGCAGGGTTCAGGCTGCTGCTTGCCTGCCCTGTGTGCTGGAGACCAAGGCCTGGAGTTGCCTCCAGGCAGGGAGGTATTGGACATTGCAGGACACCTTTAGTATGGGGAGGAGGGATGGGATGAGACAGGGTGGCTGTGGGAACAGGGGACAACAGGAGTGCTGGGGGCTTTTGTTTTGAGGAGAAACAGCAATATCCTCCTCTTTCAGCTCAGCCTTTTTTGGATCCTGCATTTAGGCTACTGCAGTGTCAGTGGGCACGTGCAAGTAGTCCATGTCTAAGAGGTACCGTATTACCATCATCCAGCTTTCCATGTGCATATCCTCAAAGAGGTCAGGTCCTAACCTCAAAAGCAATATTTTTCTGCTTCTCAGCTACTCCTTCCACACAATACTGACCTAAACATTCAAAATGGAAATAGCTTTTACAAGAATTCCTTATTGCACAGTAAGGGGGAAAAAATGAGCGGGACATTGAAAAGTTATTGCTGTTCCTATTGAATTAGCTTTTTCCTCACACTTGTCAGGACAGGTATTCATTTTAGAGACTGGCTGAAAGAAGATAGAAAAGATAAAGGACCAAACACCCTCTGTCATCCTATTACCCGCCTTTGACATCAAGGAACTGCTGCCTGCCATCTCAGTCTTGAAAAAAATCCTCACTTCATCTTTAAATGGCCTCCTCGAATAAGAGCAATTTTGTCTCTTTTCCCTCTGCCTTTTATTATTTTCCTCTGTTTTTTCATGCTTCTTAAATGAGATCATTATTTAGCAGTTGAACTTCAGCATCTCACATTACAAAGTGTTTTAGGACAAAAATTTATGTGAAGTATACTTTAACATACTTGCTATCCAAAATCTAATGCATTTTTAAAAAAAAATCCTAAACAGCTTTCTCCAAACTTTAGTTTTAGCTATCTTTGATTATACTGAGAGGTGGAGAAAATAAATGATAACAAGTTGGAAGCAAAGCACTCAACTGGATAAGATCACTTAGCTTCTTCTGATCATACCAATAAATTCACATCTTTTAAATTCTTATATAAATGCATGTTTTCTTTAAAAAGCACTTTGCTGAACTTCCATCAGAAGACCTAATTTTTTTCTTTTTCTTTTTATATCCCAGTGCTAATGAAGCTGATTCCTGATCCTATTTTATATGCACATCCTGTTAGAACAGACAGACTAACTGCTTACAAAGGACAAACATATGACATTGCTTTTTATTATTTGCATTGCTGTAGTTAAAGTCTGTCAAAATTTTCATCATAAAATTAAGGTTATTTCCAGGGACCATGATACTCATGTCTAGATATTTGCCTCTCATGCTATCAAATGGTACAGGTACAGGATGCTGGGGTAGTAGATCAGTATGGATTCAGTATGGATGACTGTTTGCTTTCCCATTTTTTGGTGTTTGTAGATCGATGATCCTAAATTACCATTATAGTGTTTTAAAGTGGTTTCTTTCTCCTCACTATCCCCACCTCAGATAATCCATATGACTTCCTGTAAGTATGGATTTACACTCCATTGAGGGTGTACACTACACATATACAGGAAACTTGCTGGATATTTGATCATGCAATACTTAATGCTTAAGGCCATCCAGTTTGGACTGTTTTATAAATAATACTGATTTTCATGTCTGCATTTACAACACATTTTTAAAGGGATGGATACCATTTAGATGGCAAAGGGCTGGAAGTAAACAGTATACTAAGCACTTTCTAAAAATCCATCAATGTTTTACTATCCAGTAGTTTGTAACAGCTCTTGAAAATAATTGCATCGATAAAAATCAAAGCCTGTAGCTGCAATGATATTCTTTAGAGCTGGTGATGGGCTATGGAGTGCAAGGATTAACACACCCTCTTCTTCCTCCCCAGACCTGGACTAAAATTCTAACTCCGAGCCACGAATGCAAATGAGTTTTGCAAAGTTACTCTGGTCCCTCGTGGACAGGTTAAAGCCATCGTGCAGCTTGGGGTGACTGGCAGCCTCAGCTCTGGGGGGCAGGGGACTGGGTGAGTGGTGGCACCTGCATCTCTGCAGAGACCTGCGCTGTCACAGACACCAGCCTGTCACCTCCCTCCTTGCACAGTTTGTATCATAAATATTGCATAATGAATATTTGTCTCTGTTCCTGTAACCAGCAGCTGTCGTACCTTATATTTCTATTGTCACTCAAACCCTGCTTTTAGTCCTTGCTTTGAGACCGGCACAAACTGCTAAAAGCACAAACAGCATTGTAGACAGTGCTCCATATTCCCAGGGCTTGAATGGAACAAGGTGAAATATTCCTTCATTTTCTTCTACTTTTTAGAAATGCCATAATTCCCATGCCTCTCAGAACACTTAGAAAATATTAAAAAAAAAAAAAAAAAACAAAAAATCCCCAACATCAACAACAAAAAAAACCAAGCACAAAACCAAAACCAACCAAACAAAAAACCCCAACCAAACAAAAAAACCAACCAAAAACCAAAAAACCGAAAACCAACCAAAAAACAACTGAAACAAAACAAACAGTACAACAAGGAGAATTACAGCATTGGTGGGCATGTAGCATGAGGAGGGCAGGTTGTGCAGATTGTTTGGGAAATTCACATTTATGTAAGTAAAGAGAATTAATATCCCTCTTGCTGACCTCAAGCATTTGGCTTCAGATACAGGACCCCTAAATCTCTCAGAAGTTTTGCTGGCAGGACCCTGTCCTGTGTAACCATGGAAATTACAACTAAACGAGAACGACGATGGACTAGAGAAACAAGGCCCACATGGCTGCTGCAAGAAGATAAATCATTTCAGCCTTGCTGCTATTGAGACTTTCCAGCATTCAAGAACAACCAAAATAATTTGATGATTAATTAATTGTTCTTGAGAAGGAAGTTGTTTTGGGAGAATCACATTTTATGATGCCCAGGACTGCACTTACTTCAAACACATACGGGGACATCAGGCTCTGCTTTTTTCTACCGTACTTCCAGTCTGGGCAGGTAATTTTCCTGTTAAAGAGTGACAACCAACATGAAGCCAGCCCTTGATCAGGTGTTATTCAGGAGTACAAGAGCAACTCTCCCCCTCTGGCCTGTGAGATGCAAGAATAGCTGCTCTCTGCAGAGGGGAATGAAGTTCGCTGGTCGTCACCCACGTTAAAACCAGAATGAGACTGGTTTCACCCCCTTTACACAAGGGTTTGGAGCAGTAGGCAGGCCCAGACAGAGAAGAGGAGCTTTCATGCAGAGCGAGGACCTGGAGGCTGGAGCTGTGTTGCCCAGGAATGTGTGGCAGGAATGCTGCCTTCAGCCAAACACCTTTCTCCCTGCGGGAATTCTTGTAACTCAGGTCCTCTGCTCCACAGGTCAGAAAGCAGGGTAGCGCATCAAGAATTCAAGCTTGTCCCCATTTCTGAACTTTTTGCTTTAAATTCAGGTAGCTCCTATGCAGTGCTAGCTGGATTTTTTTATTCCATCGGTGGCATTTGCGCAGGTGCCTTCCCCAAGCGTTGTCTATCAATCTGCAATTATATTGAGGTATAATCTAAAAAATGCCTGTCTGCCTTTCATGTGGAAAGAAAGCTGATCAATAGCAGTGGACTATTCCAGCACGTGTATGGTCCAAGAGTACAGCATATGTGTCACTGAGAAGCCAATGAGTTTCTCCATTTGCATCTTTGTGAGCGAGAGGGTTTTGTTCTAATGGATTTTGTTTCAGTGTTTTCTTAGGAAAGCAGGGGACTAACACATGCAAGAGAAATAGAAAGACTACATAATGTAATGACCACTGTGTAAAAGCAGAAAGCCTAGTGCTCTTAGGAACAGCGTGCATTTCCATTTTTATGCAATAGAAACATTTGATGTGCTAGGATTTTAAAATTATATAAGCAGATACTAGGCCATATGATACTTCATTAAATGGCAAATTGTTTCTAGGGTTATGCTAAGAATTAGTATTTTCTCTATCCATTGCATTGCACCTTCTTGATATAAGGTGGGAACACCATGATTTAATGTAGGAGCACATTTAAACTCTGTATATATATAAATATATCAATCACTCTTTTTCATTCTTTTGTTCATGTAGAAAAACCTAGTATGAATAAACATAAAATCCCTTTCTAGCGTCAGAGGCTTTACTGCAGTAAAACTGAAAGTTGGTGTTGATTTTATTTATCTGTTTTATTTGTAATCAGTAGGTTCAGTTCATCAGGGCTCCAATTTTCAGTGGTTCTTAATGGCTTTCCTGGTGAAAATTCGAACAGACTAGTGGTGTCACATATTTTAGAACCAAATTGAAGTATTTTGATTTACATAATAGATGTGGTTTATTTCAATCGTATTTATCCTGTTGTGCCACATTGCTTCATGGGAGCAGTAGTTTTCACCATTCAAATGTTTGCCAAACTAGTCTGGGTCCTTTCTAAATGACATTTTCCATCATATACTCTGATCTGACAGAACAGATTAATTAGTGAAAATCTTAGAACTGCTAGTGTTTCAAGTGTGTGCTGAAGAGAAAGACCACCAGAGAAAGATAGAGTGTTTAATTATTTGTTGTTTGTAAATTGGAGTCTCATTTTCCTTAACACGAACCCAGGTGTGGGTGACACTGTGCCTGCTACCTTCAAAGGCTCTAATTTTTTTTTTTTTAATCTTCCGTATGCAGCCCATCTCTACAGCATTTTTCAGAATACCTCCCTGCCCAAATAATTTCCTGAAGCCTACTCAGTCCATGGTAAACTTGCTTAAGAAGAAAGAGAAAAGAGAGGAAAAGAATAATCAAGCTGACCAATGGAAAATAAACCCACAACATATATTTAATATATATGTGTGACTCCAAAGCTGAGAATTTGATGTGTGCACTCAAATTACCTAATGATGGTACAAACACTGCAGTTCCTCTTTCCAAAGCAGTTAAAGAGCAGCTGTTATGAGACATTCCAGTAAAAAACATTTTCTAATGCCCTCTGTTAAATTCTATGCCCAAAGATACCAACTGGATGAACAGTTAGGAGCTGAAAGAGCCACAAGAAGTTGAATTTGTATTTAACCTGAATTGATAAGTCTGTTCCTTAAGATTTTTGATATTTACATTTAAGTGTGATCTGACATATTGTTTGCAAAGTTTGAGAAAATAAGTATGTTATTTATCACTGTCTAAAATCCAGAACATCATCTGCTATTCTTTGTACAGTATTGTGCAGTGCACCTGAGAGGGAGGCTGGGAGAAGGTACTGGTTGTGATGATTTATGAGCAGAGTTTTTTGACATGGACGAGCACCCACAAGAGACCAAAGAAAACCCACTATATTCTGTTCAGAAAGAAGAGGAAAACAGGACTTGTAGAAAACCTCCACACCAAGACATTGGAATGCTTTTATCTGCTGGAACAACACCCTTCAGGCTAAAAAAAAAAAAAAAAAAAAAAGGAAAAGTCAATCATATCTACAGTTTTCACAAGCAAAAGAAAGTAAAGTGGCTATTGTGTGTTATTCCAGTAGTTCCTCAGCAGCAGCTGGGTGTTCTGACCAAGAGAGCCCACTGAAGTCCCTCTTTGAACCTGCTGCTGCTTTATGTCTGGATTCTCTTTGGGATGGAGAAATATGTAGTGAGAGCTGGAATGGCTTGAAACTGTCTTTCCTAACTAGTAGAGAAATTATTCTAGCTTCGTAGTTTCTTGAGGCCCAGAGTCACCTACAGAACTCCAGGAGCTTATTGGTCTTACTGCATCTTTTATCAGTAAATATTCTGTACCAGAGAGACATACATTGAAACTTTTTCTTTCTTTCTTTCTTTTTTTTTTTTCCCTAATATAAACTCTCTGAAATGTGAAGGCCTTAAACAGGAAACCTCTCTGCTTTTCTAGGAGTTTTCCAAAATGTGACTCAGAGCAGGACTTCACAAAGCTAAAGACACAAGGCTTTTCTGGAGATCAGCGACTGCTGAGGGGCAGGTCAGCCCCGGGTGTGTGACTTGGGGAGTCTTTCCAGGCACAGGAAGAGACCATGCAGTCCCTTATGGGAGCCCTTATGGACTCCTTTGTGCAATCGGAACTTTGGGCTGTCAGCTAAGGTTGGTTTTTTTACCATGTAACATCATTAAAATGCAAAAACCACAACACCATAATCAAAGGCAGTGTGGTTTAAAGAGAATCCAGAAACAAACCTCTGAACAATATTAAGCTGTGCATGGAATGAACAGATTTAAAGCTCCCAAGACACAAGTCTGGAAGAGCTAACAAACATGGGAAGTTTGACATTTAGAGCCACCTCTTTCCCTTTTTGTTTTTTTCAATTGGAGACATTTTGTTATCAAGGATATTTTCTTGTGACTTCTATCTAAAAAGAGCTAAGCTTTTAAAAAACAAATTATCTTTTGATCTCACAGAGAGGCCACAGTAAAAAAGTGTTTATAAATGCATTTTCTAAAAAAAAAAAAGAAAATATAGCTTCTAGAGTAAAAGTTAAGTCAAACTTGTAAAATAATTGCAGTGGATTTCCTTTTCTTTAGCAATACTTGTTTTATGCTTGTGATAGTTTTCTCCCACTCCAGCCTCTACTTCTGAAGAGAAAGTAGTGAAAAATACTTGCTGAACAGCTAATTTATCAGCCTGACATTAATATCTATCAGGAGGAGATGCCTGCTGTTAGGAAAATCAAGATTATTGGTTCAGGGGTTTTTTTACCTCTTGTGAAATGAGGGCAAGTTTGACAATCTACGTACCTGAGAGATATTCTGGACATTTTGAGCTCCAAGTCCCATACATCACTTCTTTTTCTGCAGTCTGCTCTGGTGGTTGTTGTCTTCATTGACTCTCTCTCTCTCTCTGACAGCCCTGCTGCAAAAGAGCCCATTCAAAGCAGAAAGGATTTGGGTTTCTTTTCCTTCACAAGCTATGCATCAGCCCACTAAAAAAATTTAATGCTCATAGTGATGCCATGATGATCTTTTGCCTTTTCTTTTATACCCCTTTTATAGCTTTTTACAACTTCTGTATTCTTGGTGGTTTTTGGCATTGGACTTGTTTGTTAAGCTAGGAGATTAAACATTTTAGAAGCTTCGTAGTTAGGGAGCAGTGTGCTCCAGAACCCAAGGTCCTCTCCAGAACACATTTTGTAAACTAAGATAGAACCATCCAGGGGAAGGTTCCTTGGGGAGGGGGGCTCACTCGAGCCTCCCATTGGGGAACTTTTGATAGATATGCTAACTGGTAAGTCCTATAATGCAATACCAGATCTTTTGGGAGTGCATTGCAGTGTGCATGGAGGTGCATTCGACCTGGACGTAGTGCACCTAAGGATCCTTAAAATAAATACAGAGGTAAAATCCCTTTTTCCTTTCTAACCGTGTTTGACTCTTGATTTTAAGACCAGGAAAAGGCATCAATAGGTTAATCTTAGATTTTACCATATATGTTTCAGTTCAGCCCCTTATAAACTATTGCAGTCTTCAATATCTTAGGGCTGATTGCGGGAACATGTCAGCAGGAAGACACAGACACCTCCTTTAGGTGTCCTGCTGCTGAACTGTGACTCGGCAGATGTAAGCCCTAGAAGGCAAAGGGCTTTTCATATGGTAATGGGTAACCCTGAACAGGTGAATGAGCTTAGCTCTATGGTGAATGAGGACTACCTGCTTAGTAAAAAGAACAAAGAAAAATCCAATGAACAAGAATCAGTCTTTTGGTTTTTTCTTTCCAATAAAGAAAAAATAATCAGAAATTGAAGGAAGGGATTTGTTTAACCTCTCCCCTAAATAGTGATATTTACAAATTCAGTAAAAGCTCGAAAACTACAATCTCTCTCTGGTCTTATTGAGAACCTTCTCCTGATGTTTTTTTGTTGTGGAGGAATGGTAGTGCATACTCTAAGTCTACACAGTTGTGGCCTGAAGGACATATTCAAATTGTGCTTTAGATCCAATGCAATCAAAATTCCACTCTGCAGCACAGCAAAATATGGGCAGGCCTGTTAATGAAGAACTATAGCTGCATAATCACATTCAGCACTTTGTATGATGCTTGCATGGTAACACTTAGTGGAATGATTATACCCAACCCTCTCAAACTTACATCTACTGAATTCACAATAGAGGGAATTTACACATTGTATCTTCACAATTGTATGGATGGAAGGCCTGACGACTTGCCAAAAACTTGAAAAAATTGCTACTCAGCGATGAGATTAGAATTTTGTGGTTCCCAGGTTGCAGTTATATTTCAGAAAACAATTATTTGCTTGGGGTTTTTTGGTTTTGGGTTTGTTTGTTTGTTTGTTTGTTCGTTTGGGGTTTTTTTGTTTGTTTTGTTTTTGTTTTTGTTTTTTATTTGTCCTAACCTACTATGTGAAACATGCAGCAAGACATTTACATTATGGTAAGGCAGTAAAAGATACCAAGATGCAAGAATATGTATGTAAACTGAAGGGCAGATAGCAGTAGGTGGTGCTTTGTGTATGCAAGGAAGGAATCCAGAGGAATCTGTCCAGTTCATCCTGCTCTAAGAGAATCCTGTATTATAGATCGAGGGTAGATGATCATATGATCAAGTCACATGGCTGAAAACTATATGGTACCTCATTTTTTTTTTGTTTTTAACTTTTTTTTTCTTAATCACATTTGCATGAAGGCTGTCAAGAACGTTGAATTGTTTTAGGACACAAAACTTCTCTGAAAATGAGAGCAGCTTCTACCCACCTGCCCGCTGGCCTTGTCAGATAACATTGGCAAAACAAGTGGGTCCTTGACTTGTTTCTGTCAATGCTGATCTGTCACACCTAGGAAGTTACCAGCTTTCACAACCCTCCACTTGGAAGACTGATATTTTGGCAGTATTTTTTTCTCAAATGTGAATGGATATAGTGGTATTTAATTCCTGTGTGCAAGATTTTGATTGCACCTGCCTTGACCTTTTATAATTTCATTTTGCGACATTAACATTACAAATAAATGGCATACTTGTAAGCATGTCGGTATTGCCTAGGTATTTCCTGTACAGGAGTTGTATAAATGGCTTATATGGCACAGTAAAAGAAAGTCCCACATTTCAGTGCACTTAATGTTTTCAGTCTTTTGGGCCTCAATATTACTAAATGTTGAGCGTGGCTCTCAAACACTTCCATAATATTTCTTTGAGAGATCTTCTAAGAAGAGGTTGCAGAGCATGTCTGATTATTAAAATTGCTGCCAGCAAAAATGGTTGCCCTTCACTGAAGAATCTGTCAAATCAAAGGTTAGGAAGGTGCTCTGGTGCTGTACAGTAACTCGTACGAGTCACGGTGCAAGTGGAATTTCGGCTGACCATACAAGATGGCATTTCACCAACCACAAAACATGCAGGATTTTCTAATTACAGCTAGCACGTTCTTAGCAGGCTTATGGTTTTAATTAGAACTTATATACTAGGAATTTATTTTTTTTAAGTAACATTTTGAAGTTAGACAGTGCCCTCTGGTGGGCAAAGGCTCCCATAGCAGTAGTGTGCAAAGCGCCCCAAATGTTGACAATTCGTGAAAATGAACACAAAATCTGAGTTGTTCTGCTCTAGGGATTTGCTGGTTTCAAGGAAGCACACCTTGTTGTGGTCCCTTCTTTCATTCTGCTCTACTTGGAAGCTTACTGTGCAACAAAAACTGGTCTCAGTTTGGATGGCAAAGAGCATTTGACTAATTAATTTTGAACCCAGTTGGCTTGATTTGACAGTGTGACTTTATCACAGTGAGAAGCAGGAACATGTAGTGCTATACATTCCAATTTTTACAAAAATAAGCTCAATGCTGTAAGATCATATTCATCCTCAGAAATAAGGGGGATGGAAAAAAATGTAGTTGACTTCTTATGTGTTCTCATGCATGTCTTTATTGCATTATTTCAGAGTTAAAAAATGTATAATTATATTGAAAAATCAAGTGTTATTTTTCTCTTTCTTTATGGTGTTTTGATTTTCCTGTTTTTTTGTTTTTTTGTTTTTTTTAAGGGATGTCAATAAACATAGCAAGACTATAAATTTAATTTAATAATTCTATTCTGATGCCTTTGGACTTTTCCAGGGTCCATCCAAAACAATACAAAACAAAACAAAAAACCACAAAAAACAAACCCAAACCAAAGCAAAGCAGTTTGCCCAGGATGTAACTTGAATTTACATCTTACAGCAAAGGGGCAGAAATAGATTAATTTTCCTAGTAATTTAATTGAAAAAATTTATTAAATTTAAAACATGAAATTAAAATCCTTTAAAAATGGACTGTAAACTGTAGTAATCCAACATTTACAGAAAAATTTAAACTGATGGCATAGAAAGCATTTTATATCCATTCATGAAACTTTTATGACTTTCAGATCCCTTCTCTGGTTTTTCTCAGTACAGAAAACACATGGAGAGAAACAGTTGCCTAAGGTTAACAGTGAGGGATTTCTATTAATTGATTGACAGTTGTTTAAACCATAGTTTAGAGATGAAACAAAGCAGCTCATATATTTATTATATGTTGCATGTTTTCTACAAATCTGCAGGCTTTTAAAAGCAGATTGTCCGTACAGAGCAGCTGCTCTGTGCCAAAATAGAGATTATCTGTCTGCTCACTTCAGAGGTGCACTTCTAGGGAAAAAATGCAGCCCCTCCTACAGCACATACTCACTTACTCTCATGACAGCAGCTCTGGAGTAGAGATCAATGTGTGCTCCCAAAATACTCTGTCCATTCATAACATTGCCCTTCAGTCAGCCTTTATTTACATGTGCCTGCAGCTGGGAGCCTCTTTGCTTCACCAAGGGAGCTCCGTGCCCTCTGCGAGAGGCTGTGAGCTCTGGAGTAACAGACCCCCTTACTAATGGTCACAGTTGGTCATTAACTGATCGCTGAATCTTCCTTGATGGCCAGCTAATGAACTTCCCACTGGCTTATTGTGAGGATTGGTCAAGACAGACAGTACAGGTAATTTACGGCTGAAGCCCCAGCATGCTAATGGCCTTCACCGAGTAGCTGCAATCAACACAGTACTACTAAGTGGCATTACATTCTTCCTAATTTATTTCTCAGTTGCAACTGTTTCATGTTGAATGGAAACTTCAGGTTCTATGCTTAAAGATATGTTTGCAGGCTTTATTGAGGGGGAAAACTTCTTTAAGAATGTAAAAAGGAAAACAGCATTAATATTACAAACTCTTTTTTTTTTTTTTTTTTACAATTTTTGCCCTTAACAGAAGATGTTTGTTTTTAAAGAACAAATTTATGCTCATAAAATTCACCTGTAAAAGACTCAGAAGCCCACTCAGAGCAAGAATCATCTCTCATGGGGTACCTGTTAGCTGTAGCAGCCTGGAGAGCTTTCATGGTTCAGCACCTGTGGTGTCTAATCTCTGTGAATCATGGATAAATTGGCCAGAAGTTACAGTCTCTCTAGCTGTGATCTTGCCAGCTCTTAAAAGCTATAAAGTTTCAACCGGGCCTTGGCTTGGTAAGAAAGCTCTGGAAAAAGCCCAAGAAGTGGCAGTGATGCATTAGGTAGCACTCTTCCCTCTAAGCCTGGTAGATAATGCCACAGGTCTAATTATCACAGGAGCCTGCTTTGGCTTTAGATGTGCAGGTACCTTCTCCCGTTTCAAGAGTGAACAGATTCCACTGTGGCCAAGACGTTCATAATCCTTTAAGGTTTTATATTTTCACAAGTTCAAGTATCCTAATTATGATGCAAAACCAAAAAAAAAAGCAAACCCCAAAACCAAAACCAACCAAGCCCTCCCCCCTCCACTCGGTGTATATCTGCAAGGCAACTGCTCTAAGAAACCGGGTTTGCATGTCCTGGGCAAGGAACCAAGAAATTTATCATGTTCCATTACAGGTTTTCATGAACTTGACCCACATTAAGTGGTGTCCCGATGCTCATCTCAATCCCTGAAAATGGATTCAAGATTGCAAAAATCTTTCCCCCAGTGATTCTAAATGGTACTTCTTGAGCTGTGAAGAGATTGAGAAATTGAGTTTCTGGGGAGGTGTCCTGACCATCGCTCCCTGGGGCGTGAAAACAGGAGCTCTGCTTGTCTTTAGAAAGAGATGTTTTGCCCTCTCACTGAAGATACTCATCTTACATTTGGCAACTTTGCTGTAGAAAATGTGAGATTATTAAAATTCCTCATTATTCAGAGGTTCCATTTCATACTTTTTGATTATGAATGAGGCCCTTCTCTCCATCCTAGCTTCAGGCACTGGGATATTCCTGTCTCCTTAGCAGGCATTGCTTGCAATAAGTCTGGCAGCAACCAAACCTTCCTGAAACGACTAAAAGGAAATGTGGTCCTAACGCTCCAAAAAAGATTGTGAAAGTAGCAGAGAAGGTACATGGCTTGATGTTGTGCATTTTGAACACAAACATTTGATTCCGCACCTTTCATGGCATGGATTCGTGGCTTCAAGCCAGACAGGGGAGTCAAATGCTTTTACAGAAAACCATAAATCATTTTAGATAAATAAGGCATTTATTTAATAATTACTCATCTTCTTGTTACACAGAATCCTGCATGTGTTTCCACGCTGAAAACAAATAAGATGTTCAAATATCATATGTTTGAGAAGGACCAGGTCCTGCCCCAAAACACTGTATTTCTGAGGAAATTCATTGAACCCAGATGGATTTATGGCATCTTGGTAGAGATGAAGTAGACCTAACAATGCTTTTTTCTTATGTTTTGTCCAGGAGCTGTGGTCAGTCAGCTTTAAAGTCCAAAAATCAAAAACTGAAAGTGTAAATAAAATATGAATTTGGTCTCAGCAGTAAAATAAACTCCATGAAAATACTCTCTTCAGGGCTGAAAACACCTTAAATCGCAACCCTCCTTAAGTCACCGTGTAATTATCCACTATAGGAATACACATGGCAGCTTAGAAGAGTTGGTGCATGTTGAAACAAATCTCTTTACAGCAGTGAGTGGGAGATATTTAGCTGTCCTCTTGCTTTATCCGGTCTTACCAACACACAAAAGGTGTGCAAGGTGCCATTTAGATCCCTGTACGGGCTCGAGATGAAAGCCCAAAGCCAAGAGGTACGAACACAATGTAAGATTCAGTAACGAAAATAATCAAAGGGATATTAGGTTTTTAAATCCTCATTATAATGATTAAATAAGTGATGCTGTGCATACATATGAAATTTCTTCTCCTTGCTGCATGTTCTGCTAATGGTTCTTCCCATTCTTACGGCTTACAATGTTCAGAATTAGCTCTCATGCGCTTTTTTCAAGTGTCAAAGTTTAAAACTTTCTTGCTAAAGTAGTTTAGCAATGAGCACACATCTTTCTGCCAGATAACCCTTGGGAATGGACCTCTACGGGAATATACCAGCCTCTTTGCAGAAAGCATTGCAAGGCTGAACTAACACAGGTGCAACCGCATGTCTATTTCACCTAATTTTATCTTTTACAGAAAAAACATAGAAATATTTTGTTATCTCCTTTTGAAAATAAATAGTCTCTGATTTCCTTACCAAACAGAAAACTTACTGAAAAAAAAAAAATTGTCTTTTCACCTATAATTTAATTTCTTTTTTATTGTACTTATTTCCAGAAAATGTATTGAACCTAGTGTCAAGACAAGCAGATACTCTTGGAAACTTTCAAGAGCAGCTGGAAATCAAGGAGCTTTATGAATATTTTGGTTTTTAAAAAGCAACTGATTTTAAATTTTGAAATAAACATATTTTCTTACATTCTTTGCAACAGGCAGTTCTGCTAATCTAACCTGCCGAGCTTTCTTTGGATATAGTGGAGATGTCAGTCCTTTAATCTACTGGATGAAAGGGGAGAAGTTTATTGAAGATTTGGATGATAGTCGAGTCTGGGAAAGTGACATTAGGTAAAAGAAAAAGCGCTTTTTTTTCCTCTTTTTGGTTGTTTTGTTTTTTTTTTTGATAGTTAATGTAATACTTTTTATCACAGAATAACTAAGGAGCACTTTGGGTCTGATCTCTGTTTTTGCAACATCCATCCTTTACCTTTTTGACTCCACCAGTAGAGAACAGAAAAATGCCCTCCTCAGCCAAATCTGATTTTGCTCTTTGCTAGAGACTTGCAAAAGCAGAATAGCTACCCAAAAAGAGCTGTAGTGTTGACCAGCTGGTATTTATGTAGTGACTTTTTCAAAATGTGGCAATCTTCAAAAACAACCATTAAAACACTTAGTAAGACAAAATAAAGAAAAATAAATATCTTGAGAAAAAACAGCTCAAAAAAGTATTTTCAAACATGAAGCCTTAAATAAATGCTGAAGTCTGACTTCCCTTTTGGAATGTTTTGATTTCTTCATGAAAGAAGCTGAGTTTCCTGGGATGTTATCTGGTCTGTGAGAGCCAAGCATCCTGTTATGTGGGCTGCTTCTATCTGCTGAAATACTTGTTTTGGAGAGTATCTGGCAATTCACACCGTGTACTTCTGCTCCTAAAAGTGCTGCCTCATTTGGAAATTAAGGACAAAAGTGGTTTCTTATTGAGAATTACATGCTTGACATAGCATGCTAAATCCTATCCAATATGAAGTAACTGCTTGGAACTGAAGAGATTCCTGTTTCATTTATAACTCTGTATGTGTGTATATCACTGTTTCTACGTATCACAGAAATTCAGACTCAGATATTCCAACTCAGTTGCTGGCTGAGGTTGAGCCATGGCATACACCCTTAGATTTGCCTGAATTTCTGAGTTCCACACAGCCACTCACTCACTCCCCCTATTATCCCTCTCAGGTGGGGAGTAGTACCAGAATAAAAGTAAAACTTGTGGGTTGAGGTAAGAACAGTTTAATAATTGAGACAAAATAAGAGAGTATAATACTAATTATAATAGTAAACATTATTAATAATAATTGTAATGAAAATGAGAGAGGAATAAAACCCAAGAAAAAGAAGTTATGCACAATACAATTACAAATAGCAAAATCAAGAAGACCATGGACTTTCAAGGTCACCATCCCCAGATACAGGCAAAAAGGAAGTGTATTGCACCCCAGTGTACTTTAAATTTATTCTATAAAAGTCAAGGCCAATACACTAAATGGCACATGACAGTAAGATCAGCTACATTTTGTGTTTAAACCTTTCCCGAGTCCTTCAACAAGTAGCTTGGCTATCTGATGACTGACAAAAAAAGTGAGAAGAACTCTTACAACTTTCTTGTTTTGTGGAGGGAGGAGCAGAAAAAGCTCGTTTCCACTTCTTTTGTCAGGTGTGACATGAGGGAACAACCTGGAATAATTTGTCATTTGCTTTCCGGAGTTCCTAAAACCACTGATGGTCTCGCTAAGAGGGAAAGAATGTAATGGGAAGACAGGTGGAACCTTTTACTTATTATCTGTATGAACGAGCAGCACCTGGTATACCAGCTCTTCCAACTGTTTGATAAAACATAATCAAATTTTATAATGCATTCTAGAAATTATCTCTCAGACCATGGCATGAACATATTATTTCTGTGTAGGATGTTGTAGACCCTCAGAGAAAGCACAAATATTGTGTTTGGCCCAGACTCCTGGTGTGACTCTAAACCCCCAGAATAACCATTTTCAATTTTCTCTCTTCTACTATTCCAAGACTTCATGGATCAGGGTCTCCATCAAAGTGTGCAATGATATATTATCCATGTGCATATCATTCCGCTGAAAGAAGACAATGAACTGCAGCTCTCATTAACATTTACAAAGCCAAACCTCCTCATTAGAAGTGAGGAAGAAAAGGGCATGACATAATTAAATTAAGATTGCATCAAACCATAGCCAAATTTGAAGCCAGACAGTTGTGAGTTGTAAGTAGCATTATTATGCCATGATTATCGAAAGCTTCACTGTGGTACAAGCAGAACAGCAGCGATGGTTGTTTTTTTCTCAGGGTTCTCAAGGAACATCTCGGGGAACAGGAGGTTTCCATCTCATTGATTCTTGACTCAGTCGAAGAGGCAGACCTGGGGAATTATTCCTGCTACGTCGAGAATGGGAATGGACGCCGGCATGCCAGTATTCTTCTACACAAAAGGGGTAAATATGCAGCTTTTCTACATGAAAGGGTAAAATGTAGGGGTGGTCAGTTCGTAGAGATTCCCTCTGACGCAAGCATGAATTTTGGCCTCCTAAGAATTACTAGTCAATGATTATTTTTCCCCAGCAATTTGTATGACTTGCAAAATAAAAGAGAAAGGACGTTGCTAATTATGGCTGTCACTGGAAAAAATACAGTAACGCCTTTTAATTATATCTCTATAAAAAATGCATTTAATAATTCATTAACTTTAAAATTAGTAAAGGCTCAATAGAGAAAAAAATAGTAGGAAACCACAGGTGATACAACTGTAATAATTTTCTGTAAGAAGTAAAATAAAATTTTAGGAAAACCAAAAAAAATCCATTCCACTTCTGTCAGAAATGCCGCCTAAACCCCATGCCGGGGGGTTCCTGCATAGCCTGACTGTGGACATTTTCCTTCTAACACTTTTGTTTAACATCAACATTTCTGAAGTGAAACACCATAACAGAAACTTCTAAGAACCTTCCTGTTTCCCCTCACCACTCACATCCCATGATTCCAGCCTGCCTAATGGCCACGGCCATCTCCCACAGAGATGATTACAGGGAGATGGAGAATCTCCTGCAAATCAAAGCTCCCAGACCCTCTTTGTCCACTTTACCTCCCAGGGGGTGGTCCCCCCGCCTCATGCAGCTTCCCGTTGGCTTGAGTGCAAAGAATGAGCAGGAGCAGAGTCTGCACTTTGCTGTCATTACTGGGTTTTTTTAAGACTGTTTGTAAAGGTGAGCAAACCAGGATCTTACTGTGGTGCTGAAGTACTTGTGGCATCTCAATTTATGTCAAAGCAGTGATATCTTCCCTAAATTTAGTTTTGTAGCATGAAAAGTCTGTCTAAGCTTAGAAGGAAAACATAAATCAAGATATTGTGACAAATTTATTTAAACATATTGTTGGGTACCTCCAATTACTTGAATAGAATTTAATTTGTAGCCATTTTTTTGAGCTCTTGTCATTGCTTCTTAAAAGATGCACAAGTGAATTACCAGATGTTCTGCTTAGCCTAGCATTTGTCATATTTTCTTGAATTTACTGAGATGAGAAATTAACTTATTAAGTAATTGAACCTCAACAATATACCAGCTAGTAGTTATATACTCTAGTTCAGAGACGGTTGAATTCAGAGCAAGAGCTTAACCCAAAAAAACCACTGAAATCCAACAGTTTGTTGTTAATAATCAAATTGCTTGATGGAACACTGAAAATTTAAAAAATTAAAACTTAAATTGCTTTAAAACAAATACTTAATTAACTGGCATCTATTAAGTCACATGCTGATGAGTCCTTATTTTATCTTCCACACAAGCAGTACCTCCAAGACTGAAAACACATAAGTCTTCTCTGTCCTGTCACCATCGTATTTCTAACCAATCTAACTTTGTGCATGCATGAATTTTGCAAGAATCTACTTTCCTTGCTTCCTTTCTTAGACAGCTCAGTAAGTGAAACATACCACAGTATGTGGCCTCATGATGACATGCTTGAGAGGGAATAATCTCAATATTTAATTGCCCTTATAAATAGTAAAAGGACAAAAATAGCAGAAAAGCTCCCAAAAATATTTTTTTTCCTCTTTAAGTAAGGCTGAATCTGAAATAGATCAAGAAGAAAAATCTGTTGTGCCCTCAAAAGACAAAAGGTACCAGATACAAGCCTTCTGCACATTTTGCATGTTGACAACTGTTTCAGTGAAATGATAAATTAAGCATGACAGATAAAAATTTGAGCTAGTTTCTCAGGTCTCCTAGGAAGAGGAGTTTTGCACTGCTTGTTTAGTCTCTTGTATATCACCATGACAACCTTTCGGTTTAGGTTTCCTTGTTTAGATCCACATTTAGTCTCTGCCAGGAATGAGTTAGCTGTTTATTAATTTCTGATTATTTGGCTGACTTAGAACAATTGGGACCTAAAAATTAGGTAAATCTGCTTCCTGAACACGAAGACATTTTCAGATGTATTAGTTTTGGCTGGTTTTTTAGTTAGTGATCTTTTTTTCCAGCAGTATAAGAGTACAAAAGTGCTGAATCTGGAAGGTTCACTGCATACTTGAAAAAGAAATTATAATCCTTCTTAAACTTCCTATGTGGAACATTATCACCAGGATCAGAAGAAACAGCAAAGCAGGAAGCTCTGCTGCTGAACAAAGAGAGTTCCTGGAAAAAGAGGTATTTAGGGCTAAATGCTGCAGTGGGGATTCAGGTGCAAAGCTTAAGCCTTTCAAACACCCTTGCAGCTGCTGCTTCGCCCAGGTCAGCAGAGTCTCTGTACACTTAAAAGTCCAGGGGGAGATTTTAGGCATACTTATAATTACACAGGCCCTGACAGGGCAAGAAGTCAACAGTCTAAATCATCAGAAAAAGCCTGGATGCATCTTCCTTAATATTCCCTCTGGTCAGCCCAACAAGGACACACATTCACCTCACAGAAACCCCAAGCAGGGTCCATCTGAAGGTGGTCCCTGCCCAAACCAGAGCCTGGCACATTCAGCCCGGGATAAGGGGGCTTCTGCTCTTCCCCTGACATGGCACTGGAATGGAAAGCCAGAGCCTCTCCTTTCCTGAAATGAACTAATTCCAGGAAGGGAGCAGAACACTGTGCCCCTGGACTGCAACACCACTTGTGCAGGAGAAGTGAACCCAATTTCAGCAACCAGCACTGGGAAAAGCTGAGGCCCCTGGTACCTCCCTCTAGTGCAAACACCAGTGCTCAGTATCTCAGGGAGCCCAGCCCTTATTTCATCATGAGCTTCTTTTATTTTTGGACACTGGTGGAGAAAACCTATGATCTATGTTTTTCTGCTGCCAGCTAACCATTTCTGGAATCCTAAATTTCCTCAGATGCTGTGCATAGGGAGCATTTAACTCCAAGCTAAAGGCAGCAGTATCTTAAGGCAGAGTATCTTAAGCATGACAGTGCCAATGCTGTCTCCTTTTCTCATTCATTCCAACAAAATTTGTCCAAAAGAATTGGGAAAAGAGAGCGACCAGAACCCAGATTTAACTTTCATCCCCTTCTGACCATATCCCTGTCACTTTTACAATAATCACGTTATTTTCTCTTTTGTGTGGGAAAAAAAAAAAACCCTACTTGTTATAATTNAGATTTAACTTTCATCCCCTTCTGACCATATCCCTGTCACTTTTACAATAATCACATTATTTTCTCTTTTGTGTGGGGGGAAAAAAACCTACTTGTTATAATCTAAGGTTGATTTTGTTACTTACTGGTGATAGGTGCCATCAATCATCTATAGCAGGAATAGGTTAATCTTCAGCCAGGTAGAAGAACCTTCTAGAAATTAATTCTGAGAGTGGTACTGACAGCAGCTAAGCAGAAATTTATTAATGACAGACCAGAGATTGCAGATGATATAACAGGTGGATCACAGACTATAATTCTATTTTTGTCATAAGTTTTTCAATTAAAGAAGACAAGATTATAGTCTATCAATGTAGGAGAAAAAAATGCAATGCATAAGGAAAAAAGTATGCTCTTCTGCAATGTTATGTATTGACAAGTATGACTTTCATGCAGGATCAAAGTCTTCATAATCTCATTTAATCATAGACCGTGTTGTAAATACAGGTTATTATCTAATTATGTGATTATTTCTTTGAAAGGCTCTGCATATCTGCAAATAGAACTCCACAGCAAAAATAATCTCAAATTCTATCCTGGCATTATTCTTTAAGTGGTATTGATATTATTTTAAAAGCTTAATAATATACTGGTATTTTTCCTGGGACAGACACCAGAACTAAGGTAATATGCTTTCATGCATTTTTTCAAAGTATCTACTTCCCTTTCTTTCTGTTGTCATCTACACAGTATTATCCTCTAATTTCCTGCTCTGGGGCTCTTTTATGGTTTGTTTTCCTCTGTCATAGGTGTTCTCAGTGAGCATATATGAATCTTGTTGACTATAACTTAATGAGGGATAGTTAAAACAAGTTTGGAGTTTTTTCTTCTGTCAGGAAAAAAAAAGATTTTCACTGAAATAAATTGTTTAGAGAAAGAGTCTGTTTGAAATTGCCCATGAAAATATATGTTTGAAAAATATTCAAGACAATATTTCCTAGATGGAATGCATCTTGAGGAAAATTACCTTATTTTAAACTCATCATTTCTTAATGCATAAACATCATATTAATATTTCCTGTACAAAGTAATAGATAATTCTGAATAGAATTATCTTCATATGCTTATTAAACCAAATTATCTTCATATGGTTATTAATGATAATAGAATTGCTGACAAGCACCTTAAATCGCAATGCCATTCACATAATAGTATAAATCTGGTTTGTTACTTACAGACTTGAACGTGTTCTATGCATTTTCAGTCAGCTGGACACAATTTCACACAGTGGCAGAGATGAGTGACTATTAAGACTTACAAGAGAAAAGAAACTAGTTCTTTTCTAACCTCTGCAAAGAAACTCCAGGTGTTATATCTCCCTTTACCAAAAACCTTCACAGTGCTTCTGAAATTTCTGAAAGGAAACTCATCTTGTGAAATATGAGAGCAGAGTTATATTTCAGCTTCTGTTGATTGGACCTAAGTACTTGTTCATTGCAGTGAACTTCTGAGTCTCAGTGGAAGCAAAACTGTTGAAGAACTCCGACCCACTTGGTCAGTTCTGACATTACACGAGTCTATCTTCCACTGTATAAAGCATTCAGTTTTTATTCTGTGCTGCAGGGAAAGCTTTTCTAAGATCCTCATCAGGTTTTAGAATTGGAATTGAAATTGGATTGGATTTGATGGAAATTGATTTTTTTTCACCTATGGCCATTGAAGAAGTCTTCAAGTTGTCACTGTGCTCGGCAGTGAAAAGGTTCATTCTCCCAAGAGGCTCATGACAGGGCCAAAAGTCAAATATCAGCTCCCTTCTTGTCCCAAACCTAGCTAACAGTGATGGTCCTTTTATACTCAACCTCATCTAGAATCAGTCAAGGAATAGAATTCTAAAGACCTCTGCCTGAATGGAACTCTTCATAAGACCATTCTTTTAATCAGCAAGGTTTTTCTCATCCTTTAGAAAATTGGACTAAGACAACTCCAGTCAAAAGGTTTTTAAGATTACTCAGCATGTTCCTAAATCTAACTTTCCTCTGACAAATCTTAGTTCTGACAATGTGTCAAACTAGTTGGTTTGTTTAATGGATTGCTTTTTAAAACAACTTTTGTATCCCTTTCATCACAGTTCTTCTTTTTATGTAATGTCTAAGTGCAAGTCTAACTTGCATTGGCAAGTACGAAAATATTTTAAAATAAAATGTCACAAATTGTTCCTATAATCCATGCATAGCTAAATTATTCATTAATGCTATCCTCAGGAAAAAAAAAAGTAAACAATATGTTTTATGATCTTACATCCTTGGGACTCGGTACGCAATTTTTTTCCCCACATTTTTAGCACCTCCCAGTGCCTCTTACATTCATTGCTTTCAGAAGATCTAAATGGAGTAATAGTGTCGGCTTATCTGATTTCTGTAGTATGACTAACAAATAGAAGCTCTCCTAATCAAGAAGGTTTCAGGTCATACCCAATTCATTAATTTGGGGAAGATAACCAAAGATTACTGCAGTTCCACACCATGACACTTTTTTCCTTCAATATTTATCATAAACTGCCTTTAAAATGCATTGTTGTGTATTTAAATGTAGCAAGCTTCAGTAACATTGCAGCATCTATATTTTCCCAACCTTATCCTCTTTTGAGCTGACATACTGTTGGAGACAGTCAGTGTAATTACTGTCCTACTGGAACAGGTATCCTCCATTTCTCAGCAGAAATAAAAATGTCATTGGTAAGAATACACTTCTATTATAATAATTTATTAACTCCCTTCTAGTAACACTGGAAATCCAACCAAGGCTCAGATATGTTTCCTGCCATACTAATGAATAGATTAACAAGACCCCCGTCTTGCATTTGCACACATATATGCTTATGTATATATAATCCCAAACCTGACTAGCTCTTTTTCACAAGGGAATCAGGAATATATATTATTTATTGATATAAAAAATAAACAAAGACAGCCAGGTCTCAATAGTTCTAATAAATAAAATGAAACTGCTGCACTGTTAACCGTATTGAAAACCGTAACTAAATTTAGCCAGCTTCAGTCAACTCTGCAGACATATATGGGCACGCGTGGCCCACGCTGGCAAAAAGCATATACTTTGTGCTAAGAAATTATTTCATAATCAAGCTAATAAGTAGCCCAAATCCGCTTCTACTGCTATCAGAAGTGCTATTGTCCTACAGTATCAATCAGTAATTATTCACAACAGCAACCATATAGGATATCCATGTAGGATATTCACACATATCCATCTAGGCACTTTTAGCACAACCAGATTTTTTTTTGGCAATCGAAACAAACAAACAAAAATCCTAAAAATAGAGAAAAAAAAATCCTAAAAAGAGAATAGATTTCATACATATGTGCATTGGATATGTATATGCTGTATACAGCCATGGTTCCATATGCTATACTTTGGGAAAATAATTTGTTTTACAGCCATGCCATAACAAACACTCTACTACTAAGCAGGGGGAAAAAAAAAAAAAAAAAAAAAAAAAAGAAGAAAAAAACCCATATATCTTCATTTTAAAACTGTGAGCATGGGTTTCTTTGTCGCTAACTTAAATTCTGCCTACTCTTTATGGCTGATCTCTGAAATGAGACTCAGACAAATCTTCCTGTGTTAGCCAGCTTCCTTCTTCCTTTAGAAGAAACACACCCATTCATAACCAAACTTACATGTTGTAACACATTATTCCCAGTTCTCCTTCCAAATTATATTCATTATCTTTATGGTTCCTTTAGTAATTGAAGTCTGTGAAAGTATACGGAAACAAACTGAGAACTGTCTCTAACCAAACCCTATCTCTTTGTGAGTTAAACCATCCAAGACAAGTGGAGAATGGAAATCAGTTTAGGCCACAAAGTTGCGAAGATTTATTTATGTGCTAACCTGAAGCTCTGTGAATAGTCCTGTTGACTTCAGAGGGATTACTTATAGTCCATGAAGTTGAGCAATCTGCGTAAGTGATTGCAAAATTGAGACCTTAGATAGACTGTAATTGGATTTTGAAAAAGGCTCAGAAACTGAATGCACAGCTATAAATCTCATGTGCTTGAAGAGTTATAAATCATGAAAAAAAGAATGTTTGAAATATAATTGTTTTTCTTAGTAGCTCAGCTGAGGGCTAATTAATGAATAAAATTAATTTTAAATTTTTACAGATCATTAAATGTAAAGCCCCTGAAGCATGTCATAAGTCAAAAGATAAGAATCTTTGACAGAACACTTTTATTTACTTTCTTCTTACAACTTCAGTTACAATAAGTGAATTACCTGTATGACACAGTGAAAAGAAGTTTATCAAATATTAGAGCCAGGTGATGATCAAAGATATATCCTACAGATATGCCCAGGAATTAGGAAAGACAAGGTATAAAATGAGTGTATTTATTACCAGCCATATTGTCCTAGATATTTGGAGAGGACACATGCTCTGTTTTAATTAGCTGTCTCTTTCACAGGGCTGCTTGGTTAAAGCCTCCTGATAAGGGAAAAAAAATTAGCCATTGGTCAAAATGCTTGTAACAAATCTTATTTTAAATTGAAGCTATTTATTCAGAAACCAATCCACTACTGCTGCAGTAATCAATGTGTTTTCCTTGGAGTAGAACTGCTCCTGTGCTACAGGAAGACTATTGTTAATTGCCTGTAACTAAATGATTGCTCTGCTTCTGGATGTAACTCTCTGGCACTTGCTCGTTTGTTGCGTTTAACAGAACGCCTGTCCCCCTAAGGGTTAGCCGAGTAATTTTCCTCTACTATGTTCTACATTCAGTCTCAGGTCCTTAAGGAGGGCCAGGTCTGTAATTTAAGCAATGCAACACAGGGGCTAAATAGATTTTAAAAGGCTTGCACTTCTCATGTCTTGCTTCTGATGTGGAATTGTGCTGAAATTGAATCTTTTTAGTACGTAGCCACTACAGGAAACTTGAATTTCTGCAGGAAAAACAGATCACACTTCAAAGGGAGTGTAATGCCTGCTGTAGCAACTGTGCTCAAATCTCACCGTAAAAGGCAGAATAAAGCAGCAGAAAAAAATATTATTGTGAAGGTAACCATGGGCTGTAACCTTGCTGCTACTCTTTAACTTGGCTTTAACAGTCACTACATCATTGTTCAAACTGTTGGCACACACATCGCCAGCACCCTTGGCACTCACAGAGCACCTTTCCAGAGTTACCTCTCCTAAGGAGGAGACAGAGCACCTTCCTCAGTTCACATTGGGAAAACCAAGGCACAGAAATGGGAAATGGCTTCAGTCACCTGAGGGGCTGACAGCGGAGGCCTTCTGCTTCTTGCACCTTCAGTTCAGCTCAACACAGAGGAACACTCTTCCTAAAATCCCTGAGGCAGCTTAGAGCCAGCCAGTGGCCCCTTAGGGCATACTTTAGCATCCTGCAGAAACACAAACTCAAGGCCTGGAAACAATCAACCTTCTGTGACACCAGGCCAATCCCTCCTGCCTTCCACGGTGCTGCATGGATGTGGCTGTCCCACTTCCAGCACTTTGGGGCTAGCTCAGGCATCTCATGGGCTGGGTGTAAGGATGCAGCAATCTGCTGGGCTAATCACAGCCCCTCTCTGCCTCTGAACCCTGACAAACAGCACCCGAGACACAGAGTGAACATGTGCTGATAGATGCTGTCCAGCACAGAGGAAAGCACAAGCTGGCTCTGTTAGATCAACAGACCATGAAACTTCCTTTGCAAACAAATGTGTTTAAGAAAGAACCACCTTATGTGTGTACGATCGTGATGTGCGCAGCAGCAACACCTGAAAAGGTAATTGCTAATATGTTTCAGGCTGACTAGAGAATTTTGTTGTTTGCTTTGATTGCCTAATTAAGGACAGTTTTGTGTGCTTTCAGATAGATTTTACTGAAGCAAACATAAAGGCATAAACTTACTTTATGGGGAAACATGTAACTAAGGGGGACTCTCTCTGATGGCAAAAGTGATGCAGTGCGTTAGTCTGATTTCATGTATAGTGACAGAAAACAGATGAATACCTGCAGTTATTTCTTTCCATTTAATATAAAAATCATTAGTTTAGAAAAAAACTTCTGTTTTCCGGTTGTAAAATTTTTCTTTGCCTTTAGTGTGTCATAACAGCAGGCACATAAATAGAGTATTTTGTGCCTAGCAACCCAAAATATTGAAGCCTTTCTTCTAGTTGCCATTGAACAGCTGCATCACCTGTATTACAAAATGATAAACAGGGTATAGTAAGCCAGTGCAGAGTAATTTCCATTTCCATTTATATTCTAAAATACTGTATTATTTGTCTATGCAAGCCATATTTTGTTGAGTGTTTTTAATAATATTTCCCTCTCTGGACCAGAAAAGTATTGGGAGTTTGAAATAGCCATGTCAGTGTTAGAAATATCTAACACAAAGGAGTTTCCAGCACAGTTTTGGAAAGAATGGCATGGAACATATATGCCTTTTTGTTTTATTTTATTACAATTTTAGTGTCTTCTAGAGAGCAATGAAATCTTCTTACAGTTGCCTCATAATAATAGTAAAAAAAAAGGTGTGAGATTCTCAGTAGAAGCTGTCAAACAAATGCGATTGTCAATTTTTCCTCTAACCTTTTATTTCTCTAATTGAATTGCATTGTGCTGGATTATCAAATCTGCACAACCACACACATACACAAAAAGGTTACTCCAGGTCCACACTACTTCACTCAGACAAGCTGCCCACTGGAAGAGGACACTGTGAGAACAACACTTGTTCCAGCACAGATTTTTTTATGAAGTAAACTCTGTATCTTAGATTTCCAAGATCTGGGTTTTTTTCATTCCTCAAAACTGAGTGATTTGGAAAAGCATGGAAGGCCTTCAGATTTTCCACCTAGTGATTTAAAATTACAAAATTGTTAGCAAGTCTCTTCCTCCTCCCACCCTCCTTTTTTGACACTGCCAGTTTTCAGTCAATAAGCAGATGAAAAGGAACAGAGCTCTGTGAGCTTCCTTGAGAGTGCAACGTTTCACACTGGGGGAGGCAAAAGTCCATGGTGGCACGTTACCTTTGGCCCAACAAGTGGCTCTGGTGCTGGTGCGGGGCGCTTGTGGCGGCCACAACTGACCAGTCCCCGTCCTCAGGAACGGAGCTCCATGGTGATGATCTCAATCCATCCTGTGAGCAAACGGCAGCAAAGACACCAGAGGGTCGGCCTGAACGTCACAACAGACAAGCCAGGACAGTTCGCTGTGTCTACACCTTGGCTAAGCCCACTGGGGGAAAAGTGAGAATAAAGATGAACTGCAGACCTCTGGGAAAAGGTGTTAAAGTATTAGCACATAACTGAAACGTGAGGTTGTAGGGTTCCTTGCATAATGCGTCTTCACATCTCTCAAAGGTTTTGTGAGGTTTTTTAATTATTATTACTATTTTTTTTTATTTTTGTTTGGGAAAAAAGAACCAAATCCTTAATCTTTTCCAGTTTGTCCGCATACTTTTTGTATAAGGAGTAAGGGAAGAGCTGGTTTTGCATTATAGTCCTCAAAAAGGAAACATTCACCTTTGCTTTCGTTGCAAGTCAAATGGCAACATTTACCTAGGTAAAGCAAACTGTGATCTATCTACATACTCATCCCCAGCAATATTTATTTTTTAAATGAGCAATTCATATGGTGCATCAGAAGTAAAAAACAACTTATTGAAGGATAAAAAAACATCAATTAGGTATTCATTCAAGGGTCTTACAATGAAATAAATACATAAATGTGGGGTTCATCATTCATTATTTTATTTTAATGTTTAACAGAAGTGCAAGGTCTGCTGCTGATCTTTCTGTCGTTTGGAATGTGGTTGTTACTGCATTTTGTAATTCTTTGCAGAGCTGATGTACACAGTTGAGCTTGCTGGTGGGCTTGGTGCTATTCTGCTGCTGCTTGTTTGTTTAGTGACTATCTACAAGTGTTACAAGATAGAGATTATGCTCTTCTACAGGAATCATTTTGGAGCTGAAGAACTAGATGGAGGTAAGGCAGCTTCTTAGCACATTTCCTACTCTCTAAGAATGTCTGTCTTTTATTTCTCTCCACCAAGGCCCAAATTTAATTTCAGTTCAAGATGTGTTAGCAACTGCAATTTTAGGTGCTGACTTGAATATACATTCCTCATACAGCACATAAGCACAATCACTGCTGAGCTGATGTATGTGCTGCTCTCTTGAGCTCCAGAAGACATCCGTCTTTCAGATTTTTATTCCCGACACTGAATGTAAATTGCCAACATCGATGCATTAAAGATTTTTACTTCCTGTCAGTACTGAAACCCAATTTTTCTTCTCTGTAAGCGAGGGGGTGTCCTCCCTAATTGTATTCAACAAATAGGTAGAGGTTGAAGTGAATCTCAATTTACTGCTTGTTTAAACTGATCAGTTTCAATAAATTGTTCCGAGTGTTTGGGAATGTACCCCATAGTTTATTTGCTTGAGTTCATTTACTCAGTCACGGAGTGGGCTGCTAAATGGTCATTAAAGTTGTTCTGTGATTCAAGGATATCCAGCCTAAACAAAAGTGATCCACAATATATGCACCAGCTCTGTCAAACATATACATGCATTTTCATCTTCCTCTTTCTAAGCACTTAAGGAAAAGACCTTCTTTGCCTCTAACCTTACTAATCAAAATTGCTGTTGAAGAGCAAACAGGGTTGAGCTGCAGGCTCTGATTAATTAGATTTGGTTTCTTGGGTCAGAGTTCCTGATGTTTTGTGCTGCCACTATGTCTTTGGTGACAGGACCTTTTTTCTACAGAAATGCTAATTAAAGTTTTTTTACAGGTCAAGGTAACAGCCTGTAGGCAGAAGCCACTGTGATATATTAAAATAAATATGTGCTGATAAACAAGTGATGGCTAAATCTGTCACTGATAAGGAAAAGAGCAGTTGCAGAATTACAGGTCCTTATATAAGACTCCCATAATAAAATCACTAGGGAATGACCCATTTCTGCCTCCCATCTAAAAATGCACAAGGATTCAAAATAGAAAATGCTCAGAACAACAAGCCCAAGAACATCAGAACATTTTGTAATCTTCTACGGGATTTACAAAAAGATGCATTAATGTAGCAGCTCAGTGAGGAAAAAAGTCAGGTTATTCTATTTATTTTACCAAGGAGGAAACTGAGGCCCAGAGGGACTGTGAGTCATGGAGGATTTTGACAGATACCTTCTTTCTTTTTTTTCAGAAGCTGAGATCCTCTCTTATCCACAAAGCAGCTGCCAGTTTAAATGGGCATTCTTACTTCCATAAATTGTGTGAATTTAATAACAGTCATATTAGAATATGCAGAAATAGACACTTAAAATAAAAACTGTTAGATGCAACAATGTTTTCTCTATTAGTATCAGTAATTTTTGCTTTTATAGCTGTCATTTATCATTTTCTCAAATCACTCCAATTCATTTGCAAACTTACTCTGCCAGGTGTTACACTCCTGCCTCTCTCTCTTGTCCCATCCCAGACATTGGGAACAACACCTGGGAACAACAATACTTGAATCATGCATTTTAAACATCAAAGAAAGGGACCTCTAAAGCATACTGTTTTGTGATTCAAAAGGAGGAAAACCAATATCCATTCAGTTTATCCTTCTGAGCAAAGGTCATTGTTAAAGAAGGTCAAGCATGGATTCTCAGAAGATCAGTGCAAACACTGATAGATTGGGTGCTTAACCACAGCAATATAAAAAGAAAAATGCTACTTACAAATTCATAATGAAAACATGTAGCTTCTACCATGTTCAATATGCTGGCAACATGGATAAAACCCATTGTGCTAATGAAGTGACTTCAGCTGCACATTTCACTTTGTGTCTTTCACTTACACTCGTGCAAAAGAAGGAAGATGGAGAGAAAATGTCCCACAGAAGCCTGAGCCATGGTTTGTGCAGAAATAAATTGCAGACCTACACTGAGATCCCTTCCTTTGGCTTAGTTTGTTATTGACAGACACAAAATGCTGAACTCTAAAATCCTATTCTAACCGCATCTCCTGCAGTGCAGCAGCACAGCGCCCACGTTCTATTCATAATTTACACCATGTTCTGTCATACTTCAGGACAGCATGGAGATAAGCAAACATCATAATATCACAGTCCTTTTTTTATGTGCACTGTATTGTACCCAGAGAGGATTTGAAACACTTTAAAGGTGAGGTCCAATTAAAATTTTCAGTTGAAAATCTCTTTTAAAATTCAATGCTTCATTTCTTCCCTGATCAGGGAACAAGCCCTCCAGGATGTCAAATCTCATCACAATTCCTTTTTCCTTTCCAAGCCTTAGACACATCAGTTTTTCTCAGGCTAACTAACATACACATTTCTGTGGGAGGCATGGGTAAGTTGTGAGAAGTATTTGAAAACAAAGTATTTAACCCTTACAGCTAATGCAACTCAATTTATTACTTTTTGTAGGGATACTGAAGATTAAGCAAGTGATCACAGCTGTTGATTCCTCGTTTCTTTAACTTACAGTGTTGAATTTCCCAATGTTTTTTCTCAGGCTAAGGACTAGACTTCTGTTTTTTCTCTCTCCTGCAGACACTGCAGCTCAGTCCTGGGAATGGGAACTGAATCCCCCTTTTATGTTTTTGTGGTTGATTCCCTGCCTTTCCTACTAATTTAGAATATAATAATATTGCTGCTTCTCCTCTGACTGCATGCCTGTGCTTTCCAACCACGTGGGAGCTGACTCCACCCTGTGATGGACACTCCATTGTGTCCTTCAGTGCAGAGCAGCATGGCATGCCCATGTCCAGTGAGGGGACCTCACTGTGAATGTCTGAGAACTCCCCCAGTCACTGGAGCACAGGGGCAAGAGAAGCTCTCTGATCCTTGGCGAAGCAGAGGCTTTTTTACCTGCAGGTGTTTGGCATGACCTTGCATCTCAGAGCCATAACTCACTGCTACCATTTTGCTGGTCAGAAACTCCCAAATCTGTTGAAGAGGAAAAATTCAGTTCAAGATCTCTCCACATATGCAGTAAAGATGATAGCTTGAAGTGCTATGCAAAGAACTGTTTGTACTGTTCTGAAAACAACAACATTTTCAGAAATAGATACTTCTGAGGGCTAATCTTTGTCAAATGTCAGGCAACACTTTTAGTTTTGCAGCTTTAATCTTAAAAGCTTATTTTAAAAAGCCTTGTCCATAAAGCACACTTTAGGGACTAACATGATATTAGTGAAAGCCACTTTTAGAAGTGGTGATTTCTTCTATTTTGTTGTACACTGAGCTCCAACAAAAGAGATGTTATGCCATGTTCATTCTCTGTGGAGTGTTTTAGCAGTTACTTTTCATGTATTTTTATTTTCCAAGGACCTTCTCTTGCTGCCGTTCCCTGTTTTTAAATGACTTTATGAAAAAAGTATCGTATTTTTACTGACAGAGTGAAAATGAAAGTAACCATTTACAGGCACCTGCGATCAACACATGCCCTGACTTCTTTCTAGCTTGCACTCTGTGACCTTAAAATATGTATCAGAAGAGATATTACTACTGCAAGAAATCTAAATATATGAGCTGACTTCCAGGCACCCTAAAATCAATGGAAATTTTCCCATTATTTTACCTGGGACAACCTTCTCCTTTATTGTACTGTTCCTGCTCATCAAACGGTGCGCAAGGATCAGTCCCCAGGCATGACAGCCACAGCAGTCACAGTGAGGGTGGAGAGGGAAGCCACTTCTCTCAGTAGTGCCAGTTATGATCCTGCCTTAGAGTGGACAGGAGTCTCAAAGCGACCAAAACAGCTACTTCTGACTTTTTTTTTTTTTTTGCCATTTCAAGATCAGAGAGGTTCCAGTGGATATGTAGATATCTGTATGCCAGTTTTAATTTATGTTATGGATAAATCCAGAAGTCTATGGATGACAGGCTAAAAACCATTGGACATGGTCAGATAGACAAAACTACTCAAAAACTTCTACATGTGTTGGTGTTACAGGTTCCAGTTTCAGAGGGAAGAGCATATGGTACAGCTAACAGCAGAAGCGGTTTGCAGGTATCTCCCACTACCATTACCTGGGTACATTTGTAACCTTTTAAATTGATGGAAGTTTCCGTATCAAAGAATTAATAATCAAAGGTTAACACTATCTTAAAAGAAAAAAAAAAGGAAAAAAGAAGAAATTGGATGCTAGGAGGCTGGCAAAAAATAAGTAGGAATTGAAGACAAAATCTGACCAAATGTGTTTTAACTAGTTTTCTAATGAAATGTACATAAATATCTGCTCTCACAGCTATGCTGACAAGAAGTCAAGCTCTAGGCTCAGGACAAGAAAAAGAGTGTAGGCAGCTGACGGCTAGAAAGTGAGAGCTTTGTTTAAGAACTGATGAGATGAAGTTCACAGTGACCCTTGGTGCCTTTAGGTTCCTTCAGCTGTTTCTACAATATTGGGCAGGAGCTCATTGTGGTGTCCTCAGTCTTCTTCTCAGCTTTCTTTGCCATGGAAACCTTGGTGAATTGAAGGAAGCCATGGCCTCTGTGCAGCTCTGTTACAGGGAAGGCTGCAGGGCCCAGGCCTGGCGACTTTAACTTTTGGTTCTGAAAGTGGGAAAGTGGCTGCTTTTTTTTTTTTTCTTTCTACCACATTGCTGAAATAAAGCAAAGTGCTCCTAATAAGATTAAAATGTGCTGCTGCTGAGCTCTCTCAGTTCAGGAAATCTAGTTTGGGTTTGGTACATGACATCTATACTGTTTCATGGCTGAGCTGTTTGCCCTTTCATGAGAGATGAGTTTCTACTTCTTGCTGAGGGGAAGCAAATCAATGCGCAAATTAGGAGACTGATGGAACTGGTTCTTCCTCGAAGTTTCTGTTGCGCCTGGGAGTCCTTATGTAATCATGATTTTTGTCCTTGCTATTATTTAACTGCAAAAGACTAGCAGAGTTCATGGATGAACCTATGGGAATGCCCAGATAATCTCTTACTAACTGTCTGGGACAAGAGCAGGTAAGAAATACTTGTTAGTGGTTTCCTGGGTTTCATCCCAGCAAAACTCTTAAGCAGCAAGGAATGGCAATGCTTTGAGATTCCTCAGGGTTCTGTGTGACTAAGTTATTAACTTTCAAATATAACTTTTACTATTGGTTTAAGCACCACCAAAGCACTTGTGTTAATGATTATGCTATGCAGGTATAGCTAGACTGAAATTACTGCTGAAGTTAGTGACTTTGCAATTACTGAATCTTCCCTGGGGACACACAAAATAAGTTTGCAATAGCAGTCTCACCACTTATTTATATATTCTCATTGGCTATTGGCAAATTGTGGCGATAAGAAATCCTGCTCTATGAATATCAATTTCAAATTCTATTAAAATCACCTTAGAAAAATGCAGCTCTCTTCTTTCTAAACATTACTGGTTACAAAAAGGGATTTTCCTCCTATTTAATTACATTTTTATTGCTGGAAACCTGTTTATTTTAACTCTTCTTGTTTATGCAATTTATTTACATCTGAAATGCAATTCAAACAATAAAAACTCCATTTAAGTCTCCACTGAATATGGGATTTTCTAGGTTCTGTGCATGAAATGTGCTAATTCAAAGGCAAATTCCTGCTTTTTTTGTCTCTTCCTATTTCATAGCATCCAAAGTGCATGTGTAATACATGAGATATATATATATATTTCTTAAAAAATAAAATATTACCAAGATCATCTTTAGATTCCAAACAAAGAGATTGTTATAGGTTAGAAAGTTCATATGTAAAGTAGAAAAAAAAAAGACTGCCATACAATTCAACATTGCTCATAGCAATGAACTATCCTCATGAACTATCATGAGGATGACTAACTATTCCTCATGAACTATCATGAGGAATGGTACATTTAAAAAATACTATGCCATGGAAAATATTGTGTGGGTAGTTCTTAATTTTTTATTAACATTAAAAGGTCTTGACATTTAAAAATAATAGAAAATGTTACAGTGAGCTTAATCAGCAACAGTAAATAGTGTGACGAAAAGTATCTTTCAAAGATATTTTGAAAGACCTAGGATTTGAGCATTTTATTCAACTAATCATTAAATGACATTTTTTCATTGTATTAAGGATAAACCACTATCCCAATGTATATATTAAATGTGGTCCCCACAATAGTGAAGCAAATACAGATTAAGAAATGCCATAATTTTGAAGCAACTACAGTCTCTGAGAAATTTTGAAAGGTTCTTTGCAACCTTTCCTGAACACAGAACGTTTTTTTAAAGACAAAAGCATCCTGTATCAGTTTAGCTCTAGCTCCCTGCGGCATTTGGAAGGATCCAGTCTCCTATTTCCAAAAACTCCCCTTGAAATCCTGAAACACTGAGTCAAATCAGTGCATTGCTCCTAATTCCTGTATGAATATCCAAGTGTATAAGAGGAGAGCATGTGCTCTGCTGAAGGAGAGGAATCAGTTGTCCAGTTCCCTGCTGATCGGGAAATGAAAGCTCTTCCCAGCCTTGCTGGCTTCACCGAGCTGTGGAGAACCTTGTGCATGGTCAGCTGCCTCCAGTGCACTCAGTGTTTCTGAAACTACAACTACAAGCTACTCTCAGGATTTCAGGATGCACAGACACATGGGCCGACTCCACCATCTAGGTCTTAGGGCTTCACTGAAATTAGGTTCACTGTGAAATACAACACTGTAGGATTTCTCCTTGTTTTGATCTCTTAATCTGTCTTGTGCTAAAACGTATCGTGCCAGCTAAAAGTCGGAATTTGTCACTGGCTTGAACATGGCTGATAAGAAAAAATTACCCTAGAAAGTTTTTTTTATTATTTTTAATTTTTCATGTATATATGTAATTTTTCTCTCTCCCATTAGCAGAAATATCTTCAATGTTTAAGTCTAATAAACCCTCAAAGGCCCAAACTGCTGACTTGTTGCAGTGCAACATGGAAATCATTAGAAAACACATCTATAATTCAAATTTGAAGTTAAATCTGTTTGGTGGTCCCTGTAGAAGAGGAAGTTTTATCTTTTGTTCTGTAGGCACCAGCTTATCATTTCTTGTGTAGCTGTTAAGAGAGCATGCATACAGATGAGCTCTTAGATGTTTGATAGCAATTTACTTACCCAAAGATCCCATTTGCATGTGACAAAGTAGATTCATATAGAGTCTGGGTTTCATTTTATGCTTACATTGAGCCTTTAAGTGACTGCTGCTGAGCACATCCTTGGAATAACAAGAAGCATTTACAGCTTCATCCCCTAAAAATTTATATCACTTCTTCTGGATTAACACTGTAGAAAGTTACAGGGAGTATGATAGTGTACTCTGCATTTGGATGAGTATCAAAAGGAATGGACACCATTAAACAACGCATATTCCAGTGATGCAGCAGGGGGTTTGGCTCAAATCCTGGGCCACTAAATGAAGTAATCTTTCCGTGTGTTATTAATGAAGCTGAGATTTGACCCTCAGTGTTTGCCCCTAAGGTCTATCTAAACCTGTGGCTGAGGGCAGCTCCATGACCATTGCTCACTTACAAACTTCTCACTTTGAACTCCATGTAATGGTTGAAATGATATGACAGTTTGTAACTCACAGTCTCTTTTGCCTGGAGTCTAGTAGTACCAGTGGTTTGGAGCTGACCGAAACATTTGTGGACTAAATGCAGCACACCCTGAGCACAGGCTGCATTTGACCTCATTGTGATGAACTAATTGAGAGCTTCCACATGCCTGATGCCTGAACACACCTATTCGGATATACCCTAGACCCCAACCATCCTTTGCCCTACAAATACTAATAAAACCAAGAGGCAAAGACATCTTCCCTGCAATACAGGGTAATGCAGCTGTGGTTAGTGGAGATGCTGGAGCCTCCATGATATGAAATATGTGTACTTTGAATAAATGCCTAAGTGCGATATTTTCAAATGCAATAAAACAATGCCATAGCACAAATAATTTCCCCTCCAAGTAAGAATGTGCAAGCCATCTTAACAGATAATACTCAGCCTTTAAACCAGTTTGAATTCTGCATTATTTCTCATTATTTGTCCCTTTGAGAAATGATACATTCTCATCTTTACTCAAAGACTTTGAACAGAGCAACACTGGTCTCGAGTATGTACCATGGTCATGACCACTACTGAGGTGACAGTACAATATGGCACTGCAGCACCAGCATTTTGCCAATTGTAATAATTTCCTCACATATTTGTTGACTTCACTGTGTGCTAACTCTTTTGCTGGGTTAACAGTGTCCTACCAAAGAAACAAAAACCTGCTGTGTAATGTCCTTCTATATCATACTTGATCCAATCAGTCTTATTTTAAGCCATTGTCAAAAGCAGGAGGTACTTGTCTGTCATTAAAGGACATGTTTTCACAAATACTCAAAAAAAAATCATGTAAAGTGTGAATCATAAAAGGCAGTGCTTCTCTTTTTCTTAGTTTCCTTTTTCGGCTATTGTTTTGGTTGTTGTTTTTTTACTTGTTTTGTTTTTTTTTTTTTTTTCTGTGGCTATAACAATCCAATAGATAACATCCCACAAAAGATGTGCCGGGCACAGAATGAGAACATGGTCATTTCATGGGGTTAGAAAGTCTAAAAGTAGTAATAGTACAACCGAATTTGTTTTGTCATCTGCAAATGAACATAGTGCACATGGTTCCTCTAAGGGAGAGAGGACTGCTCAAGATTACCACCACTCAAGTACTTTCATTTACACTCTTTGCATCCCCCCTACAGCTGGCAGGCTTCTTCTAAATAGTGCTACTAGACTACAAAAAAGGTGTAAAATGGAGAAAGGACCAGCTCAATAAATAAATGAAGTCAGCACTGACTGAATATAACATTACTTATGACACACAGTATTTAGAGTATTCAATCAGATCTCTTTTACAAGCAATTGATATTCTCAGTAGTCTGTGCATAGTGTTGTCAAGAGAGTTAGAAGGATGTTAACATTTCATTACTCTTGCCATTGATTTTCCTCTGCTTTCTTCACAACAAAAGTCAAAACGTGACCTCTTATTCCACTGAATTAGTTCAAGAGCACTTGGCATTATTGACCTCCTAATGAAAATTAATGGTGGCTCTTTTGATTCAGTCTTTCAAGCAGGCACACCAAGCACATTTAAAACACAGGCATGGTTATTTCTCATATTGAAGTAACACACTGTAAAGCAATGAAATGTACATTAATGCAACATTAAATTTGCAAATTTAAGTGCACAGAATTCAAGAGACTTAAACTGCATTATCAGGAGCTGATGCTGCAAGGATTTAAGCTTGGCAATAGTTTCAGATCTGGAGAGCTGAAGAATTTTACAAGGAATGCTATACATACACTTAGAGCATTTCAGCCCCAGGTCCTAAATTTATAGTAAAATTCTGACAAGACTGAAATGCTTCTACTATGCAGCAGAGACATTTGCACATTAGCTTAGGTATTTCCATGCTCTTCTTTCCACTTTTATGTTAGAGAAGAATGCAAACTTTTCTCAGTGACTTTTGACTGTCGTGCTATGAGCTGTCACCCTGCAGTTGAGTGCATTTTCTTCATCTGGATTCTTACATAAACTGACTTCTGTCTATGGATATGGACCCCTCCTTCCTTGCATCTGTGTAACTAAGGATTATCTCTACCAAGTGAAACAGGAAAGCTGAATGGATGCATATCTGGAGATTGGGTGAAAACTTGCCATTTTATCTAAACCATTTCCTATTCCTGGAAAATTCTCCCGGAGGTAATATCTGGGGAAATATCTGGGAAAACTGCTAGAATAAGGAATAAACTAACTTAATTTCTCTCTTTCCTTAGATAACAAAGACTATGATGCATATCTATCTTATACCAAAGTGGATCCTGACCAGTGGAATCAAGAAACTGGAGAAGAAGAAAGATTTGCTCTTGAGATTCTACCAGATATGCTGGAAAAGCATTATGGATACAAGTTGTTCATACCAGACAGAGATTTGATTCCCACAGGAAGTAAGTCATGTCTTCATTCTCACTTGTTTTTGAAGGAGAAAATGAGTGATTGCAGTGATTGTTTTAGTCTTGTTTCTATACCTACTCCTTCAGAATGCCATCTTTTCTCCCATGTCTTAGAGAATGGTGAAGATAAGCCACCAAACAGTAATGTGCATTTCCCAGATAAGAGGATTAATATTTAGTAATTGCGTTGTTTTAATTGAAGGTAAAACAGTGCAGAAAGGGCATGCATAAGTAAAGGAAATGAAAGAGACTAACATTTTCCAGGTTTTTTTGAGAGCTTGCATCTCTAGGAATGAATACCAAGTTCTTTCTTTTCAGTTCCTTAGATTTTGTTTGGAAAGATATCCATGATTCTGAGTATTGCAGAAATTCAGATAGGAGGGAAAAAGTTGTGTTTGGACCAAGGCAATGGCTGAGTAATAACTTCTACACCACGCAAAAGCAGTGAATTCTGTCAGTGTCCACTGCCGACCAATGTGTAGCGGATGTACTTGATCATTCTCAGAGACTGAAAACTAGAATTGATTCCAGCTGGTACAAGTAGATCTTTTTCATGTTTCTTTCACATATTCCAACATAAGTACAGTAATGTTTTGTCAGTTGTCACTGTCATGTCTGAGATGGGTAAAGAAAACGACACAGAGTCCAGGCTTATGAACAAGTGGAAGTGCTTTAATAATTTTCTAACTACTTTTATAGGATAGATCGCAAAAGTGTGTTGAATGGCAATAGGTAATTCATTCCTCAGCCATCCACCCCTTGAGAGGATTGGCCAAGTTTTAAGATACCTATTCCAAAATATTTTCAGAGTTAAAACCATAGCAATCTTGCAAAACAGCTTGCAGGTGCAAGAAGTTTATAAAACTGTGACCTTGTTTAAAATAGTTTACATGGGAAAGACAGTCTGCTCACAGAATATTGAGAAAAGGTTGAAGAATTTCTTCGCTTCTAGCTTTTTAGCACCTACAAGTTGTTGTAGTATTCTTCATTACTTCAGTGTAACCATATGGATAGCAACTAAGTTCAATACCTTTAATAAAAGATAAAAGAAAGGATGCTTGGTATGGACAAAGCGTAACATACAACTTCAAACAATCTCATGGATATTTTTTAAATCTACCGCAAACTAAACACCAACTTACAGGAGACAACACTGTTTTTATGAATGTGTGTGGCAGGGCCATGAAAGAAAAACAGAATCTAAGCCTACCAAACAATTTAGAGCATAATTTGGGTTTGAGACTGAGGTCCTCAAGCACATGGCTGCTGCTCTGCTGTCTAACTGGGTGACTTTGCCTTTTTAAAGGTGAAAATCATGATGGGTATAGTTGTTCCAATAGTGATATAGATGAAACAAAGCCACAGCTCATGAACAAACACTGATAATTCATATCACATGTGGGAATAGATGTTTTGCAGGATCACAGAATGCTTGAGGTTGGAAAGGGCCTGTGGAAGTAATCTTTTCCAACCTCCCTGCTCAAGCAGGGCCATATAGAGCAGGTTGCTCAAGGCAATGTTCTACCAGGCCAGCTTGGCGCATTTGCAACTGATGTTTTTTGCATACTTCAGTGAGATCTTCTGGGAGCAGGGATTTGCCTCTGTTGTTTCTCACCAGTGTATGAGAGCAGACTGTTTTCTTAGATTGTTTTTTGAGCAATTGTTCTGTTTTGTAGCCTACATTGAAGATGTGGCAAGATGTGTAGACCAAAGCAAGCGACTGATCATCGTCATGACTCCAAGTTACGTGGTAAGAAGAGGTTGGAGCATCTTTGAACTGGAAACAAGGCTTCGAAATATGTTAGTCACGGGAGAAATCAAAGTGATACTGATTGAATGCAGTGAACTACGAGGAGTTATGAACTACCAGGAGGTTGAGGCCCTAAAACATACCATCAAGCTCCTCACTGTCATTAAATGGCATGGACCAAAATGCAACAAGTTGAATTCCAAGTTCTGGAAACGTTTACAGTATGAAATGCCTTTTAAGAGGATTGAACCCATGACAAACGAGCAGGTTTTAGATGCCAGTGAGCAGGGGCCCTTTGGGGAACTGCAGACAGTCTCCGCAATTTCCATGGCTGCTGCCACCTCCACTGCTCTTGCCACTGCCCATCCAGACCTGCGCTCCACCTTTCATAACACATATCATTCACAGATGCGCCAGAAACACTATTATCGAAGCTATGAATACGATGTACCTCCTGCCGGCACCCTGCCGCTCACCTCAATAGGTAACCAGCACACCTACTGCAACATCCCCATGACACTAATAAATGGGCAGCGGCCGCAGACAAAAACTAACAGGGAGCAGAACCCCGAAGAGGCTCACACAAACAGTGCCATTCTGCCCCTCTTGCCACGGGAGACCAGTATATCAAGTGTCATTTGGTGACCGACATGCAAGGGGCTGTCAATCCCCTTGAGTAGGAGCAGAGTCTGCAGTCTGGTGCCTGGAACTACATCCTCGACTGCTGCTGTTAAACATGCATTACAATCGATAACAAACGAGGAAAAACAGGGTCTTGTACATATGTTTTTGCAATTTCTTTGTAGCATCAGTCTTCCTGTTTTACCCATGTCTCTTCCCATTCACATTTTTGACTTTGTTTTATATGTCATTGGAATTTGTATATTTACATTTTTTTTAAATGAAGAGACTGCTGTATAGATAGGAAACTTTTTTGCTTCGTTAGTATAGTTTTAGACTTTTTGTTTGTTTGTTTATAACCTCTCTTGGGAATGCTTGGACAAAGCTATGTTGATGTCAGAAGCACCATCCATTTTGTTGGCCTGCCTAGCCTGATTCCTGAAGGCCATGCCTGCTGCAGCTCACCTCTTTTGGAAAGTTTTTGTTCTTAGAAGGACCCCATTGCTCACTGAGAGTTCCAGTTTCATTTCTACTCCCGTAATGTGCACTGCTCCTTCCCCGCCCTTACAAAGACCCCCATTTGGGGTAACACTACAGTCTGATCATCTAACATGTAACTTGGTAGATACCTGTCAAACAAGAAAAAATACCCAATCTGTATCAGTTGCTTCACAGTAGTCACTACAGAGTGTGTAGAAACTAGAGCCGGTTTCATTTTCGCTTTCTTGGGTTTGGGATTTTTTTAGTTCTTATTTTAAGAATGAGTTCGTTGTATCGCCTTTATAAATATAAAAGCAGCCCTATTTTTAACACGTCCTGGAAAAGTATTAATGTGGTTGTGGATTTTATTTTTTAAGCTCTTATTTTTTTTTTCTTTTCCAACTTTCAAAATCCTGCAAATAACATTTGCAAATGTCAGGCGAGTAAGACAAGTGAGGCAATAGGCACTGAAATGCAGAGTCCTGCTAATATGTACCGTGATGACTTCCAAACCAAAGGGGAATAAAAAAAGACAGTATTGCAGTTGGTTTGTCACTTTGTATTATAGAAAGTGTTATTTTCAAAAAAAAAAGAAGAGCAAAACATTATTTTCCTGTGGGTTTCAGAGTCCCTTGTATTTTAATGTTCCAAAAACTGTATTTGCTTTAAAATGATATATTCAGGATTACGAAATCTTCTTTCATTTGGTTTTAGCTTGTAACGATAAATAAAACTTTATTAATTTCAACACGATTTCAGTAAGAACTCAGGCAGAAAAAATGACATGATTACCAGAAATATAATTGTTTTCAGAATAAACTTTATTTATACAAAATTAATATTTAAATCAGACCTGGAAGTATTAAAAACACTTTATTCACTTTAATGAATAAATAAATTAGTTTTATTTTTATGTATGATTTTATCTTTGAGGAGTTGCAAATAATGCATGTACCATGGCTGACAGGGAAGAAAAAAAGCCCACCACTGTGTTTTCATCCAGACATCTTTAAGACAACTTAAATAAGCACCTTGTTTAGAAAGAGAGAGGAGTGGTGCAGCTCTGCAACATATTCAGGCCAAGCTCTCTGCTAGTCCCTGCTGGCAGAAGCAGAGGAGCTGGGGTAGAGTTACTGGTTGCAGAACACTGTCAGAGAGTCATGGGTATGATTTACCCTGGCAGAATCATAACTGGTGTCCTGGTAAACAGGCCTTAGAGTCTATTTATGTAATTAATTAGCTTTAGATATTTTTATGGCAGCTGAATGATATCGGCCAATATAATGGATGTGTGGGGTTTGCTCATCATGATTGCCACAAACCAGAAAAGTATAGCTTATAATATTTTGGTCTTCTTAATGAGAAGTGAGCGGGGAGACTGCAGTTTGGGGGATGTTTGTGGGAGCAATCCAGAACTGACAGGGATGAAATGACTGTGCCCCTGTTGTGTAAGTCAAGAAATCTCAGTATCTGCATAAGAAGATAATAGACCTTTGAGGTGTGCACTGATTTTTATTTGCTTAAAATATTTATTTCTCTGCGATTTAGCTCAAGTCCTTTTCTACAATCTGTTCTTTATTATGGTGTCTCTGGACATGTGCCAAACATCCACAAAATGGAAATTAGGCTGCCAGGTCACATAAAATTTTAAGAGAGCTTTGCATTTTTGCTTCAAGAAAGATATTATTTATTTGCTCTTACAGACACCTGTCAGGCACTGATGGCATTTTCCTTCATTCATCTGGATGCATGTCCTGGTTTCCACTGGGCTGAGAGGGGGAGAAGGGGAGGGGTTGAGCGAGCAGCAGTGTGGTGGCTATTTTCCATCTGGGCTTAAACATTGACAGTCCCAAATACCCAGGATCCTCTGAAAGCAATGCATCATTTTTTCCCCTTTACATGCCCTGGTATAAAGACTGGGATGTGGAATAAATGTAGGATGTAATTATCTGACCACAGTCACATTTAGACAATTGGTAGGTGTTTTCTTAGCCACATGGGAAGTACTTTTCTGTTCTTCTATTTTTAGTGTAGATTTAAGCAATTTGAATAGCATGATTCAGGGATTGACAGATACTATTTGATACTCACACTACTTAAAGAAAGTTTTGCTTATAATGTTTTGTCTTAATATTAAATATAAGAAAAACAAACAAAAAGAAAAGAGAAACAAACCTGAAATAAATGGAGAAGCTGTCTGTGGCTTTAGAAACATTCCTCCTCAGTATTCCTCCTCTGTGAACAGCTCTGTGTGGGGAACAGAGAAGGAAAGTGTTGTGTGTTCACGTGCTCTATGCTTGACAAAAGTTCTGTTGGAACACAAAAATAAAATAGAAAAAAAACCCAAACAAACAAACTAAAACCAACAAAAACTGTCATTGCCCTAGTTCTTAGGCTCCATCATTTTTGCTGAAGGTGTTTTGGTTTTTGACAATGCAGCCTGAACTGTGCATGCAATAGCCACATATAAGGTTTAGCCATAAGCAAATAGCACTTTATTTTAAAAAAGGCACAGTGTGATGGTCAGAAAAACTTACTCTGCCTGGTCAAAAACTTTGGGTCTGTGTGTGGATTCTATGCACATGAATTATCCAAGTGTGGTGCTGTCTTTATAAGGCTCTGTCTAATCAGGGTGGGCCGTGTTATAAAAGGATTCTGTTGCACAGCTTGTGTAAATTCAGCATATAGGTTCTCCAGACAGCATATACAGCTGGATGGAAATGGGAGGCTGTATAGAATGCAGCTCATTACTTTGAAGGCAAAATGCATTGCTGGGTCTGATTCTGTTCTCAGTTGCAGCACTATTATTTGAGAGTCAATCTAATAAATCTGAATGAGTGTACGATTGATTTGTGTGGGAGAAGAAAACTGGAAAAAACAAAGAGAAAAGGAATTCGTATTTGCACTCTGTGACATGCTGAAATCTTGGCTGCAAGGAAAGAAGCACCAAAATGCCTTTTGAATTTTAGTGGGGACCCAGTTATCACATGGCAGCCAACATCAAACACTTCCGATATGATCTGGTTCAGAGTTAAATACTGTTAGGCTTAGATACAAAGTAAGATTTTGCTATTACTGCACAGCTGTGAAAACCGTGTGTATGTTACATAATGGGTGATAATCAGCTTCAAAATAGTCAGAAAGCTTGTTATACCCGCCTGATCAAAATTCACAAGGTTTTATTTGGATATTGTGAGTTAATGACACAGTAAATAATAGATAAAGCAGTGAGATCTGGGGAAAAGTGTCCTAGTAAACAGGAGTCCTTAATTTTTAAACTGAAAGAACAACAAAAAAGAAAAAAAAAAAAGAAGAAAATATCAAGCTAGTAAGCCTAAGGAGACTTTCATTAAAATCCAAAGAAGGAAGAAAAACCCACCATAGTAAACTCAAAAATAGAACAAAGGCCAATGAAGAATAAAGGGCAAAACACCCACTTGCTTTTTTGACTGTATTGTGGTTTCTTTTGTCATGCAAAGCTCTGTACTCTGGCTGACCTACATCAAGCAACTGGCTTTTTTGGAGGCCATCCAGACAGATCAGCAACACAAATATGTCCCTGTATGTCTAATACACTTCCGAATGATTTTGTACTTGTTGATAGTCTAGCACAGAGAGATTTTTGTTTGTCTTCTATTGTTGTGATCCAGAAGATGGCAAAGATCTGTCAGCAGTGAAAAAACCCGCTGTAACAGACTTAGTTTATTAACTAGAGTAACTATATTCCTTCACTCCCACCCCCTATCTGTAGTGCTGTTATTAGAACACTTTTTCTAACCCAGTTGAGAAATAGGTTAATGTGGCTGGCAACAGAAGAAATGTAAGCGACCTCGTAACAATGAGTTTCCTTATATTATGAAGGCTGCAAGTTCCCTTGCTTTTTTTTTTTTTTTTGTATAAACACAACTCTTCACCTCCTAAATAGCCCACTGAGTGGAGGTTGAAGAACACCATTGTGACTTTAATTTCAGATTCAATGAATTTAGCATAGATACTGAGCTGTTTGTGATGTAATTTTGCTGGGCCATTTTCCATTGACTCTGGCTCTATCCTCCAAGAAGATGTTGGCAGCATCACATTTCACCAAACAGCCTTGACTTGATGTTCCAAAACTCAGGGTTGTTGCCCTGGGGAGCAAAAATGATAAAAATGTTTCAGAGTTTTCCTATGCCTTTTTTTTTTTTTTTTTAAATTCTGCTTATAACAAAGTTTGTCTTTTGCTCTGGACTAATAAGCTCTGGGGGTAGGTTTAGAGTCCACAGGGTCATGATGTAGTTAGAGAAGAAATTACAAAGGCAAGTCTGATACCTTATGTGGAAAACATATCAATTCTGAAGCTGTTCACATTACTAAAAAATGATTATATTTTGATTCAGGTTTTTTAAAGGGAAGTATTCAACCTGTAATTACAACCAGACTCATCCCAAAAGCTTATCAGCATTCTTAACATGACATAGCCAATACCTTAGATAGCACCATTTTAGAAACATTCAATAGTCAATTCAAATATTTTTATTTTGGGGAACTAAGAGTTACATGATTCTCTAGGATCTAAATATTAAATAAAATAGGTTATCTAGTACTGAGCTTACAGAGAGTACAAACATTTCTTTTCTTGATCACTAGTGTTAGGAAAACAATTTGAAGAAAATGTGAGAGCTAAGAATTTGAGGGGAGTATTATTGATATCTTTTTATAAAGACATTTCTTAACCATCAAGGCATGACAAAAAGAACACACAAATTATTAAAAAAATAAAATGGATATGTTTTTTAACCTTCTCTTTCTCTGTTAATCAAATATTGGCTCTCTCTGCCCCCCTCAAAAATACAAAATCATCCAGGAGCAATTAATACCTACTGAGCCCATACTCTCAAACACATTTGTGACTCATGAAGAAATGCAAGCCAGAACAGGTGGCTGCACCACATGTCTGCGACTGAAAAGCTCCACAGTGGGGAAAATGTGTTCCTGTGCATGGAGAAGGAGAGCACAGGCCCCTTTGGCCTCATGTTTTATTACTCCTGTGGGTGCAGAAGGAGCCATGGGCTCGATATACCACCACTCTCCTACCTGCTGAAGGCAACACACGAGGACAGTGTGTTGCTACTGATGCTAATGAAAATAAACGTGAGAACCATTGGATGTGGAGGGACAGATATCCTATGGCAAAGCAGCAGGAAGAGCAGGAACAGCTGACAATATTTCCCATTTGTTCCATGTTCAAAGTAAACACCAGCACCGAGCATAGAGGGAGGTCAGCTCTTGGGTTAGTGTGCAAACCACTAAATGACAGCTACAGGGAATTGCCATCTCAATCAGTGCACACCTGAGCACCCTCGCAGAAATTTCCATGCCATCCTGCCCCATTCAACCCTAACCTGTCCCACCCCATCCTCTCGTATCTGTTTGCCTTGCAGACTGAATTAGAAGTACAAGCAATCAAAGCTTGCTGTAAGACCTCAGGTTGGGGTCCACAGGAAAACTCTTTGCAGAGATGCTTAGGGTGAGTAGACGTGTTCTTTCCTGAGCAGAGAGTTACAGGAGCAAAGTTTTGAGTTGAAAAAAGGTTGTATTTTTTTTCCCAGTTAGCCCACCATTTTTCACATCCACATAGAAGCAACATCCTGATACTATTCTGACCTTCTCTGACGTAAAAAAGAAAGTCTTGACAATGTCAGTTATGGGCTCAAAATATTCCATTAAGCTGCAAAGTCTGCACACACACTTGAAAAGCAAACATAAATAAAGAAAATTAAATTAGCAATGCAATTAATGTTTAATCCTGAGTTTAGATGATTCTTTTTCAAGGGAAGGTTGTTTTCTCCTGATGTTTTGTAGGAAGTTAAGTAAGAGACTTTTCAAAATTTTCTCTCCATTCTTTGCATGATAGGTAAATCCTAGAGAGATTGTTTAGGAAATCCCATTATTCATTGTAAGTTTAAAACACAAGTGGCAATGAATTTACAGATATAGAAGAAGTTGTTTGCTGGAGTTAATATTCTCTGGTGAACAGCTCACTGCAGCCCTAACTGAGTTCCTAGGAACACTTCAGTAGAAAATTTAAACAATTAGTATTATAAGTTTACCTTCATCATCACGTTAGAACATGTTTGTCATCTTAAGACCCAGGCAACTTCAAATGGAAAAATTATGTAAATACAAAGCAGTGAGGAGAACAGCAACACAACTGTCTCTCCATCTATCTCAGCAACATAGTTCAGTGACGTCAGGCTCCTTCTTTGAGACCACTAATCTATGCCTACCTCAGCAAAACACACAAATCTGCAAACTGTGCAGCTATCTGGGACAAAATTGTTGCAATAAGCACTCTCAAATCTTAGTTACATCACAAAAAGCACTTTATACAATTTTATTCCTGTACATAGGTATTTTAATTTGTAACCATTTAATTATAGAACTGTACAACAAAAAATAAAAGAAGTAGCATTCATAAAAAATCAAGGAAGTCCCAAAAATCTGGGTTTATTCATGGCATTACATTTCCCATGTGCTGCAAGGAGAAGACAAACTTGTAACCAAGCCATGGTTGGGATACTGTGACACAGATACATTGCTGGGGTGACACGGGGTGGGAGAGGTATAGGGAAGATCTTTGCTGGTCCTGTCATGACCAGGTAGGTGAACATGACTAGCATTCATCTAGTCCTGCTGCTACAGAAAATTACAGATATCCTTTGCCTGGAAACCCACATTTATCAGACACTTCCTTCACCACCTGTTTGCTATCTGTAGCCATTTATACAACCTTGTTAGAGGCAGAACATGTTTCTTTTCTAGGTAATACAACCTACTTGACTATCAGCCAAATTTCCTGTTGTAAATAATGGTGTCAGTTAAGGTCATCTCCTATTTTCTCCGATTACCTCTTCACTATTCTAAGCAAAAGAGCTGTGAATAGCTCTCAGTGCCACATAGCAAATACCATTCCTACGTTTTTTTTAATGTTGTTAGTTATTTGAAGAGTGAGAAGCAGCAGCAAAGATTCTATCTGCTTGAAATGACACTTGCCAAGTTGCCCTTTAGGGAATGTTGGAGAAAAATTCCCTTTTAGTCATCTTGGGCACCTTACCAGATATACAACTTTCAGGATCCCCTCAAACAGCAATCTAGAGCATAAGGAGTTGGACACAGACTGAGAACCACATGCATTTAATTTTCGAGAATATTTTTATTCCTTGTAGCTCCTTGAATTGTGTTTTTGTTTGTTTGGCTTTGCTTTATTTTGCGTTGTTTTCCTATGGAGACATCAAGACTGAGATACCATTGTACTTCATGAGTTTATCAGAAAGAACGGAGTGGAAGTCCAGAGAACTGGAGTAAAGTAGACATAACAAGGATGAAAGTCTCCTAACCGTGCACATGGCAGCTGTTCAAAGAGCTGCTGGATTTCCTTAGCTCCCACTTCAGGAAATTCTCCACTTCATAGCCAATCCAACAAAGAGGTTTTCTAAGGGAAGATGGTGCCTTCAGGTGCCATCATATCTGGAGTCTCAGGCACATTGAGTATGATGTCCCTGCTCACTGAGAAATGAGCTTTCTTTGAAAAGCTGAGGTTTCCTCCTCGAGCCTTCTGATTGCTATTTGTTGGCTTTCTAAGGCTCTCCAAATCCTTGGAGAATGAAATAAAATAAAATATTTCAAATTCAAGGTGAATCTATGAAAATGTACAAAATCATCATCGGTTATTTCAAATAACTTACCAGAACACCGATATCTGCCCCTTCTTCCTGTAACTCTTATGGTTTTTCTGCCCTAGATAGTCATTTGCTATAATTTATTTTACATGTCCTGTAAAAATATGACCTAAGATGTTTTTATTTTTATATTGATCAGCAAACTCATAAATAGTTTAATACAACATCTTCATCATAAAGTTTTGCAGATTTGTTAATGATACATGTTCAGCATGCTAATAAAGTTAAAGAAGGCAGCATTGGATAAGCTGCGCAGTGGTGAAGCAGCAACAATTAGTGAGTGGAAGATGCTAACAGACAAAATACTAATCTTAGCTTTTACGGTAAAAGGGAGTTAAATTATCTTCTCAATATGGCATCTAAATATCCACTGCTGTCACTTGCAGCAGTTTCGAGCCACCTCTGAATTTTGCAAGAAAAGCATACTATTAAATTCTGTGCAGTTACTAGTGCCATGAGACTGTTCATAATATATAAAACTAAGCATATGCACCATTTCATAAGTAAATATTTTTATTAGCACATAGTACATTCTGCACCTTCTTCAGACGACAAGAAAACAAAATGACCACAAAGATCTTTAATAGAAAGAACATGTGTCTAGTTGAAATACTAGAAGAAAAATTTCATCACATTCTCTTTCATACAAAAAGCTGCAGAAGTAATATAAATAAAGCAATTTGTCTAGGGTATTCAGTTTCTTTAATTTTGTTTTGTTACTTTATTCATCTCAGAAGGAGCTCACTGTCCATAAGCAGAGTGCACAACACAACTCAAAAAGTAATAGTTCCTTCTTGGGACCCCACTGTTCAAAGTTAACACCTGGATAAGCATCTTGATAAAGCACTTTGTTAATAAAGCTCTCAGCTGGTCTTCCACAATCTGAGGAACCAGCAGAGTAGAACTGCTCTGTAGCTCCTACTGAATACATGCACATACATTGAAGATATAAATGTATACTTACCATCTCTAATTTTGCATTTATGGAATGAAACAAGGAAGTGCCATGCTAGGCTTTGGCACCTTTTATCTTAATTTGCTTAATAGATGATTAAAGTAAAAATATGTATTTCTTCTGAAGTCAGCAGAATTAGCTCCAGCTGTGTATAACTGGTGCAAAATAAAGATCAGAATCAGGCTCAGAATTTGTGAAAATGAAATTCTGGCTATTCTACAATATAATTGAAGATTCAGCATCATTACCTTTTCCAAACCGCCATTACTATTGCCACATAAACCATAATTTAACATACGCATTCTTATCAATGTTTTCTTTAAGGCTACAGGGGTGACTATAATCTGGAAAATATGTCTCTTCCTTTATACACTTTGTTCAAAATCATTAAAGTTAAAATAGAAGCACTAAAGTTAAGTAGAAATACATCAACCTATATTTATGCCTACTGTATATTGAATATTTTACCTAAAGAGATTAACTTATATTTATTTTTTAAAAAATTAGATGGGTCATAGCTAAAAGGAACTGCATTTTTATAGTTATACTGTACTTATTGCTGAGAAGAAAGAGTCACGATCAAAATGTTACCTAGTTTCAGTGTATGTTACTTTAAAAAGAACATGTTTTATGTTATCCTAACTTTTGGAAAATTCACCAATCCTGGTATTAAAAAAAAAAAAAAACAGCTTATTGTAATAACTATAACATATTAAACATTTTTGTATTTTCATCAATTTTATTCTTACAGGAGAAAAGACATCACTCACTAAATAAGAATGCTGCACATGTTAGCAATAGAAATATTGATTTTTTTGTAACTTTGATTGCACTTGCCTTAACTTTTCCACACATACATACAAACACAAATAACACATAGAGGGGGAGAAAAGAGGATTAGGGGAAATAAAACCCACAAAAGTAGGCAAGTTTTACATTATTTAATGAATAACAACACATGAGCTTATTCAATACAATCCTTGTAAAGAGCACATGATGCTATATGTTTGTTAAAGCACAAGGTGTACTTTGTCTAGATTAAAAAAAAACCAACGAAACAACACAAAACCAAACAAAAAAAAAAACCCTTTTGGTGTGACTTTGATTTAGGTTTAAAGAAGTTGGATGTTTAAAAAAATCTTTATTACTTGCATATGAATATTTTTGTATGATAATATATGAAGAAAGTTTTAAAACAAAACAAAAAATCCCACTTGCTTTACAGTGTGCAAATTTTAGAGAAAAATAAACAGGGTATGTGTCCAGTTTGTAAAACAATATTCTCCTTTCAAGATTACTCTTTCACTGACTAAATGCAAGGTTATGACAACTTGAAATATTCTTTTTGTGAACTGACAAAGAAAAAATAAAGCAATGTGAATAATTTGCGTATGCAAACTTTTTTTTTGAAAGAAATTGTTGCTAGTAGCAATACAAATTTAACAGCATGATAGGGAAGGCTTTAAAGAGACCAGTTCGGTGACTCGACTAGAAGAGCGTACTGGACCAGAGCATCCGCATTGGATAAGCTGGCACAGCGCCCCTGGAGGCAATGGAGCTGCTCCAGTTTACACCAGCTGAGAATCTGACTTCTAATATTTTCTTTCTTGCTGTTTCCTCTTGTTCTGCTGTTTTATTTCACAAGGATATTTTCTTTAGGATATATAATTTTTTAATGTGGATTCTTTTTTCTTAGAAGCACTAAGGGTTGTGGATATGATCGTGGTAAGGCAAGAAGTGCAGTCTCATAACTCTCTGCGGCAAAGAGTTTATGTGTGGGTGGCGCATATGTGTTTGATTCATTACAGCATTGCTCAAGTTTTGGGATAGTTTAGCTCCCCAGGAACCACAGGAAGGCAGGGGAATACAGGAACCTGGTGGGGAATAGAGTACCATGGTAGGGAATAATTTTTAGCAGTCCGCATGTGTGTGTGTGGTGTGTGTGTGTGAGCAGCATGGAAGACCCTGACTGATACAGAAACTGTAGTGGAACAGAAGGAGCTCAGATCACAGCAGTGTTGTCGTTGTACCAATGAAAACTAAAAGGAAAAGGTCAAAAAGGGCATTACTGAAAACCCGGATGAATGCTTTTTGTTTTTAAGTTTGTTGAATATGACATCACGCCTGGGTCAGGACAAATTCCATCCTTGGGTTTCCGAACAGACTGTAAGCTCTGTGGTTCTCTTCTCAACTGCAGTGGCATAAATCATTATCCAAGGCAATGGGTTTATACCCATGTTACACCACTCACATGAACTGCAATCAGCTTCTTTTTGGCCTTCCTATCAAGACCTTTGTCTTCTGAAGTCCTAAAAGATGTAAGAGACACTGAACTTGTTTCCACTCTTTTATTATTTGTTTAAAGCCGTGATTCTCCTTAGATGCCAGGGGAATTGCTCCAGATTTGAACGTCTGTAACACAAGAATTTGGGGCCTTGCAATAAGAGACAGGCACCAGGGCGCAGCAGCTCTTACAAAGGTCTACTGTATGCCATAGCTGGAGCTTAAGTTGTCAAAAGAGCTGGCGATCTTCTGGCTCCAGAAGCCCAGGCCATAGACCACCCTGTGTCTCTGTAGCTCATGAGTATCACAAGACTTTTAAGATGTGACAACTGAATTGGTTTACCTGCAGCAACTCATATTTAAATGCATTTTTAATATTACTGTATTTTGCACCTGCAGTCTGGAGTCTGGAGTTAAGGTGAACCATATTAAAATATTGTTTCTACAGACAGTCAACTTTTTGAACTTTGTCTGCTTCATATACTTCTCATGAGATTTTTATCTTTGCTATACAAAATACCAGTAAGATCATTTGAATAAATGATCATGATTTCACCAATATCAACACGATTCATTGGCCTGGTATGGTGGCAGGAAATGCATTTAGCATTCAATTAGACATCATAAGAGTTATGATTACTCAACTACCAGCATGTGACGTGCACAGAAATATGGTATCCACTGTAAATTCAAAAAATATTTATGTATATTTAGTTACATTTTTTAAATATTGCTATTTAACAGACATTAATAAAAAAAAATTGAAGAACACAATTCTCTGTTCTTTACTGCCTTCCTCTGCATTCCTTGCAACTCTTAGACACATGACTGAGACAAATACAAGCGCAAAGACTTTATAAATTGCTGGTATTCTCTCCCAAAATCATGCATGTGTGAACAGCCTGGGAAGGCACACAGGGCTGCATGCTTGGAGAGGGACAATCACAGGAAAAAAGTAAGTACACAAGAATATTGTTTGAAGAGCACTGGAGTTTTGGTTTAAAAAAAAAATAAAAATAAAGAGAAAGACAGAGACAAACAAGCAGAAAGAATAAAAGCACCAACAAGCACTAAACTGATCAAATTATTTAGAGTACCTCTGGACATCTTTCTTAGATTCCCCTGACATGAACCACTTAGAGTTATTCTGACAATCAATTGCATCGATTGATTATATTCAATTTTCCCTCTCTTTATGAGTACTTATTTCCACTTTTTATTTTTCCCAACTTAAGTTTTTTATTTAGGAGGGTTTTTTTTTTTTTTCATACTTACTTTATTTTGCATAGATAATTGATTTTGGTAGTTAATTAAAAAAAATATCATTTAAGTACAAAGTTTCTATTGTTAGGAATTTAGTGTTGTATCTGTAATTGAAACAGGTTTATGAACAGAGCAGTGAAATGCAACTATTCACATGCTGTGAGCCTGCATGTCAACTGTTGGATCAGGGACATCAGAACATCATTTGAATGTAATACTTACATAACTGAAAATTAAATGCTCAGGTATTTACAGTATCCACTGAAGTGCAAATAAAACTTGTTGTTTGCGAGTAAAAAGCTGTTTTATTTCAGCTGGAGAATTTTAAGAGGTGGGTTTCTGTTAAGCAAGAAACGTAAAAGACACCCTGATAGTCATATACTATAAAAGGTGATGCTGAGAATAAGAGACATTATGATGCAAGATAGATCTGTAATTGTAGTTTAAGTTTTCAAAATCACTCCAAAAGTTCTAAGAAATACACCCTTACCTCACATAGAGTCATGGATTGTACACAGGTTAGTTTCAAAGCTCAGTGAAAACAAATTCCAAGAGTAAAATGAACACTAAACATATTTTCTGCAGAACAGGAACTGCAGTATTGAGAATAATGAGAACAGAGGAGATAAAACAGCAATGTAGAAGTGATGTCCAAATGCATTGCCTAGAGATTGAAAAATAGGCTCCAGAAAATTAGTCAGAGATCTTAAAAGCGTTTTACTTTCCAGTTTCATGCAGAATGGGTTCATTCTTTTAAATCAATATGCACACCACAAAATCAAATAGCTATTCTTCTCTGAACGCTGATGAACCTTACCCAGTTCAGCATGTTCTCCGTACTTTTACTGCAGGGAAATAAGCACTGAGCAAGGTAAAGCTAGGACAAAGCCTGGGCCCCTTATGATTACTTTATATAGCACTCTCATTTCTGTCTTGAGAAATTAGGTGTTGACTGTCTTCAGATTTAGTATTGGCTGTGGTGGAGACAGCTGTCAGAAGCAGCACAGCCCAAATATTTGATGTGGGAATATACTGTGGCTTTTCTGTCAGCAGCACTGGATACCCTGCCAACAACAAGCACAAGATTTTTGTTCTCCAGTGAGCATCATCTTGCACCCGATGGTAGCACCACATCTACTGGAGAGAATGGAAAGAATACAAAAGCATTAAAGGAAGAATATACTATGAAAGAGGATGCAAGAAAAAGAACTATTGCTCCTATGCTGGTTGATTTCTCATCCCACATGATAAATTGCTTGTTGCCTCCTCCAGGCCTTGCTCACTCCTGGTTTCTGGCCCCAAATGAATAGGCAGTGCTGAGCCACAATGTTTGAACTCCTCCAGGCAGTAACAGCTCAGCCACCTTTGCATTCCCCACTGCAAGAGATGACTTCCTCCAAGTTAACTTCCAAAATTCCCCTAACTGTAACTAATTATGATGTGTTCTACTTGGCCACAGAGTTTTGTGTGCTATCAATACACTACATTTCTGTCTTCAGTTTTTGGTTTTGATGTCCTGGGTTTTTTTTTTAAATCTAAGAGGACATTTTTGTTATGAAGAATTGGTTGTAAAGACAAAGAGTATAAACTTGTTTGGATGTACAAAAGTGAGGATCTGGTGATGTGGTGGTTTGACCCTGACTGGACACCAGGTGCCCACCTCAGCCACTCTGTCACTGTTCTTCTCATCTAGGGGAGGGGAAATATAACAAAAGGCTCATATGTTGAGGTAAGGAGAGGTAGAGATCACTCATCAATGACCATCATGGGCAAAACAGACTTTTCTTGAGAAAATTAGTTTGATTTGTTACCAATCAAAATCAGAGTAAGAGAAAGAGAAATAAAAACCAAATCTTAAAACATCTGTCCCTCACCCTTCCCTCCTTTCTGAGCCCACCTTTATTCCTGATTGTCTCTTCCTCCTCCTCCCATGCAGTAGTGCAAGGGGACAGGGAATGGGAGCTGTAGTAATTTCATCCCATATTGTCTCCGCTGCTCCTTCCTTCTCAGGGGGAGGACTCTTCACACTCATCCCCATTTCTAGGGTGGGTTGCCTCCCACAGGACATGGTCTTCTATGAACTTCTTCAACGTGAGTCCTTCCCACAGGCTACAGCCCTTCACAAACTTCAGCATGAATCACTTCTGTGGGGTACAGCCCCCTCCAGGAACAGACTGCTCCAGCATGGGTCCACCATGGGTCCACAGATCCTGCCAGGAACTTGCTCTAGCACAGGCTTCCTGTGGTGTTATAGCTTCCTTTAGACATCCACCTGCTCTGGAATGGGGTCCTCCATGGGCTTCAGGTGGATAACTGCTCCTTCATGGAGCTCCATGGGCAGCAGGGGCACAGCGGCCACTCCATGGTCTTCATTATGGGCTGCAGGGGAATCTCTGCTCTGGCACCTGGACCAGCTCTTCCCACTTCTGCTTCACTGACCCTGGGTGCCTGCAGGTCTGTTGCCCATATATTCTCTTCTCTGGCTGCTGTTGCCTGTTGAACATTTGGGATTTTTTCCTTCTTTTCTTTGACATCCCAGAGGCACTGCCACCATCACTGGCGGGCTCAGCCTTCGGCAGTGGCGGGTCTCTGTCGTAGGCAGCTGGTGTTGGCTGTGACAGACATGCTTCTGGCACCTTCTCAGAGAAGTTACCCCTGTAGTTCCCAAAAGTTACCCTTAAGGTTCTCCTGCTACCAAAACCTTGCCATGCAAACGCAGTACAAGTGGTGTGAGAGTGAGTTTGAAATTGTAGTAATAGTAACATAGGAAGATGTCACAGTTTTAAGGCTGAAACCAGGACAGAAGTGCAGCATTTATTCTAATGATTGAAATGACAGAACATATTCTTCCAAGCAAATAATTAATTAGCAATTAATGTAAGTAATAGATGCCTGGGAAAAAAATGTCCATAGTTTACAGGTAAGTGAAATACAATAAAAAGATAGCAACCCAAATAATCATTTGCCAAAAAGATTTGAGCATCTTCTAAAGGAACTGTTTCAAGTTATTAAGTTTTCAAAAAAACCTCAAAAACTATGTTTTCATCCATAACAACTTTGTAGAAGTTGCCTCAGTCTCTCTGGTAAATAATTATCATTCTTAAACTCATTAAATAAATATTTATATTAGAGATTAGAAGGGGTTTCAAGGGCTTATTACAGACTCTCTTTGTTGTAAATAGGATGAAATGGCTCTGATCTAATCTCCTGGGTAAATAACAGATTTTATAACTTTTAATTAAAAACAGGAAAAGTGAAATCCTTTAAAAAAAATACTAAATACCATCAAGGATTTGATTCAAAAGTGACGAAAGACATCAGCTGTAAACAAACCAGAAGAATATTCTATCCTTTATTTCTGTTTTGTCAATAAAATAAAATGCCAGTTCCTGGAGGTTCCCTTCAGAGTTTTTAACGTGGGAATGAGAAATGAGAAATGAGAAATGAGGTCTGGTCTTCAAACTTGTGTGGACCACTTTACAAAAACTACTGTGGTCTGAAGCTGGCTTAATTTTAAGCAGACAATTTTTAGGATTTGACATCTAATATGTTTTGTACATCAGCAGAATCTGGAGCACAAGGGATAGAGTTACAAAGATTTCATCTCAATGTGGAAAGAGACAGCTTTGTTCCTGAAGAGATTACGCTCACAGATCAGGAGTTTTTGTAACTGTTCATCCCTATATTAGTCTTGATTTAAAAAATTCCACTCAGAACAGCAGGAAAAAAGTTGATTTTCCTTCTGACTACTACTTGTAGGTCACTTAATTATATGAGGGAGAGACTTTCAACCTCTTTCCAGAATTATCAATGAATTTACAGCAGTTGTGAAGTAATTTCCCCACTCTCTCTTGAACTGTGAATTTATTTCTGGGGAAATATTTTCTCTCTTGAGGACCTTGTTGTCTTAAAATACTTTGTAGGATATGGCCACTGTGGAAAATAAATTGTGAAGGTATGAAGCAGAAATGTAAATCTCCTTTATTAGTTATAAAAAAGACATGGCAAAAAAGAAGTCCAGACAAGCCCAAGAAAGGCTTGGTACCTACTTCAGACAGCTCTCAAAGGTGCCACAGAGCAGAAATAAAGGACAGTCCTACAAACACTGCACTAGGACAAATGCTATTGGCGGTCAAGTCCAGTCCTTACTCTTAGTACCCTAAGTACCCAATGTGGCAAATTTCTTAAATCCAAGAAAGTTTTTTTTATTACACTCTTAGATTTATTGTTCTGGGCCATCAATTTCTACTGTTCAGAAGTCATTATACATTAAACCTGAATATACTCTTTCTATGCCAATTTCGTTTCTAGGTGCAATTAATTCTCTCATTCTTTGCATTTACTCAGAAAATAATAGGTATTATGTATCATACATGCATCTTGGCCTTTTTTAATTAAGATAAACAAGACAAGATTGTCTGGTCTTCCCATAATTCTCTTCCCCCTCACCATCTATAAGGTTTCTCCATGATGGTTCTGGTGTGGTATGCTGTTGAGGACCTAAAAGCAATCTTCCACCAAGGCTTTGTAAAATGTCATTGATATGTCTATCTATTTCACATGTAGTTTTTCTGATTAAAATAATCTCTTTTTTTTATTAATTTCTAGAACAACGACTCAGAATTGCCTAGTGATGAACTACGTGCTCTATACACAATGCTCTATACATAAGGTTTTGGGCGTAGTCATTTTTTTTGGTGGTTGTTTTTTGGATGCAAGAGTTATAAACCCTCATCAGCTTCCAGGCTTTAGTTAAGTCTTAAAGACCTCTGTTGTTTGTGTGTGTTATTCTTAGACTTACTTATTGACAGTGCATCCCAAAGCTGTGAATCAGAACTTTTCCAACTTAAAGCAAGGGCAGGATGCAATATAATGTCCACAATACTGGTCTAAGAGCTCCATTACTGGCCTCTCCTGACTAAGTGATTTGCTCTCAATATAGTCCAACATAATCCTATCTATCATTTTATCAGTTTATCTGTATTGTCTAATAATTTCCTATGCATGTTTTACTGAAGTCTGGATTGATAAGTGTCACGACCCAATGGTGGAGTGCGAGGTGTTTGGTAAATTCTTGTTAGGCTGAAGAAAGACACCGGACCACATTGTCAGGGAGCTCTTATGCTCTTATGCTTTATTACAGGCACCATAACTTTGGCAACCAGCCCACTGTTCAGACAGGAAAGACATTGGTTAACAAGCCCTTAAATTTATACCATAGATTTCCACAAGGGTGGAGGCAAACAAGCCCTTAATTTTGTAAAGTACACATCAGTATTCAACAGTTCTGGCTCACAAGTCACAACACACTTCCATAATCTCCCAGCTCCCACGACAGTGTTCAGTATGGAGTATGGGGTAAAACATAATAGACACGTTTTCCTCAGAAGACTAAATGTCACCGGCCCTTAGATCCCATATTGGTCCTGCCGTGTGGATGGTCCAGAGCTGGAGTTGCTAGACAAAGAGGTTGAAAGAGAGGAAAGGAGAGGAGAAAGAGAAGAAAGAAAAAGAGCAGGAGAGGGCCCAATCTGCTCCCTTATTTAGTTCACCAGGTGCACACCTCTTCTGTAAATTAGACTTTTCATGCATTTTGTTCATGTGTGCCCAGCCATCCCTTTTCCAGGAAGGATTTGGGGGTGGCGGGAGCTGAGCATGAGGCTGAAGGCAGAGCAGGAAGTTGGCTGAGACCAGCACTGCCTGACCTCCACAGAACCCTCTGCTCCAAGACCATTTTTCCTGTCATAAGAGTCAGAACTTGAGACAAAAAATTCTTGGGTCTGGCCCTCTACAATTAGTTATATTTTATTTTCATTTTCTAAGAGGCCTTACCTGGATAGTATTGCACAATGCATATTTATCACTATCATTTTTATTTGCTTCCAGACATTTCAGTAGATTTTTTTTAAATAATCCAAATCCCTGTCTACTGTTTAAGTCAGATAAAGGGTTGTATTAAGTTGTTGCTCTTCCTCCATTTATCAAATGTAGATGTTACAATTCCAATTGTTTAGCCAATAGGTACAGTTATCAATCTTATAAATGTATTAACAATTCTTGGTATTTGACTTAGATTTAATGTGCAAGTTTATTAGACCCCCGGAATGGATATCTCCAAATTGAGATATCTCCAAATTGAATTTTACTTCAGTCTTAGATTTAGTAATTCTGCTTACCTACTGTGTCTCTTTTGGGGGATAGTTAGCTAATCTCTTTCATCAGTCATACCAGAAAAAAGACAAAACTTTTAATTTACATTTGGGTTCATGCCAACACTGCCTTTAATCTGTGCTCTATCCTTACCATATAGCAGGCATGGGGATAGAGATGGGACACCTTTTTTTGTTCCTGATTATTTAAATGATTATTTTTGTGGTATAAGTTAATTTTTGAGTTCTAAATCAGCTTGACTTTTGCTGTTGTTGATATTACGTGATCATAGATTTCTAAGTTTGCTTTGCAAATATATATCTCTTTTTTTACATTTCTTAGTTAGATCTTTTCTTATTCTTTATGAGGAGGGGATTCTCCCAGTGACACTACTGCTTTTCCCTACAAATTTTCCAAATGTGTTTTCACAAGGCTTCCTCACTTTTGTCACCTTGAAAGTAGCAAAGGAAGCAGTGACCGGCCCATTCTTCGGCCCTGGGGCCAACTGGTGCATCTATACAATTAAAACCATTTTGGCATGCAAAAGAGGTGCCTTATCCAAATTGTCTATTAGGAACAATCATGAAGACTTGCTTAGGCACTGACTAGGAGAGCCCTTGGTGGCCCAGAGTGAAATCATGCCAGAGACCCTTTTAACAGCATGAGAGTGAGATAATAGAGCACCACAGGCAACGTTTAATTAACTCATGTAGATGAGTCACTGTGTTCCCCAGCCCTTCCAGCACATTCCCTGCAAACGAGGACAGAAAATTGTTAATTCTCACAATCTTATCATGAGTTTCTTGTATTTTGGAGTATATCTTAAAGCGTAAATACTCTTAAAGAAATATTTTGGGATAGTTTTACCATCCATTCTAGAACAAAAATTCTTTTTTTGTTTGTTTGTTTGGTGGTTTTGTTTTGTTGTTTTGGTTCATTTGTTTGTTTGTTTTAATTTATGAGTGGAGAAAAAAATATCACTTACAACTTGCACCCAAGACTTTCAATCAAAGGTATTCTGAACCCTGACTGTTATTTTCTCCTTATTTCTATACCAGCAGGCTTAATCAAGACTAAAGAAATAAGGTGTTTTGAGCAATTTCTTGTGCATTTTCAGTCCAACTACTGACCTAATTTAACTATAATCTTGAGTGTTTTTCTGGAGAAAACAGAGCTGGAACGTGAATCAGCACATAAACTTCTCAAAGGCTGCAGCAACTTCTGATATGAAGTAACAAACCGTGACAGGTTATGGATCAACTGAAAGCACAAAACAACAAAAGTAATATTTGAAATGTGCATTTCATGGGTTTGAGAGAACAGCCAACTACAAGCAAAAAAAAAAAAATTAGAAAGCAAAGCATGAGGTTTATTGTGTGTCATACGAAAATGAGACTCAGCTAATTCACAAGCTGAAACAAAAATACATTATTAGCAATGCAACATGTGAAAAAAATAGAGGGAAAAACTGGTACATATTAGTAAATCTTTTACTTTGCATTTGAAACACCAGTCATTAGTTTTTTGTAGTATTGAACAAGTCTTTCCAAGACATGACTTAGGCCTCATAAATATCATGTTTTTATGGTAACCCTATTTGAATCTGTTGAAAAGCAGTTTAAGTATCCTTAGAAAGTTCCTGATCTGGATTAACACACTAATAATTAAGTTTAAAAAAAAAAAAAAAGTGAAGCTATCACTGTGAGGCAGCTATTCCTGTGAGGCATTTCTCTGTAGTGGAACTATTGAGATGCTATCTTGTGCAACTATTACTACTACTAGCAGCTTTCAGGATATGTTTTAAGGACAGTCCACTAAAGATATTTTCTTTTGATTTTAACTGAATTTTCTGGATTGCTGAATAATTCTCTTATTTCACATATCTTAATCCATGCTGCTATAGTGATTTTATTTATTTACTTCTTTGTTTGTTTGTTTGTTTATTATGAAATTGTTCCTGCAGAATCTTGGAATTTCTTTCTATTTTCATAGGGTGAACTGACCCTGGCTGACCGCTGGGTGCCTCCAAGCTGATCTTTCTCTCCCCCTGCTGAACACAACAAGGAGAGAGAATTTAATGGAAGGCTTCTGTGTCAGGATAAGGACAGGGAGAGGTCACTTGCCCGTTACTGCCATGAACAAAAGAGATTCAAGTTGGGGAAATCAGTTTAATTTATTAACGATCAAATCAGAGAAGAATAATGAAGAATATGAACAAATCTATAAACACCTCTGTTCTTCACAGGCTCAGCTTCATTCCCAACTTCTCTACCTCCTCTCTCTGAGTAGCCCCAGGGGCCACTGCTTTCTCCTCATACTTTTCCTCTGCTCCAGCATGGAGTCCCTCCCACGGGAGACAGTCCTCCAAAGATTTCTCCGGCGTGAGCCCTTCCCACAGGCTGCAGTTTTTCACAAACTTCTCCAGCGTGGGTCCCCTGTGGGGCCACAGGTCCTGCCAGCAGGCCTGCTCCAGCATGGTCTCTCACAGGGTCACAGCTTCCCTGCTAGCAAAACCTACCCAGGTACACCCACTACATTCAATCAGTGTGATCTGCAGTGAGTTAATCTCGTCATTTGTTAGAAAGCTTTCCTGTTTCTCCTCTAAGTTGTCACTGTGTGTATTTCCCAAGGAAAATAGTGCCAATTTACAAAGGCTCAATGCTTATGTAGTCAGCATTATGTTGAAATATGATTGCTGTTCTCTAGAAAGCACTGATTATCTAGGTTTAATTATCAACCAAATAATCACAGCCAAACGAATACCAATTAAGGTACTTTTAACTAAATTTTGACTCTTCAATATTTGTCTTGTAAAACCTGTGCACAGATGATTCAACATTACTTCAGTTTGCTTCACCTGGGGGAAGCATCTTTCATTTATCCTAATTCCTACATAACCTCATACAACTGTTTAGAATTCTTTTTTTTTTGTTCTTTATGCCTGTTTTTACTGTCTTTCCACACAGGAAATGTACCAATGAAATGTACCAATGAAATACAAATTACCCCAGCAGTCTAAGGGGATCCAGAAATCTAAGGTGAAGGCACCTGACATGTCCTTGCCACCTGCCACTGTATTGAACTAAATTAAAAGAAGGCAAGAAGATGGCACCACAGTAAGGGTTATGGATGATGTGTCAGGCATTATTTTAAATCTTTGTATCTTCTGTCAACTTAAATCAGATTCTTGAAAGGTACTGGGGCAGAGAACAGGGCTACAAAAGTAACTAAATTGAAAATGTTTCATTTTTACCTATGAAACAGGATAATTTCTGTTACTTATTCAAAGTATTATCTGTTAAATGTGGTTAGAAATGTAAGATTTTATTGCTTCTGCTGTTATCACTCCTGCATAGCCAGCTACAGCTGTGTTCAACCGAAGGTTTCTCCCCAGAAATAAACAAAATAACACCGAGTGCAATCTGAGGCAATGATCCAATTCACTGATGCCCTGGGGTTGCCTAGGTGCCACAACTGACGCTAAATGAAGGTAATGTGACTATACAGCTGTCACCAAGGGAATGGGGAAATAAGCGGGGTTCCAAAAATATACACAGGCGTATGATTTGACCTGGAGAACAAAGAAGGAAGAAGGAGGCTGGAAAAGACTGGTTTTGGTACCTCAAGTTGGATGGAGAAGAAGAAACAAAAGTATCATTTTGCTAGCATGCTCTGCCCATTGCTGGGTATTTCAGTGCCAGCATCACTGCCACCTGTCAAAACACAGGTGTATGCTGCATCCTTACGGAGGAATTTGAGACAGCTCAGGAGAAGTTAATCTCAAAATGCAGACTGACAGTTCAATGCCCAACTTTACGGTACACAGTTACCTGGCAACATTCACAGCCCTTTCTAAGGGTTTATGTTCTTTGCTCTGTACGGGAATAAAACCTCATGTTTAAGAAGGCATATCACAGAAAACAGTACAAGGAGTAATGAGCATTTATGCCAGAGGATACAAAAATGTGAGAATGAACACATATAATAGAGTGTGCCTTTCTCTCAGAGTTAGACACTTCCCTCAGGTCAACACACACTGTCTGTCCCCAGCAGAAATTTTGCCCCTGAGCTGAGTGTGTACGAAAACTTCTCAAACTCAGAGTGGTGCAAGGGTTGTGACCGCTTCGCTCTTTTCCTCCTCTGTTCCTGCTTAGGGCAATGGGACTGATTTAAGCATTATCAGGTGAGGCTTTTTTGAGGCTGGAGAGATTCCTTCCATTGAAGCCATTCTACTTCCTATACAGTAATTAAATATTCAGTAGTCCAAAGAAAGCACAGGAAAAATGACTTTGTAGCCTGTGGGTAAGCAGCTTGTTTATGAAGATGTCCAAATTAATTTACCTCCCCATTTCATTCCTTTCAGACATTGCCTAAAGTTTGCAGCTTCAACCTCTCCAGCAAATTAACTATTAGTTTTTTCCCAACCAAGAAGAGACAGCCAAAGCATTGGATCTCATCATGTACTGTGTTTTTTCAGTGGATGTGGCTTTTGTTTTGCTTTGTAGATGGATTTTTTTTTTTTGCAATGTTCTTTGTTTTGGTCACATATTGCTTCATACACTTTTCCAAAGCAATTAAGTAAAGTAGTAACATCAAATTTTATTTTGCGAAGACAAGATAATAATACTGCTGGGCAGTTTTTCCACAGTTTGTTTCTACTTGGAGATTGAGAAAAAAGCCTGGACACAATTTCTTCAAGGACTTGACACCAGATTATTGCTGAGTTTTCAGAAATCCCTCATGACTTCATTGTAAATCCATACAACATATGCCTGGATAGGACAGATTATGAGATTAACACCTGAGAAGAGATACTTAACCATGCAAAGATTTCAGTGGGAGGTGAGTATCCAGAAAATCCCTTAGGTAGGATTTTTGGCTGTCAAGAAGCATGTCTGAGAACATGTCTCAAACAGAAGGGATTTCTTACAGCCTTGATTAAAGGTTAGAAAGTCCCTAGAGTCCTTCTCCTTACACTACTTTATTGTGCTTTCTTCAATTTAATTTCTTTGTTGTTATGAAGTTTGAAGGTTTTCATAAAAACCTGGCAAACATACTTTTACATTAATTTACTGGACCTAAAGTTGAGAAAAATTTTGTAGTTGTTCAACATGAAAAAGAAAACTGTATTGAGACTACCTACCTTTAAGGATGATTCACATCTATTAATTAAAACATTTTCCTGTTCTCTCCTTGTCTGCCTTTAGTAACTCAGAATCTCTTGCTAGCCCTTTTCTTTGGATGGAATTAAATGGGTTAGTCTTAATGTTGTTTTTTTTCCTTTTCCAAATTTCCTGAAAGATTAGATTAAAGGAGAAAAAGTATGCCCAACAGGAACAAGTAACTTATAAATATATGACAGGAGTAGTTATGCAAACAAACAAAAGAACTGCTATATAATAAAGTTGGTGAAGTGACTTCATAATTATTCACAATGCATTGTGAGTCAGATACATATTTAATGGGCTTTCATTGTTATTGGGTTCAGATACATGGAGAAAGCACAGCAATTTAAAGTTATTGAAGCCTACCATGTTACAGATATGCACTAAATAAGGCAATGCTATGGACTGTGAGAACAGGACAAAAAGTTTCTTGCTTCTGTCTTAACATCTTCAGAAAAACCTTTATTTATACTCTCCTTGCCGTCTTGTTGTCTTGGTAGTGCTGTACTGATGTTAATGGCAACTACCATACTAACCCAACAAATAGAGACCCTGAAAATTGAGTAAAGTCTGTATTAAGGCTCAACTTTCTCAGGTTAGGCTTTGCATATCTTTTGTACACAATCTTGTAAACACACTCTGACAAGACTGTACTATCAAGCCAGCTCAGGTCTGACAGATACCTAGTTTGAATAAGGCACTGTGTTTTCAGCAATATTTTCTGCACCAAGCATAGCATCTTTCAGCTGGAGCTCTCTGGCATCTGTTGGGTGCAGAATAGATGACTCACCAAGACAACAAGAAGTTTGTTGTAGCGCTGTCACGGTTTACCCCAGCAGGAAACTAAGCCCGCTGCAGTCACTTGTTTACTTGCCCCTGGTCAAAAGGGGGAGAGAATCAAAAGAGTAAAAGTGAGAAAAACTCATGGGTTGAGATAAAAACAATTTAATGAGTAAACAAAAGCCATGCACATAAGCAAAGCTGAGCAAAGCAAGGAATTAATTCACTGCTTCCCATGGGCAGGCAGGTGTTCAGCCATCCCAGGAAAGCTGGGCTCCATCATGCACAGCAGTGACAAACACCATCACCCTGAACATCCTCCCATTCCTTCTCCTTCCCCCAGCTCTATATGCTGAGTCATATATACCAGATGGTCTGGGATGTCCCTGTGGTCAGTTGGGGTCAGCTGTCCCAGCTGGGACCCCACAACATCTGTGCACCCCCAGCCTCCTCACCGATGGGGTGGGTGAGAAACAGAGGGTGCCTTGACACTGTCCAAACACTGCTCAGCAATAACCAAAACATCCCTCTGTTTTCAGCACCTTTTCCAGCACAAAACCAAAACACAGTCCCATACCAGCTACTATGGAGAAAAATAACTCTACCCAAGCCAAAAGCAGCACAAGCAGGCATGTGAAAAATTCACAAAAAATAACCTCCAAGGGAGTAAAAGAATAAACCCCAATTTGAGTAAATGCAGCATCAAACTAAGGCATTTTAGGTGTGAAATGGTCATTTTTTAAGGGTCTGAATGTTATAAAGATCTCTAAAGCAGCTCTAAGTAACATTATGTGTGGGTACATAATTTCGTGTTAGTTTACGTCTTCAGCAAAACTAAATCAAAAAATTTACGCATGCATATATTTAAATGACTTTTTTTTCTAATCTTCATGGTCTACATTCAGGCTCAGCATCCACATTTCCATGTTTCCTCTTCTGTTTGATGGTTCTTGCTCCAGCAATAAGGAATATTGATGCACCTTCTGGGGGCAGGCTTGACATTGGAGTCTGCCATCTAGGACAGACAGAGAAATTTCACAACAGACAAAGTACTTTGAAGGTAATTCATAGGAGACTATTGTCGAGAATTGTGTTCATTCATTTTTCAGATGGATGATTTTTCATATAACATTGATCTGTCCCTCGTTTCCCCCTCCCTATTCCGTATCTTCCAATGTCATCTTCTTGCTGGTAAGAAAAAATCCATTTTGGTAACAGAGGGAGAGTGACTCTCCAGCTACCTTAAAGCATAACCTAAATCATCACCTCCATAAGTAGTATAAACAAAGTCATAAGCTCTTTCTGTGCTCATTCTTGTGATCACATGAATGAGCAGTACATGGTGTTTCTATAGCATCTTTAATAGAATGTCTCAAACTAATTTTCCAGCAATTACCAAATTATAACGTGTGACCTAAGATTTTCAAGTCCTACTTGTTTCAACAGCAAACTTCATGTTCTTGGAGTTTAGAAGATGAATTTTGAAATATAGTTGAATTAGTTTTATCAAATTAAGAAAATTTAATTGCTTTTATAATTTGAAACTTAAATATTTGTAGAATTTTAAATGTATAATTATACAATTTTAATAGGTTTGTCATAGTTATTTAAGACCTGAATCTTCTAAATTTCCAAAACATAAAGTTACCCTAGACAAATAGCTTAATCATTTTCTGTCTGTGTTTATATCTGTTTTCAACAACAATAAACAATCCACACTTCAGTTGAGCAATGTAGAAAAGTGGAACTAAAACCAGAGTGACTTTAAATACTACTAACACAACATATCTCTCAAAATTATTACCCTAAGTGACATAGAGTACTAGATAGTAACAATTTATGTGTATGTATTCCTTTAAAAAGCCGCAACAAACTAAAACCTTCTTTGCAGTTTTCATTTAGGTTTGTATCCAGAGAGAGGCAACAGAGCAGGCATTCACATCTCTTTTAGTCACTGTAAGACTCTAGACATGATCCTTACTAGGAAGGTGACATACATTCACTAAAACAGACTGGCATGAATGAGAGCCTAAATTCAGAAAAGCAGTGAATATCATGATAGACTGTTACCACAAACCATGTCACCATCTAGATTAAAACACTATGGTCACAGGCTGGGAGAAATAGAATGAGGGCTTTGAGCAGCCTCGTTGTGGGCCATGCCAGAAGCACTCAAAGGATCAGGAATAGAAAGTCATCTTCAGTATGAAGCTGTGTCCACTGCCAAGTTTTGGAAACTTCTACTTTCTATTTACTTGATTGCTCACAATCTTTGAAAGAGCTGTACAGAAACTGCTGACAGTTTTAACAGAGTAGCTCTTTCTTGTCGCTGTTACATCCGAGGCGCATAAAGAAAACAACACAGAGTCCAGGCTCATAAACAGTGGAAGCCGAAGCTTTTCTTTAATAATTTTCTGACTACTATATAGGATAGATCACAAAAAGTGTGTTGAGTGGCAATAGGTAATTGGTTCCTCGGCCATCCACCCCTTGAGAGGATTGGCCAAGTCCTAAGAGACCTATTCCATAATATTTTCAAAGTCGAAGCCATAACAATCTCGCAAAACAACTTGCGAGTGCAAGAAGTTTATGAAACTGTGACCTTGTTTAAAATAGTTTACATAGGACAGACAGTCTTCTCACAGAATATTGAGAAAAGGCTGAAGAATTTCTCCGCTTCTAGCTTTTTAGCACCTACTCTTTCTCTGTCAAGAATCAGATGCACCTGTTGCTCCATATACACAGCAATAAAAATTGTGTGAAGTGTAAAAACACAGCGGGTCTCATTCTCAACCACATTACTGCTTATGCAGCCATTCAGGGTCCAACAAAACAGGCAGGTAACAGGAAATGTGGTTCAGGTGAAATGTGTGCATAATATCATGGACTAAATTTCTGCTTATGTTTTTTAATGAGGCATTTCTATGCAATTAGCTGAAATGGAGTATCACGGTCTCTAAAACAGAACATTCTCTAGTGTGCGTAGAGGGCAGTTGATTGCTATTCTTGCTTTCATGGTCATATTTTGGAAAAGCTGTGAATTTTCTTGCAGACAGGATGCCTACCAGGTTTACTGTATTTCTGTATTCTTCAAATGTGCTTCGGGGCCACCTTCTGGAATAATCCATGCTAGTAGCTCCTTAAGAAAACTGCCAGCATATTGTGTCGCTTGGGATATTTTCCAGCACATGCTTATCAAATGGATTTTCCTGGCACTCTGTGAAAATTCCAGATGCCCTTGCAGAAACAGCACGTGGTACAGAAGACTGTCGTAGCCTTTCCTAGAAACCCCCTGGTACTGGCTGCAGCAGCATCGGGCCTGTCAGCAGCTGGAACTCCGCTGAATGCAGGCTGTGTGCCATGAACAAATGATCGAATGTGACAGGTCTTTTTGGGAACACTCCCAACACTGGGCACACATCAATGCTTTCTTTAGTCTCTTTGCAAATCAGGCTGTATATATAGCTGGTTAATATACATGATATACATTCTATCAATATAATTGGATTAAATATAAATAACTTTTTCAAAATAAAGTATAAGTCTGCTTCAATGACAGCAGCCTTCCATTTATATGCTGTGGGGAGCTCAGAGAGAGAATTATCCCTCAAGAACACCTAGAAATAATGATGAAGCTGAGATAAAGGTAACATTTCTGGCTTTACTGGGAATAAAAACAATGTCTACATTAGCAACAGAAGAAGTGGCTAAAAATAAGCTGAGGCACAAATACATATTGCAGAGAATGCAAAATCCAGCTCCATATCAATATTTTTATTTTTATTTCCCCCTTCAGTTTGCCTCCTCTGGATTTTTGTCTCCATGACTAGCTTCTCTTTATTATTTGGAAAGCAAAACCTTTCCAAATTTTTGGAGGAATTTGGTCATGAAAAAAGGATAAATATTTTTCATTTCAAATCCTTGGTTAAAGATTTGTTTTCACTTCAGAGAACTTACTGAAAGATTGTGTTTAATCCGTTGCCTTCATCCTTATGAATTAGAGTGGAAGCGTCCAAGTGTGAAAGCACAGAACCCTGCAAAGATTGCCTTGTGGCCCTTGAAGAAGGCCTCTCCCTGCATGCCTAGGCAGTGCACATCTGCCTAAGGGTTTCAGAGAGGCAGAGACCTGTTTCTGCCACTCCCTGATGTGGGCAGGTGCTGGGAAGAGCAGCAGCAACAGTGCAGCTTTCACCTCCCTTCTTCTCCTCTTTTCCACAATCCTCTTCAACTTAAGATTTGCATCCACTGTAGGTACAGGTAATCTCTAATAACATTAATAACCTGGTCATCATGAAGGTGTTTGTGCAATCATGTGATTGCTTACTCATTTTCACAACTTTATTCTTCCTTCTGCAGATAAAGCTGATGGGAATAATCATACAGCTTTTGCATGTAAGCACACAGAATTTACATATAATGCATTGAAAAAATGACACGTTCTATTTCTAGATTTTGCATACCTACTTCTTTGGGGCATATATGGGAAGCTGGAAAGATATCTGCTCTAGATTCTAGGAACACAGTGAATTTCAGAGACCCTTTTCCCCAGCCCTTGACTATTGTGACAAAGCTGAGGACTCTGAAGAAAGCCTTACGTGCATCTCAGCAAGACTGGCAGTCATGGCCTGGGCTGTCCCACCTGTCCTGCTCTGGAGCCTACCCCACCTGAGAGGCAACTTCCAGTGGAATTTGTTGTTTATGACCATTAACACTACAAAGGACACACAAAGCCTCCAGATGAAACACTTGGCACTGAGAACATAACCTGGTACCATGGCACTGATCAGCTTTCTCTTAGCAGGAACCTGATTTGTAACATTCCAATGGAGCACTTGTTGTAAAGAAAGGTTAATGTCTCTGTTGAGGAGAAAGTAAATCAGAATCCTCTTAATTTCAATGTTTGATTAAGTTCCCTCAGGTTTTATTCTCCTAAAGTTTAAATCTACAATAACAAAAAGGTTCACGTCTATTAGCTCCTGAAAAGCACAGGTGTAGTGTCTATTGGAAGGTCCCTAGTCACAGTGGCACCTTATATTTTTCTTCTGCATTGGAGACAAAAATCTGTTGGTTTTTCTTGACACTCTGTAGCATATAAAGCTTGCTTTTATTGACTTACAGTTTTAAAACTAAAAATAGTGCTTCTAACATATTTACAATGACAATCCAGTGCCAATACATTATCACATTTGATTTATTTTGGTAGCTAACCAAGCTCATAGCAAATCACATGTGAATGCAGTAGTTTGTGGAAGAGAAAATGGGAGTTTAATTGGAATGAGTAGTAAGTATGATTCAGTATTTGAAAAACAGTAACACTATTTGCTATTTTATTTGTGGTTATGGTCTGTTCAGCATGTCTTACCACAGAGGGGGAGAAAAAAAAAACAAGCACAAAACCTGGTGTGTTCATAATAAACTCCATGATTCTGTCTCCAATAATAACTGGTAAATATGCTAATACTTCAAATTTCATAATGGACTAGGTCTGGCTACACGACTTGTAAGTCATGTGAAATCCTTTAAAATTAATGCCCTTGAGAGCTGTAAATTTTATGAACCAAAACTGAACATTTCAAACAACCTTCCAGTGGTTTTTATGAGACCTTTTTTATACCTCATTAAAAACCTGGTTTGTGCTTTGACTACCACAAATTTCTTTCCATCTTTTTTTTTCCTATTGCAGTACTTAAAAAATGCCCTCCAAGTTGAGATTATGTACTTGTAGTGACTGAAGTGGTATCTTCTTGTCTTTCACTCTTTTAACAGTTTGCAACTCTATGAAACTGAAACTTGCCTTATTCACAAATTAGAATATGGCTTTTACTCTTCATTTTAAACAAGTCATTAATTCTCAGAATTAAACAACGTTAACTATCACAAAGAGTAAACGATTGCTTCTGTGTATTGATTAAACCATAACACGTTACTATGACCTAAATGAGAGCATTTAAACTCGTATCCCCAGTGTAATTTTGGGCTAGACTGCTGAACACCAGCATTTCAAAATCTATTTAAGTGTTAAAGCCCAGTGATAGATCATGGATGTCTTACCTATTAAGAAAGTGCAACGACACTATATTAAAAACAAGTCTCTTGCTAAATACACTTGCAGTTTTCATGCTGAGAAAATATTTCTTTTTTCTTTTCATATATAACTGTCTTTTGTGACAAAATTATAACATGCTTGTCATCAATCAGTTCTAGGACATCCAGGAAATTGTGAATACACAACAAAGCTTCCTCAGCATTTTACTGAGGTGGAACATCTTGAAATTCAATTAAATTTTAAATCAGTAAAAGGCCTTTTCACATTGATATTTTCCATGGTCTGCATTAATTCTGTTTAAGTTATTTTTAATTCATTTTCTCATATTTTAATCTTTTTTTCAGGCCATATATTATGCATCAAACTCAAAGGACATTCTGCTTCTTGTATCACATATTCCTTTAGTTGCTACCAGTTTGATGACTTCAACAAAGATGCATGAGAACAGGTAAAATAGGTAGCATTAGCTTTTCAGCGGTTCACAAAAGAAAAAGCTTTGCTTGGGCACCTGGTAATTTTGTCCCAGAGTGCCTTGCTACCCCTAAAATTTCTGCTGCTAATGAAAGAAGAGGATAACCTGACTCTCTGCATCAGCAATTTGTTCAATAAGAAAGGGACTATTTCTACAGCTGTTCACTTAATAAGGGCTTTATTTCCACACCTGGATATGTTTTGGTATCTTGTCTGCAATTAGCAGTGTTAGTCTAAGTCTCAAAATTTTCTGTTGTAATCCCAGCAAGCACAATTTAAGATAATTCAATTTTTATAAGCAAGCAGGAAAGGAATCTCTTTGCTTCATCTCAGCGGCTAGTTGGCGATGGTGAGAGGTAAATTGACTCTTGTGTCTTCAAAACTCAAAGCAGGTGAAAACAACATTTGTTTTATTTTCTTTAGTACATTCCTGAGGTCTATTCTTATTGAGCATTGCATTATTGCTTCACTTGGATCAGGAATACCGTTTCAAAATGTTTCTCCAATGCTCCCTGCTTATGATGCTTTGGTGCACGCTATGGAGCTGGATCAGCGTGCTTGATCTGAATTCCCTTTAGGTGGAACTGAACTTCAGTGAGCTCTGCAGGTATTCATTTACTGTGCCCCCATGTGAGTGGGAGCTCAGGCCATGGAACCAGACAAGAGTTGGCCTGAAACCTCCTCCTCCTCCCCATGCTTGAAACGGGTGTACCATGGACATGGGGTACTCAGCACTGCCTGGTTTGGATGTGGGGTACTCAGCACTGTCTGGTTAGCTCTCCAGGGCTGTTCACATTGCTAAACCTGACTGGGGAACAGAAACATAATCCCTCTTTTTCCTTCTTTGTGCCTACAAAATAAATTTGTTATGAAATTTAAACGCCTGAGAACATGAACCCTGGAAAAACTTGGTGTCAATCACTCTATGCTAATGTACATGTAATGAAATGCAAAGGTCTGTTTATAAAATTAGTTTTGCAAGGATTGCTTAATGTCAGTTGGACTGATGTTTTTCAAAGATCAAGATTAAAGCAGATATATGCACGTTACTTTTCACTGAAGTGAACAAGATTACACAAATTTGGTTGGAGAACAGCCATCCTTATCGTAGGCTGCATTACTGCAGTTAAGATTGTTTTACAACTGACATTTTTTAGAAAATCATTTCATATTCAGAAAGATGAGTAGGTTTACCAGACAGGAACAGGAACATACTGACCTCATCTAAATGGGTACAGGCTCATGGGAGCGCTTTTGATGAAGGTTTTATAAAAATGTCAGACAGAATGATTTTACAGACAGCAGACCCCATGAACCCTCATATGGTATTTTCGAAAGTACTTGCATGCACTTGTAAGATGATGAATGCACTAATAATGTGAGAGAGGAATGAAGTAGGCTGCAAAAGATCTAGCTGGGTCTCTACATTAAAGATCAAAAAAATATGTCCTGTTGCTCAGATTTTTTTTTTTTTTTTAATTTTAAAGCTATCCAAATGTCAGAGACTGGATTATGACCTCTTTGAACTTGTTACCATTCTAATATTGGAGTGCTTGCAACTGAAATACTATGGTTCGATTTCAACAGACCAACAGGTAATTCCAGATAAAAACACACGCTTTCTTCCCCACCTTGGTATTACTTTAAACAAGCTTGGGAGGCTAGAGTGTCTCCAGAGAGTAATCCATCCAAAGATTATTCAAGAGCTAAAACAGGAGGAATTAATTCCATTCTGAGGATGCCTATCTCTCTAGTTGAAAAGGGAGCACAACTTGTAACGTGCTGACTAGTTAGGTAACCATAGTTCAGTGTGAAAATTCCCATTTTCAGTGTCTATTTAAAATATTTGTGGTGGATGAGAAAATTCCCTTAAAAATCTTTCCATCAGTGCTACCTTCTGTTTTCAAGTCCTAATTCTTTCCTCTTTTTAACTTATTAGGATTGCACATATATGATACCACTCCATTGACACAAATGGGTGTTTGATTAGATTTCTGAGCTCAGGTCAAAGCTGTTCACCATTAACCATCAGCTTTTCTTCCTTCCCAGACTTTTCCTTGTCTAGAATGAGCCCAGACCTCATTAATTAAACATCATTGTCAATGCTGTTTCATAATCTGATGCTTTGAAATGCTCACACCAGCTGCTCTCTGATGCTCAGATGGGACCAGAGTCAACAAAGAAACAGGGTCTTGTGGGCCATTGGGTAGCAGCATCTTGTACAATATTGTAAGCCTCGGGGCATTTCCTGACCTTCATTGCTCTACCAACCTCTTTGCAGCACTGTGGGTACCACTGCAAAAGTGAAAAGGTAAAATCAATGTAACCACTGCTGCCTTGGGCACTGTATTAAATCCTACTGCCCCACTTGGAATGTTAAACCTGTGATTATCCAGCGTTTCTAGGGCAGGAACGAAGGTTTCTCTGCTGCTTTAGTGCAAGTGTATATTCTCACTCATCACAGAACCAAAGGCAAAGAAACCCTAATGGTTAGCCAGTTGAATTTTCCTGGTTTTGAAGTAGGGCTTCAGCTAGTCAGTATATTTAAAAGGTAGCACATCCTTCCCAAAATTACATCACATTATTTCTGAATATACAGTAATTATTTTTATTTCATGGAGAAAATTAGCAAGTAGTTCATTTTAATTCAGTTTACCTCTCTTTAAAGCAAGTGTTCAAAACCATTTTGCAAAGCTTTTATATGAGTTCACATATTAATTCAGATCCTTTCAACTGCTATGTGGTTGCATATTGAATATTTATGTCATAATAAAAATTAAAATTTCTGGGATTTTAGAAATACTTGCCTTATTTTCTTAAACTGAAAGTTCCATTTGAAACAGAGGTAGATAGTTATATTTTATTAATATTTCCAGTAGTGGAACTATTGACATAATTTCTTGTTGTTGTTTACATTCAAAAAAGAAATTTAGGAAAGACATATCCATATATGCAGAAGGCAACTCTGAACACCACGCATTTTAATTAAAATAGTCACACTGTGGTTGGAAAGTAGCATATTGTTAATTTTATTTCTGGATCACAGAATATTCCGAGTTGGAAGGGAAACACAAGGATCATCACGTCCAAATCTACTTGCAATTATTCTCTCAGTTTTTGTATCATCAGATTAGTGTGTTTTGGTTGGATTTAATTTTATGAGAGAGATGTTTGATTCATGTGGTTTTGTTTCTCCCTGAGATCTGCTTCAAAACAGCAAAGTGTTTCAGGACGATCTCAGCTATATCTGAAATAATAAGTCCTGATGTGCCTCAGGTGCAGAATGAGTCTGTGCCCAGCCAGAGCTGTCCAGTGCTCTAAATTTCAGAAGGCTTATTAGCTAGAATCCAGTCCTCTACCTGAGCAGGATAAATCTGTTCTTGTTACATTTATTTGATGTATGCAACATTTCCAGCTTCGAAGTGGAGGGGATTCATGGTAGTCTGAGCTTTATAAATTGTAAAAAAAAGTAAGGTTATGCAATGAGTTTAAAGGCACTGGTATTTTGAGAACTGTTCATCACCTGGACTATCCCAGTCCCCCCCTTTTTTTTTCTTTTAATGGAGACTCATCTACATAGTAATCCTATCAGGCATCTCACAGCCCAGAGATAATTACATCCAGAACAAACAACAAGCCAACCTTCTCAGTTTGACTCCTCTCCAGCCTGCTGGCTTCAGCTCTTTAGTTCTTGACACAGCAAATTCTAATCACAAACTTAACTCAGAAGAGCAGCAATTCTTGTTAGTCCCTGCATTAAGTATGACCTATTTAAGATATGATCCTAGCCCTGCTAATCTTGGAAATTCAATCAATAAACCTGGCTCTGCTCTTTCAGGTGCCTGCCCTAACACAACCATTAAACACAAGTGCAGTGACCTTCCCCAGTCCTGATATCAATCAAATGCCAAATGCCACTGCTGGCATTGACCTTCATCTTATCTCTGCAGCCTTTGTAGGATCTCTCAGTGAACCACAGTGGTCAGACTTGATTCTAACTCTAAACCAGATTCTGACATTAGTATAAAAACAAGATACTGTAATGATCTTGATTAACTCAAGTAATAATCACAAACTTATAGCTCACTTGATTTGCTCCTTTCCAGTGATACTTTTCTTCCAGTGGCAGTACCTGGATCTACAGACAAAAACATGTTTTTTACTTCATGCTAGTTTATTCTCATACAGGCAAGCAATTAAGCTAACCCCAGACAAATTCAGCCAGTTTTCTTAAAGACTGAAACTAAGTCTGACTCAAATATAACACTACCTTTAACAGAGTCAACCAGCAGCCCTCTGTTGGCATTCACTCCTACTTAGTACAATAAAATACAATAATTCTTCTCCCTAAAGCCTAATGCCTAACCTATATTTAGCACAGTAGTTTATTAGCTCCATCTAACCAGGACCAGAACAAAATATATCTAAAAGCCCAGCTCCGTGTGGCATGCAGAATTCATACTTGATATTAATTCTCCTACTTCAGCTGTCCCAAACCCCACTACAGGCCTAAATATAGTCTTAACACAACAAAGCCCTCATCCCTCACAGTCTCAGAATAAATTATACACTGAATCTGGAAGAATTAATCCAGGAGTTAATTCTTCAGTTTCTGCTATCCTGAGTTCTAACTCTGGGTTAAAATAATCCTTCCCCTGCATCTTGCAGGATCAGGCCAGCCTTTCTTCCTCTCTTAGGGATGATCTGGAAGTCCTCAAACACCCCGTGATTCATCTTCCCAGTTCCAGGAATTCTTGTCACCATCAGATGTGCAGCATTTTTAGGCAGGAGAATGGGATTGTTCCACACCTAACCAGAGCCATAATGGAAACCGTTCTAATTCATTCTCCTCCTAAATTCTGTGTAAGGTATTTGCCCATGTCAGCAACAACCTTTATTGATCTTAGCAGGACCAAAATACACAGCTGTCTCCACTGTTCTAAACTTTACTGCTGCTCTAGCAGTGGTAGCAGGGATCTCCTGACAGCTCCTGGTCTGACAAAGTGTCCCGGCTGGGCGTTTTCAGAGAAGTCAGTCACAGTACTAACGTGCAGCTTAATGTTAATTCTTGAGCCAGTGACAGATTCTGCTGTATACTGTCAAGAAGAGATTAAGACTAGAGTTAGAGGACTGGAGAGCAAGAAGACACTGGGAGATTTATTGCGCACTCCTGTAAGGCTGGGGTAGGAGTTTTTCACAAGCAAATTATTTAAGGCACTGTTAGGAATTGATGAGTGGTGGCACTGTAATTTCATTAGGGTTAAGACTAGAAGTAACAGGATTTAAAGAACAAATCGTATCTATATCATGACAGATCCACAGAGTTAGGATGCAACTTTTATGTGCTTATCATATCAGTATTTTCCCCTTTCTCTGACAGGCTGCAGGGGAAAAACCATGCTTCCTCCCTCAAGAGGGGCAGCAGTCTTAATCATAAATTCTAAAACAAATTCTGCTGGATAAAATCCTAGTGTTATCATCAACACCTCCAGTTCTCTATCAGTCCTCAGGCTTCATGTTAGTCATGGGCCACAGATAGCCTGGAGGCAGTCATACTGGCATTATAGAATCAAGCAGGTTACTGGATCAGAAACATGTGCTTTCAGATTTTCAGTTTCAGAAGAGACCCAGGTAACATTCAAAAAGGCAGGAACCAAGCATATTTAACAGAAATAGTAGTCAGCTTTATTTAATGAATCAACAGTAGTGTTTGGATTGTCAAATTACAGCCTCACAAATAATCAATGAAGCATTCCTCCCATCAAACACCTAGCTCCTCCTTGGTTCCTGCAAAAGTCAAACAAAGGTTGGACTCTGTAATTTTATATAAAGAAGAATGATTCTATTCTTTAGCAAGCCACAGGTATTGCTAGTTAGATAAATTTTCCCATCAGTTTTCCACTTATATATCTTTGTCTGCCATTTTATATAAGTAGCTTTAAGAACAGCAATCTAACCATAATACCTCAAAAAAAAAAAAAAAAGAAGAGAAAGAAAACTCCATTTTTTCTTTTTGACACACAATCAAGAACTAGTATCCACAAAACTTTCCAATTTACGCATGATGATATGTTTATACCTGTTAATCTTCTGAGCCATTACTGGTTAAGATAGCCCCTAATGCTGGTTAACTTGAAGGTTAGGACCTTCATATATTAAAGTTCATTCTCCCTAATGCCTGCTGTCTTAAACGGTAAAGCAAAATCAAGTTCTAACTCAAATCTTGCCAGTCCAAACTATAATAAATTGTTTGTTCTTACCCCGTGCTCATCTGCGTGCCAAAGCAGGAGGGAAGAGTGTTCATAGATGTGACACAATTACTGGTCTAAGATGTGCAAGTGTTTCAGAGTGAAGACTCGGCTAGGTTATATTTTAAGAGGGTTTAGATCACAGGACTGCTTTAAATATTGCAGTAAAGTTTGTGTCTTGAATACAATCCAGCCAAAAGAAGAATAACGAATAACCTTGGTCACGCAAGTCTGGAGAGAATGCTCTGGTGAAAAGAAACAAGTATCATATCATAGTCTGGATCAGGATGGGTTCACTTGTCAGCAAAATATATTAAAGTCAGTAATGTCTAAATAAATAGTTTTACTGCTTAAATCATCTTATATCTTTATGGCTAAGATGATGAAAACATGCAGAACATCTTAATTTTTTAAATTAATTCTGGATGGAGAAGATGTGGCTCAGCTTCAGTTCAGGGGTCAGGGCAGGAAAGACTGAACAGTTAAGATTATTGCTATGGTCAGACAAAGGTTTACATTTAGTAATGAGGAATATGATCCTCTCTGGTCTAAGGGCAAGTTTTTTGCTTTTTGAGAGAAGCAAGATACAAGGCTTGTAGGGTTGGGCTGAGCTGCAATGGTGTAGTTTCAACTTTAAGGGTAGTCCTGAACAAGACAAGGAAGGCTGTTAGAGTTCAGAAAAGCAAAGAAAGATACTTGGTGATCAGAGATACAGATTACAGTTTGGGACTTAGATTTGTGTCTGTAGTGTTCCAAATTTATAGAGTTAAGATCCTGGGTGTCAGCAGGAACTGAGATTATAATTCATGGTCCTAACTTGTATTGGTGTAACGAGGCCATGATTTTGGTACAACATGGATCAGTTCTCAAGCTGAAAGCAGCAGTTGATTAGGTACATTAATTTCCAGATCCTCTCAAGCAATTAATACAGGGATCAGAGGCATCAGCAGAAACAAATAATTCAAAATCTGATTTTCGGGGTTATGATAGTAACCCATGGAAATTTGTAGACTAATTATGTTTACAGTTGCATTATGAGTTTGGCTGAGGTTGAAGGCAAGAGACCTCAATCTCCTGTCAGGAAGTGCAAGGAATGAGGATTCACATTAAACCTGTTTGAAAGTGCAAAAAGTGGCACAGTTCTTACAGCAGGTAGGATTCACTGCACCTCTGGAAGCAATCAAATTTCATGTTGATGTTGGTGTTAAATTTGGAGTTAGGACTCAGCAGAACCTGAAATGCCAAGTTTGTTGCTCAAATAGCACAGGACAAAAGCAAGGGTTTGTAACGATGTATTACCATCAGCTGAGGGGATAATGAGGTACTCTGCTGTAGTGGTAATTTGGCTCCAGTGTAGATTGCAGTCAGAAGTGCCTACGTGGGGAATATCATAAATTCTAATACTAAAATGAGGATTAGTGACAATAGGAATGTTTAAAGGAGACACATGGGAGTTGCAAGGTTATGACAATTAATTCAGAATTAGGAATTCATTTTAGGGGAGCAGGGACTAACGATTGATTTAAATTTACTGCTGTTCCAGGCTGGGCAAAGGCAATTGTCAGTAAGTTGAATACTTTATTGTCATTCCAGGGTAATAGCAGTCGTTGTGGTGCATGAGCGGGCATGTTTCCACATGTGCATATGTAAAGATCTATGTATGTATAGAATATATGTGTACATAGACGTGTATGTAGGTATTCACAGAGTTAAATTTTGGCTTAGGACTGAATCTAAGTTAGTTTTCAGGAACAGTTCCAAACTGAAGCAACTGAATAATTGACTATTGTATCTTAATTCCTTACATTCTTGAAGAAAGAAGTCATTTTGAGGCAGTCTATGTTATTAAGTATGGAAATAGAATTCAAGCCACCAGACTTCCCAGAACACTGACTCATTGCTGAATTCAAAAAGCCCTACCGTGTTGCTGAGACAGAACCAGATTATATACACTGCAGAAGTCAAACAGGGCTCACCTGGCTCTGATATTAACATGTGTGTGCAGCTGTGAAGGCAATAAAATCCAGCACTGCCTTTAGCATCAGCTAAAGGGAGCAGTAAGAGCCTTGCCTTTAGACCCCATCTAAAGCTGTGTTAGTAAAAGCATCAAATTGTATTTCCTTTCAGCCTAGGATAGATCATCCAAGCAGGAAAGAGTAGAAAGATTTCAATTTCTACAGTGGTCCATTCACTGGCTTGTTTGTTGTTTCCTCTCTTCAACACCCGTTACATGAATACATGCAGAAAAGAGGAGTATTTAACTATTCCACTGAAAACCAATTTGCAGCTCCAGAAAATAAGAAGTAAGGCCGGGTAAAAGGAGAATTTTAAAATAATTAGTTCAGGGTTTAATTTTGTTTCTTACAAAAATAGGGATCAGATAGAAGCAAGTAATTACTTCATTGGTTACATTGTTCTCTCTTGTTAACATATAAAACCAATTATAAAAATGAAGATATTTTAACATAATTACTACATTGATTCAATTTTTCTTGTTCTTTTTATTTCAAAAGAGCATGACAGATAAGTTGCTACTATAATCAGTTTGAAGTGATTTCTGTGCTGGTAAATGAGGTCAGAATAATGGTCTTCATAAATGAAGTTTTCTGAAGTAGTTCTAGTTAGAAATTTTTTTATTACTTCCTCTACAGAAAAATTTGATTTTTTTTGTTATAGATTGAAATGCTTCATTAAGTTACATTTATTTAGAAATGTGACAATGATTCCCTATAAGATTGAGAATATAAATGCCATTTTGGTACATTCTCCTATCAGTTGGGTCTAGCACTGTGGCTATGTATTTAAATATATACTCTGCCTATTTTCTTATTATTTTCATGGTTGTTAAAGAAAATGTTGCATCATTTAATCTGGTGAAATATGTAATATTTAGTAAGGCAGAGTCTGTCCAAATAGGGCACCTAACGTGTAATTTTTTAGTCTCATATTGAAATGGAAACCAAAATATTCATAGGATGACAGAAACTGAATGGAAAAAGGCTTTTGAAGTGAATTTCTATTATTGCGTTTGACACTTCCTATGGCAAACCACATTCCAATCTAATAAATGTATTTGTGAAAAAAGTTCCCTAGTTCTGACTGAAAACCCATTTCCATTAAAATCAGTGCATAAGCTCCTGTAGGCTATAAAGGGTCTGAGACTTCAGCTATTCTTATATATTTCTTATACTTATATAGGCTTGTACTAAGTCAGGCAGAGGCATAGAGGCAGAGGGTCCCTGCCTGAGTAAAGTGAACCATGGTGGTGTGGGTTTCTAAAATTCTCATTCCTCTGCCCATCCCCACTTCTTGTGTCTCTCCTTCAAATCTACACGTGTGTCTGTACATTGTACGACAGGATGGACATGAGCTCATAACCTCAAATCAGGCTCAAGAGAAAGAACCACAGCCAGAATGAGGTACCTACTTTTCTCTTTTTAGCTGCCTCGGACAGCTCTGCTCAGCCCTTTGCCCTTTGTGGCAAGGGAGACTCAGGAAAAAACACCTTACCCAAGGCTTTAGTTCCTAAAAGATTGGAAACCTCATTTTTCATGGCCCTCATCAACTGAACTTAAGAAATTACTTTTTTAGTATTTTAGGCAAATCATTTAATTCTTTCAGGAGAAAAAGAAAGATTTAAAGCACTGTAAATCTTATTTGCTGTCATAATTTTGGAGCCGTTAAATAAAATTCATTGCTTTTGGTTCGTTTTGTGGGAAGTGTTAATCAGAAAGGCAGTACAAGTGTAGAAGCCCTTTCATCACATACAAGCACTTTCATCATTAAATGTGGACTCCAATCCTATTTAAGTAAAAGACATTTTGGCAGCAGTATCCGCGCGTTGTTTGAAAAGCATCCATCCTCCCCTATAGTTTATGGCATAAGGAAGTATTTCACAGATAAACTGATCAGCTGAAACTCACTGTTCTACAGTGGAAAAGTTCAGGGTTATAACAAAACGTTGCCAGTCTCAGAGCTAGTTCCTGTTTTTAACATTTCTCAGTAGGAACACAGTTTTCCTCTAATATGTATGACTTTTTTTTTGTGGATATATGATGTCACCTGAGTACATGGATACTAACTGAATAAATGCTGCCAAGAAATGGACAGAAGTTACCCTTAGTTGGATAAAGATGGACACAGCCCCATTCCAAACCCTTACAAGCATTTCTCATGTGGAAAACTCAAAGCTTTATTAACTTCTAGACAAAAAGAGATATCAATTACACTTGTCTGAATAGTAAAATGCTTTCTGAAGTTGTCTATTTTTCCAGTGCTGAGGAAAAGCGACAGAAAAATCTGTCATAAATATCAAAAAAGAGAAAAAAAGTCAGAGCTCGCACAGACTAATGCATTAACAAATTATAGATTGAGAAAATAAAAGCCCTGAGCTCCTCCTAGAGCTCCTGCAAACATTTGTACAACATGGAGTCTTCATAAAGCTTTTGGAAGTGTTGGGCTCACACAACTGACTCTGCTCCTGTATCAATGGGAATTTTACAGTGAATCCTGAAGAATTATACAATGAATTTTGAAATTATTATATCATGCTAGATATTTATATTTAGTAATTTCAGTGAAAAAAATGCACCACTACTATCAGGTAGTTCTTGATTTCATGTAATCCATATGTATATATGTGTATATACACACAAATTTCAGTTAAAGCTACGTAAGATCATGGCGATGTGCAAATGGGGAGACTGTGAAATTAGAGTTATTAATAAAAAATATGCCTGTCTCATCTGAAAAGGTTTGGAAAAACTGATATTTCAAAACCACAATATGTTGTTTAATTCACACTTCTTGGTATACAAATGAATGAAAGCAAATTGAAATGCCTTCGTTAAAGAGAAAAAGAAAAAAAAGAAAAAAAATATCACCCATGCATACATTGTTTGCAGAGGCAAACTGTTTTCTGTGTCTCAGGTCTTAACTCCAACACTCTGCAAACATGAAGAAAGAAATAATAAAAATAGAGATGAGCTTAGGTGGAGATTCTTAGATTATATCAGTTATTGTTGCTTTCCTAGTACCAATAGTATTTTCAGTTCAGCCATTCTGTCTTAAGGAAGTAATTAAGAGAAAAGAAATAAAAATAATTTATAAAACTTAATTATTTATGATAGACTTTAATGGACAAGCCTTTTTAATGTGCTGACAAGACAAAGGCTATGGGATAAAAATACATACAAAGCATATATAGTGAAAGAGATATATAAAATAACAGATGCCATTACAAATATTCACGTTTCATAAAACAGAGTAAGTGGAGAGACCTTAAGTAAAAATTGGATACAACGTGAAGAGTTTCTTTGTTTCTGGAGGAAAACGTAACCATTGGGATCCAAGGCATGCAAGAAACTTTTTATGTGGATAATAATAACATCCATACTGTGTCAGTCAGGAAAAAGGATCCAGCATTAAACTTTCATCCTTCATGTCTGAAACTAAAGAGGAAAATAATCCACTGTAATTTCTACTGCTAATGGAGAATGTATCCAAGTGAATCCCAGAACAGAAAATAATTGAGGTTCTGCACTGACAAATAGCGCCCCAGGAGGGAGTAGTCTCTGTAGGAACAGTTGGCTGGGGCTGAGGTTACCCATCTGGGGAGCAGGAACGGAGGAGAATCCCACCTGCTTTTTTCTGAAAAGGAAAGGAAAATCCTTGAGAGTGGAAATTTTTTTACTGTCATTTTTCTTGCCTGCTTGTTCTGAACTTATTCCTGACCAGATTGCAGCACATGCTCAGGTGCAAGATGTGCATGGTGAGATTCAGAGAGGACTCACTGTCAGGGCTACGACTGCCAGTAAGTGCCTGTTGCTTTATTTCATTAGGCAAGAGCAAAGAAAGCAATGCATTCCATCATTTATAGCCCTCAAAAACACTATTATTGACCACACTGAAGCATATATGAGTTGTCCTGAAAGGAAGCATTCGGATTTCCCACTATGAGTAAAGCACCTGCTCTGATGCTTTTAGAGGAATTAATGAAACCCCTAAATCTCAGAGCAGTTTCCTGAGAGACTTAATGAATAGCTGTCAGCACAGCTGGCACTAGTTGGCATGCTTCTGGGTACCCTGAAGGAGAAAGAGCCAAGTGGATAATAATCTCATACTTCTTTGATTTATAAATGTTCAGAGTCAGACTGACACTTCATTTCTGGGGCAGTACCTTGATATTTGTATTTTTGTTTGTGTGCTGATCCTTGTTCTGTGCTCATGCAGAGATGGTACTGTCTCCAAAATGTCAGTTTCATGTTTTTCCAGAAAGCCGTATGGAAGGATTTTAACAAAAATGATTGTGTGGGCAGGAAGGAAAAGGAAAAACCTTCAAGTTGTAAAAGAAAAAAATATCTAACTTGCGTGTGCTGCTTACAACTTCAACTTCATCAATCAACTATCTATTGTGCTAATTTAAGTAAATCTAGACATCATTGATTCTGCCCAGTCTAACTCTCATGAGATCTCTGGCTTTTAAAGCTTTGCCACAGTCAGAAGTTTCTTGCGAGTGAGTATTAAGTGCAGGTTGCATGTTTGACGGGTTATACTTGTCTCAAAAAGAGAAAAGGATCTTTGCACAGGAGTTATCAGGGGTCAGTGAAAGAGCTTTAAATGGATTTCAAGGGGAAAAGGGATGAAACCAAACTCACTCAAGATAAGCCTGGGGACAGCACACCATTTCAGGGATGGTTGCTGGTGAGGTCCTTTGGTCTGCTGTCTCAGTGGGGCTGGGGATCTATGGAACAGTAAAGACACAAGGGTTATTGATGTGTTAGGAATTGTGGAAGCGCCTGAGAATGATCACACAGGAATTAGGGCAATTAGGCATTCAAAAGGGTGTTGGGATCAACAGCGCGGCTGAAATCCCCCTACACTAACGCACATGGGCAACATACAGAAGGAACTGGAAAACATAGTGCAATTGGAAAATGATCATATAGTTGTCATCACAAGATATGGTGGGATGACTCACACAACTGTTACAGACCTCCCACCCAGGAGGAAGAGGAAGATGAAATATTCCATAACCAGCTGTGAGAAGTATCATAATCACTGCTCCTTGCTCTCACAGAGGACTTCAGCTTACCAGATGTCTGCAGGAAATACAATTCAGCAGAGAGGAAATAGTGCAGGAGTTTCCTGGACTGTGCAGAAGATACAGATACAGTCCTGATACAACTGGTGAGGGACCCAGCTGCAGAAGGTGCCCAGCTGGACTTGCTGTTTGTGAACAGAGAAGGATTGGTGGGTGACATGATGTTTGGCAGCCATCTTGTGATCAGAAATTCTCAATTCTCAGAGGAGTAAGGATGCTCAGCGCAACTGCCACCTTGGACTTCTGTAGGACAGACGTTGGCCTGTTTTGGAGACTGTTTGAGAGTCCCCCAAGGGACAGTCTTTCAAACCTGCTTTAGCTTCAGAGGGTACTGAGGGAGCTGGCAGAAGAGCTTCCCGAGCCATTTTCTGTCATTTACCAGCAGTCCTGGATAAGCAGAAAGGTTCCAGTTGACTGGAGCTCAGCAAATGTGATACCCATCTACAAGAAGGCCTAGAAGGAGGATGCCTGTCAGACTGACCTCTGTGCTAGGGAAGGATATGAAACAGACGATCCTGAAGGCTATTGTGGACAGGACAATCGGGGGATCAGGCCAAGCCAGTATGGGTTTATGGAGGGCAGGTCCTGCCTGACCAACCTGATCTCCTTCTATGACAAGGTTACCTGTTCACTGGAGGAGGGAAAGGTCATGGATGTTGTCTACCTGGACTTCAGTAAAGCCTTTGACACTATTTCCCACAGCATTCTCCTGAGAGAAACTGGCTGCTGGACCAGATGGGTGATCTGTTTCCTAGGTAAAAAATGGCTGTAGGGCCAGGCCCAGAGAGTGGTGGGCAATGGAGTTACATCCAGTTGGGGCCAGTCACCAGTGGTGTTCCCCAGGGCTCAGTGATGGAGCCAGTCCTGTTTAACATCTTTCCTGACAATCTGGATGAGAGGATCAAAAGTACCCTCAGAATGTTTGCAGATGACACCGAGTTGAGTAGAAGTGTTGATCTTCTGGAGGGTAGAAGGCACCTGTAGAGGGATCTGAACAGGATGCGTGGATGATCCACAGCCAGTTGTATGAGGTTCAAGAAGGCAAAAGGCCAGGTCCCGCCCTTGGATTACAACAACCCCAAGCAATGCTCCAGGCTTGGGAAAGAGAGACTGGAAAGGTGCCTGGAGGAAAAGGACCTGGGGATGCTGGTCAACAGCAGCTGAACATGGGCCAGGTGTGCCCAGAGGGCCAGGAAGGCCAATGGCACCTGGCCTGGATCAGCAGTAGTGTGGCAGCAGGACCAGGGCAGGGATTGTCCCCCTGTGCTTGGCACTGGTGAGGCCACGCCTCAAATCCTGTGTTCAGTTCTGGGCCCCTCACTACACAAAGGATTTTGAGAAGCTGGAGCATGTCCAGAGAAGGGCAATAGAGCTGGGGAAGGGTCTGGAGCACAAGTGTGATGAGGAGCAGCTGAGGGAGCTGGGGTTGTTCATCCTGGAGAAAAAGAGGCTCAGAGGGGATGTCATTGCTCTCTACAACTGCCTGAAAGGATGTTGTGGCAACGTGGGGGGTCGGTCTCTTCTCCCAGGTAACAAGTGACAAGAGCAGAGGAAATGGCCTCAAGTTGCACCAGGGGAGGCTTAGATGAGAATATCAGGAAAATTTCTTCAGGGAAAGGGTTGTACGGCATTGGAACAGACTGCCCAGGGAAGTGGTTGAACCACATCCCCGGAGGTATTTAAAAGACATGTAGATGTGGCACTTGGGAACATGTTTTATGGTGGACTTAGCAGTGCTGGGGTTGCATTCAATGATCTTAGAATTATTTTCCAGCCTAAATTATTCTGTGATTCCATGAGAGGTTATTTATGTTTAGGATTTTCCCCAAATATCTTGTGTTTGCATACGCCTTTTGAAGCACCATTCTTGCCTGAGAGTGGTAGCTATGGTTAGAAGACATCAGCTGAAGATGAGACATCATTCTCAGGAACTTTATCACTTTGCTTACATTAAAATGTTAATGGTTCTTATATTTAAAATGTTCTTATATTTAACAGAAAGTGACCCAATGATTATTTACATCTGCTGTGTTCAGAGAAGCTACAGTGAAGGTTGCCATATCCTCATCTCAGAAAGCTCAGTATCAGTTGCCATGTAGCAGAAAGTGATTAATTTTTAACATTTACTCGGCACTTCCTCTTGTGGATTTTGGCTGAAGTCCGGAATTAGAGAAAAAATTTGGTAGTAGTATTGGTAACAGCAAATTCTTCTATATAGAGCTGTGTGTCTTCTGTCAATTGTCTAATTTTTGTGACCAATAAAATTACTCAAAATTGCAAAGAAATCAAACTTTCCTATAAGAATGTAATACCTTAAAAATGGAAATTTGAAATGTAAGGGTAATATACTAATATAATTGAATCCAAAGAAAAGGAAATGCAATTATCTTCTTGGAACAAGGGCTTTTTAATTATAATGGTGGCTGCATTAATCAGATGTCATATTAATACCTGCAATAAAATGCCTTATGGAGCTTTCTCAGCCTACAGAAAATGTACAGAAGAGTGATGAAACCAAATGTTAAAAGAATAAAATTATCTTGAAGTCTGGATGGATTAAAAAGGATAGATAAAGTCTTGCGAATTTGGGGGGCTGATATTTTTTTTAATTCCGAGAAGTTAGGTAATGAAAAGAGAAAAAATGTATCTTTTAAACCAATGTTAAAATCAAAGGGTGTCCTTAGACTTCTAAAAGGGATGGTAAGAATCAGTCAATCATATCTGTTGTGGTGGTTAAGTCCACTTTACACCCCCCAAGTTACCCTAAAAGTGGTCTCTCCCTACAACACTGCGCTAGAAAGTTCTCCCTTTGTCTAGGTCCTGCTGGTCAGTGGCCCTCTCCCCCCTCCCATCCCTTTTCCCATTGGCCCCTGTTACATCACTCAACCTTGCCTCTGCCCCCCAGCCCTCAGACTATTGGTTTTGGATGCTCTGCCCGCCTTTGGGAGTGTTTGGGATAAAACAGGTGTGGGCTTTCGGTTCTGGGTTCTTTTTGCCTCTGTTTCCCTTTGGGTGTGTTGCCATTAAACACCTCGGAATTGCATGCAGAGACCCCCTCTCGCCTCTTCGTCTCCGGTTGGGGCACAGACTGTGTGTGAGGGGCTGTTTGCACCCATCTGCGAAGGTGAGGCCGTGTGCACGCGTGGGTGCTACCGGAGTGCTGCCTCAGCGTGTCCGCGAGGGACCCTGCGGAATACAGGCGGCATCGATCCACCGAAGCCCTCGTTCCATACATACATAATGCTGTTAATCTACAAATGCATCCTATCAATGGCACCTTATCAATGTCCTGCTGAAGGAGACATCAACTACCTGCAACTGGAAATTCTGTCCAGCTGACTAGATGCAGCAACATTGTAAAGCTGTCTGGATAACGAGAGCAAAAGCCACTGAGTTTTCTTCCCTTGAGTATGTAAAAATGATCATGTTTCAGACCTGACTCTCCATTTATTGCCACAGAGTCGCTGGCTGTGTGTGAAGCTCCTAGATGCTGCCTTTTCAGTGCACTCCCCAGAGGATGGGAGCTGATGCCTTCCTCCTTTTCAGCAGACGGGAAGCACAGCCTGCTCCTGGGTAACCCCAGCTCAGCCCATGCCTCTCTCACCAGCAGCACGAAATACACACCTTTTCAAATACTTCAGGGGATTTAAGTTGGTGAAATTCAGGGACGTTCTGTAGCCTAATTTTCACTGGGTCTTGTTTCATTTTCACTCCTGCATAATGCATGAACTGGCACATAAGAAAGCAAGATATAATGAAAGCAGCAGCTATAAATAAACATGAAAACTTACCCACATATTTTCTTAAAGGAAATCAGATAATGGAATCAGACTCTCTTACGGAAGACAGATTCTTGTCTTTTCAAGCAGTAGTCTTATGAATATTTTCGTGACAATACTTTGAGTGTTTCAGTACCTGCAGCTACCATGTTTGGAGTACTAAAGAGATATTCTCGCCCAGAGATATTTTCCGAACAAATTCGATGCTCTTAATGCTACCTCTAACTGCAGCATTACCTGCTGAAAGACAAAGAGACTAAAGGTTTCAATTCCCTTTCATTTTCAATTCTATTTAATTCAGTTCCACTGGATCGAGCCCAGTCATTTCAGAAGACCATTTCATGCTTTCTGCTTGAACAAAGCAATGAACTCAAAAGTGCTTTTAATCATAATGAACACTCAATTAGGTTAGGTTCCCTATTCAACTTTTGCATATTGGCAACAGATAATTACATCTCAATTTAAAATATTTCTGAAAATGTTTTTGACTGATCCAGTAAATTTAATACATATACATAACAACAAAAAAAAAATTAAGTTCCAAGGTTTTAGAAAAGTTTGGTCTGAAAATGTCTGTTTAATTACAGCAGCTGTAAAATTCTAAGATGCTTGGGCTTATTTTAGCTGAGCAGATCCTGTGCTATGGTGAATAATGGTTCATTAAAGAAAAGCCTCCTAGGAGAGAAGTTGTCTAAAGCATAATGATTCAGATTAGCTTTTCAAAGGAATTTGGGATAGTCAGAGTCACCTTTGATCTTGTTTAGTACACCAAAATGAGGATTCTGTGTATCAAGTCTGCAAGCTAAATCCATGACAAAGGAAATTGAATAAAATGGATTATTTCCTGTGTGAGGTCATTTGATAGATTTAGTTCTAAATACTCTCTCCCTGGAATTGCATGAGATCCTAAAAACTGGAGAACACACAAGCAGGAAGATGTGAATAAGTCTACCTGGTTAAATCCATCAGCAGCTGACAGACTCTGAGACAAAGGTGAGCGGATTTTTCCAAGAGGAATAATAAGGCAAGTAAGGAAGTTGCTAATATTTTTGAAAGGGCACATTTTGACCCAGCTTCAGTTAAAAGGCACAATACAGCACCCATGCTAACCCCACCCCCTGCAGTGCTCTCCCCAGGTTGTCAGAGACTCAAAGAAGGGATGTGTGTTTCTACCAAACCTTTCTTATGTTGTCAAAGCCCAGATAAATCCGTGAAGTTTTTGCCTAGTTAAGGATACAGATCTCAGGTTGCTCTTCTCTTATTTCTCCTTGCTATTTTCTTTCTCAGGTCACATTCTCATCCACACTGGAAGCATTTTTACATTTCCTTTATAAGACATATTTTCCTTCTGCCAATCAGTTTTGTACCTACATTTCATTTGCCTTATTTCTTTGGCAAAATCACAGAATGATTTTTCACTCTTTCACTATGCCTCAAATCTGGCATTTGATCATAAAATCTGGTGATAGGGCATCAAATCTGATGATGGAACATGTCTGAAAATTTGAAAATTAGCTGGGGATTTGCCATGCTGCAGCATTATTTTAGAAGTCCATGTACATAAATTCTCTAACAGGCACTAACTCTGTGGGAGAAAGGGGAAAACATGTTATAGAAATATTCTTTTAACAACATATCTGCTTAACGATATTTAGTTTGGATGTGCTATATTGAAAATGCTAGTATATTCAAGAATACAAGATTGATCTTAAACTTTGTACCACCACTATGACCTCTCAAAATCCTGGAGATTCAGAATATTTGACAACCTTCAAAAAGGCAATATAATTTTTGCAATTTCTGAAAAGTTAAAAGAAGCCTTTAATAGGATAATGTAAACCACTCTCATGGAAAACTGAGGCTTTTCTTTCTTTAAACCCAAAACAATTTGGGGTAAATATGCAACCATCTCTAGCAATAACAATTAGGTTTATACTTTTTATTCAAAATTTAACATATCTTTCCCACACATAAAAGTCATGTGTATCTAACCACCACAAAACAAAGTGTTTCCTGACCCTCAGAGCAGCCCATATCTCGTGCCTTTCTTTTGATTCAATAGTTTTCTTTTGATTTCCGTAGTTCTGTGTTTACTCACCATATCATCAACTTTACAGATTTGTTCGCTAGTTATTTCAAGAGACCTCCACATTTTCATTCCAATATCCTTTTTCTCATCACCATGGGAACCACTGTCTTTTTATCCTTCAAGAATATTATGTTTTAGAAAAGCTCTCATCCTTGTAATGGAAATTTGCAGGTGAGTACAGTTTCATTCTGTATTCTTAACTTACAGACAATTTTGCTATTTGCAGTGGTTTATCATCTCTGTCGGTTCTGTCTCCACTACAGCCAGAGGTACCATTGCACCTCCAGGAAATGCAGTCACAGTGTCCAGCTGAATACTCACTGCAGTTTTAGCACTGGACAAGGGCAAGTCTGCACTAGCAGCAAAGGGCTCTGCAGGTGTTATAAAAGCTGCTCCATAAGTCTTAGCTGCATCCAAATGTGCAAATTTTAGAGTTAGTTTGGGTATGCCTATGTAATCTGCAGGTACTACAGGTTCTCCACTGCAGATGTTATTTTGGGAGCCTTCTCCGTATTTTTCTCATTTAGTAGTTTGCATTATTGATAAGTACTAGGGAAGACAGGGGAAAAAACCTACAAGGAGAGTTGGAGCATTAAAAGATCTCATTACAGAATTAACATTAAAAAGAAAAGGAACAGTGGAAGAGAGATGAATGTAATTTTCAAGGCTTAAAAGAAATTTTAAATTGCCCTGAAGGATAAATTGAAGAAAGACAAGTGTATTCCCATAACAAATTGTTCTGTGCTGGGTTTCCCTCTTCTTCACGCATTCTGGTTGTAGGACCTCGGGGGCGGCAACGTCTCAAAGGACATCACAGTAAGGAAACTACAGTAGATTTAGGAAAGATAGCTTAACATTTGCTTCCTTTAGGGTCACCTAGACTTTCACATCCATGAACTACAACTGTCAAATGACATGGTGCTATCATCTCATGGTAAACTACATATTACTTCCTCATGAATTTGTTTACTCTTTGGGGGTTTAGCCACAGTTTCTCTGATGTGTGGGAGAAGGGGATGAAGAAAGAAGGTAACTGTTTCCTAATCAGCTCAATTTGTCACTCTGGTTTCTGGTGGCACTCAGCTTCCGTCTGAACCCAGCAAAGAAAATAGCTCCCACTTCTGTGCTAGGGAAGAAGGAATGATGAGTTTGGTTCCAAATCTAAGGTGGCTGAAACATTCCTCAAGACACCTCTTTTCTATGTGCAGGCGCACTGTGAAATACAACTTGGCTTCTAACTGGACCCCCCAAGAACTACCATAATGTAAATATTAAGAGTTTATCACATGGCAGTCAGGTACAGCCTGCCCATGGCAGTAATCATATTTCCCATTGTGTTTCTACAAATCCCCTGTCAAAGGCTTTCAGTGGTGAGGATCTGTGGGCATAAGCCTTAGACAGTATGAGAACTGTGCTTTATCTCCATGCTTTAGTTTCCATGCTGTTTTCATCCCCTTCCCATCACCATTCATCAGGCACACAGACCTAGGTCTGCAACCTTAGAACAGAGAGCCAACTTAGACATTCAGGTGGGATATTTTTCAATTGTTTTTTAAAGAGATCAGCAATTTGGTGTATTAATGCCCACGCCAAAATAAAATCCTCAGACTCTATGTCATTTTTCAGAGTCCATGTCTTTCCTGCAGAAGGCAGAGTATTTCTTTAGGTAAGCAGTCTAGTCAGTTTATGATTTACTGGCATAACTCAAAATTACTTTTATCTAATTTATTTAATTCCCTTTTTGTTTCCTGGACCTTGCACATTCAGAGAGCAGTTTGAATCTGTGATTCATCAGATTTTCGTAAACATCTGAAAAAGTACATTATAAGAAGCTAGTAAAGAACATAAGTTGTCATGATATGAAAGATAAAGTGCTGTCGGGGAGTAAGAAAAACTAAAGATAGAAGGAAAGACAGTTTTCAGCAGGGCAAAAGGGGTAATGGTGGGGTGTGATTACAGACTTGTAGCACTGCAGGTTATCCGAACTAAATATAATATTATATAAATTGTGACTGTTCAGCAACAAGTAATAAAAAGCATTATAAAAGTAAAAAAAAGTTGCAAAGACATTAATTAAGAAGTTTAGCACTGTTTTTCATGTAAATGTACTGAAGAAGATAAAAACTTATATAGCTGGTAAATAAAGCAAATAATTTTAAAACTCTTCTCTATTGTCATTACCCAAATACAAAGTGTCTGATTCTAAACTGATGAAAGAAAGTGTTTATTTTAGACAATTTATAGCTAATCTGTAAAATTCATGTGGTGGTTCAAACTAAGCTGTGTAGACTTCAGTAGAATAAGAACTGTCTATAGTTTTTCCAATAATGATCACTTTGCTGAAAAGCAAAACCTCTAACATATTAAAAATTTTACTATTTGTAGTGATTTTCCCTTTAAAGTAGAAAGATTTTATGTGTGTTTCCTAAGAGAAATTAACCAAATTAAATATAATGCTTCCACACTGTTTAATTCAAACTTTTCCAGCTCATTATCTGATTTTTATTTTCTTATTTTCTTATTTACTTCCCCATGACTTTATTTCATTTATTTTCCTTTCATTTCAAAAGTTGAAGTATTGAAAGGACTGGAGTAAAAAAGATTTATGACAGAGAAGAAAGTAGACATTTTTGGCTAAGTTTTTTGATCCAAAATGTATCACCATGCAAACTTCATATAGTCATAAAATATGCTGAGTTGGAAGGGACCCATCAGGATCATCAGGTCCAGCTCCTGGCCCTGCACAGGACATTCCAAGAACCACCTCATGTCCCTGAGAACATTGTCCAAATGGCTATTTTAAGACCTTTTTACTTTTATTTTGAAAAGTATTACTAGAAGATATTTAACACACTTTCAGTGATTCAGGAGAATTTCAAAGTTAAAGGATCCCATTACCTGAGGATACAAGCCCTATCCTTACAGGAGAATTTATCAGATAATTCTTTTCTATTATTTTTAAAAAAAAAAAAAAATTGTCCTGTGAGTAGGTGACATGGGTTTTTCAAGCTGAGTACAAAGCAGCTGTGCCAGTTCATCAGGAAGCAGGTACACACCCACTGCAAGGTTTGGAGGTGCATACAGAGCTGTAACTTTTTGTTCCCTCTCCAGGGGACTGTGTCACACATTGCACAGTGATTGACTGTGTCTAATGCTTCACACTGCCCCTCCTCTCCCTCCTCTCCATCTTGTTGCATTGGGCTCTGGGACTGAAGTCTGAAAATGCAGACCAGTATACTTCATGACTGAAAGTTTTCAAAAGCATGACAAAACATCCAAAGTTGTGACACTGACCAGACTAAAATGGACACATTTGCAGCCTCTCAGGATCAGCGAGAGCAGAGCACACATCCAATATTCCCCAGACTCTGTGTGTGTGTGTGTGTGTGTGTGTGTGTGTGTGTGTGTGTGTGTGCGTGTGTTGCTGTAAAACACCCAAAACCCCCCATCCATGATGTTATGTGCAGCACACAGGTCTGGTGCAGACAGCAGGTACAGAGGGGCTCCCCAGATGGTGACACTGTCACAGAATGTGCAAGGGATGTTGGGAGGAGGGCAGGATGGGGTGTGAGGGGTGATCTGGCACTGTGATGGTATGACCGAGCTCAGGCCATTCAGGCAGCTTCTGGTGGGGAAGAGGTGCTGGTCTGGAGTGCTTTGGAGAGGATTAAGGGCTTATGAGGCAGCAGCAGGAGACAGGCTGGAGGTAGGAACAGAGGTTCAAGTGGGGCAAGAAGTCAGTGGGAAGAGAAAGGCAGAAGTTTGATATACATATAAGAGCATATATGTAATAAATATATAAAATATATAAATAAATATACGTACAGAAATACATCCATGAGTAGCTGGGAGGGCCATGCTGGGGTGCATTTTGAACCTTCTGTTTGGACTCCTGAGACCTGGAGCACTCACACCACGGCACAGGCTCCTGACAGTAACAAAATGCCGTCGCTCGTCCTGTTTCCATGCCACACTGCTGTATGGGAGAGGAATCATTAAAGGACTTTCAGCCCCACAGGCATGTCAGGGACTGATCTTTTTTTCCGGATTTGTTACAGAGAAGTAGAGAGGCAAACATTTCTGCTGTGCCCTCTGAGCACATCTTAGGAGCATGAAAATGTCACATATCCTGGTGATCAAGGTGCTGGGGAATTCCATACAGTGAGACCCATTTGAGGTTCGTTTTGCTGGGGATGGGGGGAGGAAAGAAGAGGCAAAAGGCCAAACGTTCACAAGAGGCAGAACTGTGAGCTGTGATTCTTTGCCTTCAGTGCTTCTTCAGAGACCCTTTTCCATAGCAGAAATAGAAACCAGTGTAACTTGTTAAAAGAGAGTGATAAATTCTGTTTTCCAAATTCTTGAGTTTTACAATTCCCAATAATAATTTGTATGATGTTTAGAGTACATTTCATGTTCAAACTGTTGAATTAATTCTTATTATTTTTCTCTAGGAACACTTTCTTGTCATTCCTTCATCTTCAAGAAAGCTTTCCATTTCTCTGCTTTTCATTAAGTCTTATCCTGAATTCATAGAAACTAAGTGATATGATATGCAAACATAAGTATAAAATATTAAAACTTTAACACAGTTTTCACCATAACGAAAAATTATGGGATTAAAATCTTCCTTTAGCTTTCAACAGTCATTAGATGCAACAAAAGTACATTCCTCAAATCAAAGATGAAATCTGACATTTTTTTTCTTTCCTACATGACATCCTTCACAAAGATACTTCTTGTCCAATGGAAGACTTTATTTTCTTACATTGAATTGTCATCCACAGACCAAAATATTAGAGAGTATTTAAGGATTCTATTGTAAAATGTGCCTTCACTAAAATTTCTTTAAAACTGTATTTTTGTTCTAAATCCATTATGTGATCTCCAGTAGATTTTTGATGGTATCTCATCAGAGTTGTCAAAGACTATTCAGTTTACCAGTCTATTCCCTGTCCTATGCAGACTTGTTCCCTATCCTACAACCTTTTCCAGCATTTTGCTGGTAACGTCTGGTATGGGAAAAGCACCGAGGATTCCACAAATCCTCCTGAGTGTAAAGGCCTTGACATTTAATGAGGTTGTTTGTAAAGTCTGCAGGACAGGAGGATTTCTTTTGGATTTATCATTCAAATTCCTGTGCCACTAAAAAATATTTGCTGGCACATACCAGGATTTTATATTTGCAGATTCTATTAACAAATCTGGCAGCTTTATGGAGCATGAATTGAGCTGCAGTCTCTTTCATGAAACAAGACACAAATCACACCTCAGATCAAGTAGTATAATTTTCATAAATGTTTAATCCACAAGCAGAAATGAAAGGATAGAAAGAAGCTTTTATTTCATACTATATGGTGATGCACATGTACACAGCTGGTGCTTGTTCCAGTTAAAGTTTCCCTTAGGCAAGTAAAGATCAGGAAAACCTCAAGCATTACCAAAGAACTTTCCCAGACCAAAACATTTAACTTCTTAGATTCAATTTTAAAAAATTATTTTCTGCACTGTAGCAGCGCTTTCCCTCTGTAAAGTCTCTTTTCACAGTTATAGGAGGTGTCGTTTGAGCAGGAATTACAGTTCCCTGTAGATCCTGTTGACTGACACCCTCTCCTTCATTCCATCTTGTAAACGCTTTTAAAACCCATCTCTGTAAAGTTTTTTCTCCCTTCTATATCATTATTTAAATGAACTCTGACATTTCCAAGTACAAATCAATGAGAGACTTAGCTGCATTATGGAAGAGATGGTGGAACAGAATGCCTGTCGAATATACTAAGTTCAGTAAGATGTTCTCAAATTGGCAAATTTACCTTTGTTCCTTGTTCCACTTCATCAGGTTATGCCTCTGTGCATGTTATCTATGGTTAAATTGTCTCACTGGTCGTAAAGTTAGTTTACTTGTGCCACCACAGCTGACAGGGGGGATGTGAGGATGCACATGTGTGTGAAGATGTGAGTATATACATATGTATGTACCTAAAAGTGTACATAGAGATGTGTGTGAATTTATACATATTTTATGTGTATATATATTTGCAGTCATCAGGATCGTGACCACTTAAGACATTTGCATACCAACAAAGATTGGCATTCCAACATTGGAAATTCCCTGCAGGGGCAGCCTTGTTGGAACTCACAGAGACAGTTGGTGTCAGAGAAGGAGCAAAACCATGAGATAAAAATCCCTGTCCCAGTGAGCACAGCTTCCTAGCCCCACTGCAGCACCATTTTAACACAACTGTGGCATTTCCACTCCCAAAGCTAATTTCCTTTTGGAGCACATGCGGTGCAAGGACTCTGCACCAATGATGAGAGTAGACTCAGGACTTTGTCTGAGGCAGCCCCACAGCCCTGTGAGTACCCTTCACCATCCTAAGGCTTCTTGTGTCATTCAGGTACCAAATACAGTCCAGAGTGAAAGCAAATGGAGGAAAGGAGAGGAGAGAAAAGAGACAAATCATTTGTCTTCAGGTTTATGTGAAATAATTGGCTAGAGAGAGAGAAAGAAGGCAATGAGAAGGCTGTTCTCTCTACTTTTTCCTTCTGGCAGGGGAGGAGCAATGAGGAATGTTTTGGAATGAGAAATCTTTTCTGATGCAGAGCAAAGGCACATCTCCATGAATTCAAACAAGCCTTTAGATTGATTATGTGCTGAGAGTAACAAATTATGCTGCAAAGAGAGAAAAAACAATGTTTATTTCAATGTCCAAAGTAATTTATATCGTCTCAAACACTTTGAGGAGTATCTGATACTGTCAGAACTATTTTTCAGTATGATTTGTCTTGGAACTGAACTTTTCTTGTGATTTCAGGCAGCACTCTGAACACAGCGCATGCTGCACACAGCTTCATGTTATGCCCAGGTCTTTTTTAATCACTTAATTACGTAGAGTCTTTTGCAATTGTTTTGGGAAGATAAAAACCACTGCACCTGTGCAAAATAGTACTGAATGCAATTTTAATTGTTATTACCAGCCTTCATTTGTCACTGATAACATCAGCATCTGTGTGTTCACAGAATCAGAGTGTCCCCAGATGGACTTCTCTGGGAACAGTGAATCAAGTCCAGTGATCTTGCCACCTGCTCCTAAGATGGCTTCTATGGGTTTGGCTGAGGGGGAGCAGATTCCCTGTTTACTAAACCGTTCCTCCAGAAAACTTAGGAATATTGGGTCCAAGTGTGTCATAGGGAGGGAGAGAGTGTACTTGGTACTATGACCACCTGATTATGCCAGCAGTGCAGAGTAGGGACTGATGAGAGAGGACTTCAATAGTTTTCTCACCCTCGATTAATTTCACAAAATATGTACATCGCTCTGGGACAACAAATAAATGTTATCAGTGTTTAGGAGAAAAAGCCAATGGGACGTGAAAGGCTCTCACTGTTGCATTTTCGTAGCACTGAGGACACATGTATGCTGAGAGAAGTGCTTTCCAATCCCTGGATGAAAACTGCTTTGGACAGATGAAAGACGTGTAGGAAAGGAAATAGGGATATGCTCACCTGGAGATGTTGAAACTGAAAAAAATAAATCTGTCTTGGATGTAGAACTGAAACAGATTGTCACAGCTGGCGTGGCAAGAGGGGACCTCTGACAACAGGGCTGCAGCAGAAACAAGGGCTGAGGATGGGCTGGTGACTGGGAGACAGAACAAGCTGTAGTGTCAGCTTTTGGTTTTCTGACTTCTCTGAAAACACACTGAAAACATCTGGGACTAAATTTGTTGAGGTGGGGTACAATCTCAGTCACAAATATATTTTAACATTGCTTTGCTCTTCACTCTGTTACCTAAAACACACTTCTGCTTTTCATGTGCACCTGCAGCTATTAATAACTTGGTTTTTAGTAAAGCAAAGTCTTTCACTACAGCCCCTGTGCTGTGCAAGGAGCTGCACATATGAACACAACCGTATCCCACTGCGTGTACCAGCTCTGCATCTGTGGTCAGCAGGACTTCTCCTGAAATAACCTGTTGAAATAAATTATTATTCAGTATAGAGAAGACTTGGATGAACCAGCTCATGGAAGGCACCATAAGTGTTCTTGTTTGAGGTGTTCACCACGGCTATTTTTCAGCTATTGCCAGCAGGGCTAAATGGATAGGATTGCTGATCTGTGGCACTTAGGGCTTTCAACCATAGCAGTTGCATTGAAGAAGACACTGCTAAGATGCAACTCTTAGATGTCACCTTTGTGGCTCTTCTGCTTTGGCAGCAAGTAGTTCAGATTCTTCAGTCTTTATTTGGTGTTTGTTTGGGTTTTTTGTTTTCTAGGCAAAATCACTGGTGAAGGCTGAAATCGGAAAAGGATACTTCAAAATTATTATAACAATTACAACTAATTGTTTAATTTTGTAATGCATGTCTACCCCTATCTTTAGTGATCTTGCAGTTGCCCTAAAATCTGTTTTATTGTCCAACATATTTTTCTTTGTTCTTGATTACCATAGAACTTTTCATTAGAAAGAACATCTTTTCAAATATCTTCCAAAATTAACACGTTTGGTGTCTTAAATAAATACCATGTAAAGTTAGGAAATGTCCTGTTTGTCTTAGTTTTGGACTAAAAGATTTGTACACATTTAATTTTTAGGATAGTAACTAACACTAATGATCCTTGTAACAATCTCCGAATATGATCACCCCCCCAAAGTCCCAACTGTCTAGCAATTAGAAAATATTGTATAAATCTTTAAGCAGAAAATGCCGATATGCCAAAAAAAACCTGTCTGGTTTCAAAATGTTGGAAAATATTTCTAATTTGGTGTTTGATCTCCTGGAATTCCCCTCCACCCAACCATCCATTGGGAGACAGTAACAGTCAGTAATGTAGTGGTTAGATAGGAAACCTACAGTTTGATATTCTGAATTAATTCTGTCATTCAAACCGGGGTCTTGAATTTTGGTGTCCTCCATGCACGCCTGTTTAATCCAGCTAAGTCCAGAAGCAGCCTTTAGTTCTTGAGTTTCTATGATGAGAGTCTTGTGTCCCCAGTGTCATTAGGGACAAGGCACATCACGGAATCACAGGATGCTTGATGCTGAAAGGAACTTTTGGAGGCCATCTGGTCCAACCCCTCTGCTCAGGACCATGTCAAGATGGCTTTTGAATGGATTACAACAGAAAGGCTTGCATAACTAATATATTATTGATTTTCAGTCCATCAAAAAATGCCCATTTTTAATCCACTTGTACCTGTCATAAACTCTACTGTGTATTGCAAAAGATTATTTTCAATAGTTTTTTTGCATATTAGGAGTTCAATCTGAAGATAAATGCTATTCAAACTGATCAGTGTTTGAATAAATTGAGGCCAAATTTTCACTTCTAAAACTAAGAAGGTAAACAGACTTAGGACACAAAAAAATTACCATTGTATAGTGAGGTTAGCATTCAAAGCTAGCTGTGAATATTGGGTGCTTATGAGTGAGAAAATATCAAATCTGAGCGGAAAGATAGTCCATGATACTTGGCATCCAGCTTTAGGAATGGCAAAATGAGAACTTTGCATGGCTCAAGAAAAAATGGAGTTGCAGTGGAGAAAAGGATTGAAGGTGATGGGCTCAAATGGGGAACTGCCATCATCATTTGGGATGCTAGCATTGCAAACATTGCAGTTAACACATACAGTCCATGTGGAGCATGGTCACATGCCAGTTAGATTCCATAAGGATTGACCAGGATTTAGGATGTGAAGACAATTGAATTTATTTTTTTATTATTATTATTTCTTTTTAATATAAGGATGTTTTTGTTATTGCTGAGCAGGGCTCACACAGAGCCAAGGCCTTTTCTGCTTCTTGTTCTGTCATGCTGGCGAGGGCACTGGGGGTGCCTGGGAAGTTGGGAGGAGACACAGCTGGGACAGGTCACCCCAACTGACCAAAGGAATATTCTGGACCTTGTGACATCATGGCTCAGTATATAAAGTGGGGGGAAGAAGGAGGAAGGCAGGGATGTTTGGAGTGATGGTGTTTTGTCTTCCCAAGTCACCATCTTGTGTGATGGATCCTGGCTTTCCTGGAGATGACAGAACACCTGCTTGCCCATGGGAAGCACTTTGTTTTTCTTTTGCTTGTGTGCATGGCTGTTTGCTTTCCAGTTAAACTGTCTTTATCTCAACCCATAGGTTTTCCAGCTTTTACCCTTCCAATTCTCTCCCTGATCCTGCCGGTGGGGGAGTGGGTGTCAAAAAATGTGCAGAGCAAAAGATTTTGTGCTCTACAAAAAGGGAGAAGGAAGAAGTGAGACAAATATGATATTGAAACAGAAGATGCAAGTGACTGGAGCTGGAAAGTAATCTCAATTGTCCTTGTTCCTCCACCAGACCATACCTCTGCAGTTGACCGGGAGATGACTGTTGGGAGGGCAGACAATATTCTTCTTTGCTGAAATTGCTGTCATTTGGCACATGCAGTCTATACAAAGCTGAAATAAAGCTTTTAATTAAACTAGAGAGACCAGCTTCAGGGCAGGCTGTTCCTCTTACTGTTTTAGTTAGAAAAGGTGTCAAAAATGCAAGGTGAGAGAGAGCACAGAACTGAAAAAGTGACAAAGTACACTCGTTCCTCCTAAAGCTTTGAACTATTCATGGTCTCTTTCTCATTTAATCCACCTGTGGGAAGATTAAGAGAATATTTTCTGGCCTGATTGCCCAAGGTGCTAAGTACTTGCCACTGCCATTGACTTTTTTCTCCATTTGCCTAGCTCCTTGTAGTAAAGCATCTCATACTTCTCACAGGAGCAACCCCTTCTCTGCTTATCTGTGGGAGGCTGGAGATCAGCTCCACCCGGGGCAGGAAGTGAGAACGCTCTACAGTTATTCAACGTGGGTGTAAAGGCTCAGTCCTCTTCCCTGTGGGAACTACACCAGGAGCAGCACTCCAAGGCACTTCATTTTACCCTTGACATATCTTTATATAATAAATATTTGTAGCTAGTGTTGGCAGCAACTTCTCCTCTTCTTGGTACAGTAGGTGCTAGGCAAATGTAAAAATACTGCTTTTTTTTACATTTTGCAGCTCTTTGCATTTTTTGCGGTGCCCAGAAATGTTGTCATTCTCCATTTGAGAGCATTGTGCTAGACTGGCAAAACACCAGGTCTGAAATCAGGACTATGTCTACCACTAAATTGCTGGTACTTGTAGTATGTAAAGTAAAACAGTTTGCTTCCTTTTCAAATAATCTGAAATGAACCAGTTCATTAGTCCCCCTTCAAGTAATAAAGAAAATTATTTATTTTGCATTTGTTTGCTTTTCAGTGAGGAAAAATGACTGGCTTATTAGCTGTTTGTTCATTTACTCTCATATAGTGTACATCAAATTTTAGGAAATTAGCCTGTATTTAATCTACAAAAAAAATACTGGTACATACAAAATACAAGCAGTCGATTCTATCAAGGTGACAAGGTGCAAATTAACTTTAATCCATTTTATTCAAGTAATCATGGGGCCACTCAAAAGCCAAATGGTGATGTTTTTGCTTGAAGAGGTGATCTGTTCAGCATAGTATTTCATCATTTTAAGCAGAGGAGTGGCAGTTTTCTGTTGTGCATTAGCATATATATTAGATCCAATCTATGCACAATTTTTACATTAGCCTGCATTGATTGCAACATGAAAGGGGTAGTAATATAATGCTGCAATCCCAGGCAGTTATACCAGTGTTTCCTGCTGGTACAGCCTTCCCACTGTACCATACAAACTTTCCCAGTGTAATCAACTTGCACTGCTAAGAGACATAAAGATGTGGAGATTCATTTGTAGTCAGGCTTTAGTATATGAACTGGTGAACAACCTACCACAAAGCAAGCTAGAGAATGAATTTACAGAGCCAGGTCATTTGCACAATTATTCGCTGGAAAATGCAAATTCTTGTTAAGTTTCTTGCCTTTGAGAGAAAACATTTCCTACCCCATAGTACACTGTGTGAGAGGAGTCTGCCCAGGGCACTTAGTACAGATTAATTGCTTGTGTGTAACTTCAGAGACTGTAGCATGTTTGTCAGAGGCCTGTATCTCTGCATTACAATTTCTTATATTAATGTAAATAAATTTAAACTGGACAAGGGAATCATCATTACCTAGCTGATATAGGTGGATTTACCAAGCCCTTGCTTGTCACTCATGGTACACTGGAAAATTATTATTGAGGCCTGTGATCTAAATCCTGTCCCAAAATAAAACATATTTCAGAAACAGGGCTAGTGGATATTCAATTTCCCCAGAAAAATAGGCAAATGGAGTTGGCGTTCAGACACTCATGCTAATTTTGCTCTTTAAAAAGCTGAATGAAACACAATTTATTTGCTAAGGAAGTCAGCACTTTATATTATTAAACTTTCACCAGTTTTCCTCATATGACTTATATGAAAGGATTTGTTACCCCACAACAGTCATAACTAGGGAGTAATTAGCATCAATTTTTTTCTATTCCTGTGTTGAACTGGATGGATCTGGGATAATAGATATAATGAGAGTAATCACAGGGCTGTATTTCAGTCTTGAGAGATCTGCTGACAGCAGAAACTGCCAGGATGGCAACGCTGCCAAGCTGCCATGAACTGCCACCAAGCCCAGGGCATAAACAAGGTCTGGGCAACTCCTCCCCTGGGGACAGTGCTGCTCCCAGAGACTTTCTTCAAGCCAGACACTTTCTAGAACTGCAGGGGTGGGCTATGGTATGAGAAACTGTAACTGTGCCTTCTCTTTTTGTTGCTCTTTTACTTCCCCAAGGAACAGCAGAGAAAGAATATTTCCTGGAAACCAAGACAACCGATAATGTAAATGTCACAGCTTGAAAACCAGATCATTTGCTAACATACAATTTGATATACGATAGTAGCACAAAAAAAGCCTGTCAAGCTATGTAGAAAATTAACTAACTAACAAACAAGCAAACAACGGTTGCTAGCTAAAAACACAGTTTTTATCTACATTTCTCTACTTTCTTGTTGTTCATCCTGTCCTTGAGTCACAGAAGACAGTTTTGAAAATGTTTGTTTCAGGTCACAGCGAGTATCATAACAGAGCATAGTAAGATGATACATACATTTTTGCATGTATACCTAAATCAGAATTTTGATTTAAATTTGGTGTGATTACATTTTTGTGTTAGATATATCCTCTAATTATTTTCTTTCTGCAACTGTACTAACGTATAGGAAAAAAACCCCAAACTCCAGTTACATAATTTCTAAGGTTTCAGCAGAAAATTGAATGACCACCTTCAGGCATTTTCATTTTCTGGGTTTTTTTGTTGGCATTATATAAAGTGTGACTATTTACAAAACAGAGCCTTTCCATTTTTCTCTGAAATAACAGTGCTCAGACTTCAGCTGGGACTATTGAAAACATTTCAGAATACCTCAGAATTAAAACTGAAATGTGGATACATATGTATTCTTTTTTTATTCTTTTTCTATGCAATGAGGGTGATAATTATTTCAATGAGTGAGATTTTGGGTATTTTTAGAGAGGTGACAACTTATTTTGAACTACCGATATAGTATATATTTCTAGAAAAAAATTAGATTAAGATAACAGATATTTTTTAGGTCTGAAATAGCAATTTCAAAGCAGTTCTGGACTGGAAATACCTGCTCTGTGTTTAATTTAATTATGTTACTCAATTAGACAATCTGAAAGAAAAATGTGGATGACACCAGTCAGGAAAAAGGGGATGTCAGAAAAAGAACTGATGATAAGGTCATCAGCTCCTCTGGGATAAAAAGAGAAATTGGTAATTATCAACTATAGAACACTGAGTTATCAGTAAACAGCTTGGGAAAAACTGCAGTGTGCCGTAAAACTCATATCTCAATTGACTCAATGGCTTTTAGCATCTTTGGAGATCATTAGACTTTAAAAGGTATATTTTGTGAATTCCTGCAGCTACAGTGACATCAACAGTTCCACACAAAGTTTTATCCAAAGTTCCAGTCAAGGAGGTTCAGTCTGCATGAGCTGGTCTTCTATCTAGCATCCATTGAAATCAATGAGAAGATTCTCAGTCACCAAACACAGAGTTAATCATTATTACAATGACATTATTTATTGCTACTATTATTGCTGTCACTACTACTACTATTACTCTTGTTATTCCGTAGATTGTAAGCCAAGATTTAGAGGAAAAGCATCTCTCACTCAGATGGAGGCAAATATTTGGTCTGGAACCTTCACTAACGTGCTTGAAACCAGCAGAGGTCTACAAATGTTCTCAGTGTGAATTTGTTAAATAAAGGATGGCTCACAGTTATGAATTCAAGCCCATGGTTACAATTGTTCACAGGTGCTCTCATTTTAGCTAAATAACACTGTTTAAAAATTATAAAGGAAAATGGTTTGCAAACCTGAAGTAGGTTACCTCCCACAGTACCTCTAAAATGCAGGTAAATTAGCATTCCTCACTTTTCAAATGGTAAACTGAGGCAGAAGAAGCCATTAAAACTTCTGATTTCACAGAACTGCTGACTCTTTCCACACTTTCTGCTCTAGAGGACTCTTCCCCAGGAAGGATTGCAATATTTCACACTGCTTTCATACCTCTCCAGAACTGCAAACTACAGACGGAATCAGAGCCCAAAGCACCAATCACATCCAATGTCTTTTCATTACATGAGATCTAGTTACTCAAACCTAACACCAATTCCCTCTCATGCATGCATCTGGAATAAAAGCAAATGCCATGTTGAGACATTCCGTATAACTGCTTTCCTCTCCTGTCACAAGACAGCAGTTCATGCAGGAACAATGGCAGCTGGAAGCCAGCAAGGAGCACTTGAAACACAGACAAACCGAGTCACTAAGGAGGGGTGACTGTTAGCCAACCTCTACATTAGATTAAAATGTACTGAAAACAGTGGGAGCTATTTAACAGTGATTCCTTTCAGTACCAGACTAATCTTTCTCAAGTTCAAGCTTCTGTGATGTTGTTTTCCTTTCATTAATTTACTCAGCTCCCAGGAACTCACACAGATAAAACCAAAATAACTCAAGTTGCAGTTTTGTTGGTTACTCAGGGAATAATGCAAAACTCAGGTCTGCAAGTGTCCAATGTATTTTGAAACTGAGGACTTCAAGTTAGTTACCACAACATTTCGAAGATCCCCAGCAAGATGAATCATCCAATACAGATCTCCTTTCCCAGATTTTGCTGATACTTCAAATTTTCCTGCAGGCTAACTTACGCATTTTTCACATAAATCCTCTGCTTTGTTTGTCACCACTGGCAAGTCGTTCACCTCCTGTAGTTATCAGTGTCACAAAGTTGGTGCTTTTTTTTCAACTTCTCCCTTCATTTCTTTTCCCCTCAGTATTGTCATTAAAACCTGCTGCTATTTCTAATGTATCTGTGAAATCCAGTCATTCTTCTTGTCCCTACCAGCAAAACCTGTGTTCCAACTACATTTTGCTTTTTTGCTGCAGCAGAAACACTTCATAGTGTTGTCATTAAACCCAGATCATATTCATTCCTCTCAGCAAAGGAGCATGATCCAAACTCATCTTCGTATTCTCTGCCTCCTTCTGCAACTCAGGCTCTGCTGCCTTCTGTGCTTTTGACTTTTCAGATGATGTCCATTGCTTTCCTCCCCTCCCAAGTGAATCCTGCATGACTTCTGAAATCGTTGATGTCATGTTTGCCCCTGTGTGGTCAGTTCTCCATGTCTTCCATTACTTTTGGCAGTCTCTCACCCTTTATGAAAGAAATAAACTAGTTACAAGAGGAAGAAAAGAGGAAACTGTAATTATGGAGAGACAAAGTCAATGGGAAGAGGAAGACAGAAGTTTGATATACATATAAGAGCATATATGTAATAAATATATAAAATATATAAATAAATATACGTACAGAAATACATCCATGAGTAGCTGGGAGGGCCATGCTGGGGTGCATTTTGAACCTTCTGTTTGGACTCCTGAGACCTGGAGCACTCACACCACGGCACAGGCTCCTGACAGTAACAAAATGCCGTCCCTCGTCCTGTTTCCATGCCACACTGCTGTATGGGAGAGGAATCATTAAAGGACTTTCAGCCCCACAGGCATGTCAGGGACTGATCTTTTTTTCCGGATTTGTTACAGAGAAGTAGAGAGGCAAACATTTCTGCTGTGCCCTCTGAGCACAACTTAGGAGCATGAAAATGTCACATATCCTGGTGATCAAGGTGCTGGGGAATTCCATACAGTGAGACCCATTTGAGGTTCGTTTTGCTGGGGATGGGGGGAGGAAAGAAGAGGCAAAAGGCCAAACGTTCACAAGAGGCAGAACTGTGAGCTGTGATTCTTTGCCTTCAGTGCTTCTTCAGAGACCCTTTTCCATAACAGAAATAGAAACCAGTGTAACTTGTTAAAAGAGAGTGATAAATTCTGTTTTCCAATGTCTTGAGTTTTACAATTCCCAATAATAATTTGTATGATGTTTAGAGTACATTTCATCTTCAAAATGTTGAATTAATTCTTATTATTTTTCTCTAGGAACACTTTCTTGTCATTCCTTCATCTTCAAGAAAGCTTTCCATTTCTCTGCTTTTCATTAAGAGTCTTATCTGATTCCCATCCAAGTAAATGGAAAAATAGTGCTTGTGTTACAAAAAAAAGAAGGATGTACTCAGATTTCTCCTTCTCCTCTGGGATTTTTTTTTTACTTAATTCTTTCCTTTTTCTTTTGCTTTTTTGTCATTTGTATTCCCTTAGAAGATTTTTAACTCCTTTGTTTAGCTTGTGTCAGTATGTCATTTGTTCTGCTCTCTAGACTGTTCATCTCATCCCCCTTTATTTACTTTAGGTATTTTGTTAGTGTTGCTTGTCTGAATATGTCCTGTTTCCCTTCTCCTTTTGATCATTCCTCTTCCCTCTCTCTTTTTATATTTCTTCCACTACAGCAGATATTATGGAATGTTGGTCACGTAGGGAAAGCCTGATGTTTTTGAGTTCTTTGAGTCAATAGGGTTGGAAACAAATAGAATATGCAGGCATATGAAAAAATCTCTTATGACTCCAAATTATTTTTATGAGTAATTTTAAAACTATCTTTCTGAAAACATGTACGTCTGTGAAACTCAGTGGTGCCACAAATGAACACCAAGATAAAAAAATCTAATCAACGTGTCTGAAAGAGGTTGGGGAGAAAATCAGTACACTGCCAGTGGTTTTGAGAGATAGTGCATTGTGTGGGCACTGTTAAGTTGGATGATTGGGATTGTTTTCTTTACAGAACCTTTTCTTACGTTTTAGCTGTGGTGGCATTGCTCTGTGTTCGCAGTGTAAATTAAAGCCCAATACCAGATTTCAAACATAACAGAATAAGGTAAAGTCACTTGCAGCAATTCCTGAATAAAAAGCCATCACCTTTTGTGCTAATATGCACAGCCAAAGGAGTTTTTCCTGTTTTGCCTCCCACATTTTGAGGGCATATGCAGTAAGAAGATGATTTTCAATAACTGGAAGTCATGCTCAACTGCTGTATCAAAGGGCAGGATCAAGCCCTTGATATTTATCTCACATTTTTCATATTGCTCTTCTGAATCTCACAGGTCATTAAATAGGATAACTCTGTGCCATGGTTTCAAAAGCCACTAGAAGTTCCTTGCATTTCGCCAGTTCTAGAGAGAGAGAGAGAGAGGTCTTTTAGAAGCTGACGTACCAAATTATGTTTTTTTCCTTTTTCTTCTGAATGTCTAAAGGCATCTGGGATTTTTCCTTTTTCTAGAATTACAGTTGTGCTTCTTTCTTTCTCAGTTGGTTAGTTTTTAGAGTTTTGGGGTTTAAGGTAAATGAGATATTGCCTTAGAGTCTGAGCCAGGTGAGAAGTGAACAAGGCACCTTTCTACAGGTTCCTGTGGTCTGTGAGGATGTTTGACAGGAGGAAGAAAGAATAAGCCAAGAATATGGGTAAGAGCCACTGAGACATAACGAGCTTCCTCCCAACAGAAATGTGTAGACAATTTCAAGCTGGCTCTGCGCAGGCACCGAAGGAAGAGGATGCAAGTTGACACCATTCAGACATGCAGGTATGGGGCTGTGTCCCCATTCATTCTGTGGGGTCCAAAAATGGGGCTGGCTCACTGCCCACACCTTGGGCTGCAGCAAACCTGGGTCCTTGCTGTTGATACTGAACTGTATAAATAAATGTATATGTTCATCAAGTTCTATAGCTGCAGGAATTTTGGAAATTATTTATAATATTCTATATAGGAAAAGTTAGTGATTTTGACTGCATGTGGGAAATTGGAGTGGGATAGGCCTGTCTGGTCATTAGATGTGAAAACAACAGAAACTCTCAACCATGGCTCAGCATCTTTTAAACACTATGGAAAGCAAAAGCCGTGCCCACAAGTGAAGCAAAACAAAGAATTAACTTACTGCTTCCCGTGGCTGGGCAGGTGTTCAGCCATCCCAGGAGAGCAGAGCTCCACCACACGTAGTGGTAACTTGGGAAGACAAACTCCATCGCTCCAAACATTCCCCCTTCCTTCTTCTTCCCCCCACTTTATATAATGAACATGATGTCATATGGCCTGGAATATCCCTCTGGTGAGCTGGGGTCACCTGTCCTGCCTGACCATATGTTCATAAGAAACTACCTAGCTCCCATGTAGCTTACCCTCAAGAAAGTGTCCCTCTCCAAGATGAGATGTATCAGAGGGACAGGGTCAAACATGCTGAAATGTAGGAGATGGCCCTCACAAGTCAGTTCTTTAATTCTTACTATTTTCAGCATGTATTTATTGATTTTCAGGTGCACACCCAAAATATGGCAAATTCTGTTTCCTTCCAGAAAGATGTCAGCATCATAATTTATCTAGTAAAGGGTCTAACAGGAATGGCTGAGCACTGTATCATCCATCCAAGTGTTGCACCCAGGGCTGTATTGCCAGGGGAGAAGAATTGTAATTTTTCCCCTGCTTTTCCTCACCTTTGACTGAGTTTACATCTTCTTCCCTTTAGATAATTCTTACAGTGTTACTCATTATTTCAGCTACTCTGATTGATAAAGAAGACAGCAGAGAGTACTGTAAATACCATCTAGGATCCAAGTCATGCCAGCCACTCTCTAGCACTGCTTGTATCAAGGGGCACAGAGAAGGTTACTATAGCACACTTCCACTCCGTTAGCACTGAGAGGAGATGCATATTCAAAGGAAACTCTTCGTGTTCCTTGCACTATTCTGAGAATGTTTTAGGAAAAGTTGCTGAGCTTGTTTGGTGTCTAAAGCCTATTTGCCTTTTTGCTCTGTTTTGGCAACTCAAGGGAATATAAAGAAGTGCAAAGCATACGTGTACCAAAATATGAGGTCATTTCTTTGAGAAAAGAGCTGAAAGTAAAACTGACACTGATGGTGAGTTGCAGCCAGACCACCTACAGTACCTAAAGTGCTCATCTCATTTCTTTTGCTGCAGAATTGCAGATCAGAGAGGCTGAGGTAGATACAGAGTGAAATTAATGTCATTTATCTTTAAATGTCAGGATAATATTACATTGACGTCTACATTTTGACATATTGTGCTATACCATCTAAATTTTTTAGCATTTCTTTAACCTGGGGTATTAGATTGTTTGGAGAGCTGAAAGTGAATATGAATATGGAAAGAGAAGTCCTCTTCAGGAATACAGACGCACACAAAATGATGGAACCAGTAGTATAACCTCCCCACTCACTCCTATGGACACTTCCATTACAGCAGATTATGTCCAAACTTTTTTATTCTGTTTCTTCCTTCTTTCTTCTTTTTCCCTTTTGCTTAGAACAGCACACTAACAGCAAACCTGTACCATGAGCAACTTCTTGCTTCCCTGCTTTCTTTTTTAAAACCATTTGATTTGATAATTCCATATTGGGTTCCTTTAGTGCTTTACACTCTTCTATAATGAGCTAATTAAAGATATACGAGATCTCTTTATTGAGTCATATGCAGGCTGTTCTTTTTGCATTACTTTTTTGTTTCTGCTGTGAGTCAGACCTTTCTTTCCTCCCACAGTCTCCTCTTACTGGGTGGGAGGGTGGGTTTTCTTGAGATGGAGGTCAGAGAAGCTTATTCTGAAGCTAGTTCCCCCACTTGTCTTCTGGCACTGTACTAAATGGTTCCCCATGTTCCCTGGGATTTTTTGCCTTGCCAAATAAAGTACACCAACAACACTTCATTGCTTAGTTCAGCTGCTTACCTTACCTTTGGTAAGCCTTGCTTACCAAAAAAGAGAAACCCTCAGCTGCTCTACTGAGCATGAGTCTTCTGTATTTGCTTTCTGGAGGAGCAGAAATGGTATTTCAGCACCTTTTGCCACAATAAACACCAGTACCAGTTATTTGTTCTTCCTGAAAAGATGTACCACAAGTGTCGTAGCTTTCTGCAGGTCTTATCTCCTGTTCACCTAAAAAATCTCACAGGTCAACTCTGTAGGTATAGAGTGGCAGATGTTTGTGGCCAGACTTTTAACTTGAAAGCAGAGGTTTTGTATTGTACTGCTACATGAACTCAGTTTTTCCCCTGTGTTTGGCTAGCATATTCTCCTAAGGTGAACTGAAAACCTTGGGAATCCAGGTTTTTTTCAGCTTCCTGGTGAGATGCAAGGAAAGCTCAGATCTTTTCTGGGATATGAGCAGTATGCTGGTGGGTGTCCTTCTCAAGTTTTAGGCTGAAGGGAAGATCCAAAATTTGTGAAGTGCAACATTTCAATCCACAGTCAGCTTGAGACGAAGCCTTGATCTCCATTTGGGGCTTTAATGTTTCTGGACCCTTTCTGGGTCTGGAGATATTAGAGTAGACCATGCAGTTCAGTTGTGCTATGGTAGTTTGAAAATTATGTGAAAACTCTGCCTAAGCAAAGGAAATTGCTCATTGTGCTCTTGAGATCAAGATGTAAGCTGTCAGTTCCTGGTGTCACAGTAATTACTATGGCAAGTAGGACAGAGAAACTGGTCAGCACATAACAATGGAGATGCAGTGGCTTCTGGAGATGTCTCCTGGTGGGACATGCAACATTTTTTTTGCACCCACACTGTCACTAAGTCAGGAAATTTGTCGCTATCTATTCCCTTCTTGAACAACTCATTCTGTGAGGAGTAAGGGAACATTTAGATTTGTCCATTTCCCTTCCCTCCACCTTCACTTGAAAGCAAGAGGTCCCTCAATCAAACTTCCAAGTTCTTTCTTTGACCACAGCCACTTGGCAGAGTAATTTAGAAAAGAACAGCTGTATTTGAAAAAATATTCTGCTCTTTTCTTTAACTTGTACACCACAGAATCTGGTCTTTATCATCAACAGGAAGGTATTTTCACCCTTGCACTAGTGCCTGATCAGCAAACTAATCAGCCTGTGCCTATTCTCTTCTAATAAAACAAAACCATTATCTGTTCCCTACTTTCAGCATTTTATTTGTAGCTGGAACTGTCAATGATTGCAGCTATCCTAAAAACATCTTCCTTATTCATTCCTGAGGCAGCCATCTGAATGTGTGTTCTGAATCCCCAGTACACTTCATATCTTCTCTGCACACCTGCAGAAGGACCTTTTTGCCCCAGTAGCCTGAGTGCTATAACATCTTTATATATTTATTGGTGGAATAGCAAGAATTTTATTATGTACCATATCAACGGTTCTGAGATAAGAGCAGAAATGGGAAAATATGAAAAATAATAGACCTTTACATCTGTTAATAGTGATTTCCTAGGTTACCTTAATCCCATGTTATTACATATGGACAGCCAGCATGATAGCCAGAGGGCAATTACCTAAAACCAAAAATTTCATTGGGAAAAGAAATTTTTGGGTTTTATCTGTCACAGATCAAAACCAGGGAATTTTTACACCTCAGTGTCAGAAAAAATGGCATTGCAAGACACTGCATTTATTATCCTACCACAATTTTTGCATTTCATTTTCTTATTTCACAAGTCAAAACAATTAAACACAGTGTTTACTTGTACAAGGCAGTACAGGAAACTCTGTGATAATTTCATAAGCATGTTTGCTACATTTGAGTGGTAAATGAATTCAAGAGGACATATAAAAATGATGGAAGTTATAAACTAGTGTAACATAATTAAATCTGACATTTTGTGCACGAGATTATGCTGAGAGATAAAGTAGTAATTTGTGATCAAGTAACTTGAACATTCCTAGTGTTGATTTTTATGCTGTTACTTAATTTAATCCCCATTTAGTTCCCAGACTGCAACAAACTACAGTACTCTTCTAGTTGTGTTTATACACATTATCATGCCTCTGGCATTACAAATCATTATGTCTCTGACTTTATGTATAAATCATGTACAGGATTACTTACCTGTTAAAATTTTCCTGCCAAAAAATTGTGTCTGAATTAGTAACAAAGACGAGAAACCTCCAATTCAGTTCTGCAGTGACTTCAAGGGTGTTGTTGCAGTGCTGTGGCAACTGGGACAGGGTACCCATTAGGTTTTCTTTTCCTAGGGTTAATGCATTAAACCAAGCATATAAAAGGATATAAAAGGATGGAACTGCGTATGCCTTACCCTCACCTAGAGACAGCTGAGCTAGCTATAAACACAAGAGTATGGGCTGCGAAAATAGGGTATCTTCAACAACACACACCTTGAGGAAATTCCAAATTGTGGCAATGAGGTTGTTTCTGGTACTTGAGCTAAGCTAATATAAAGCTGATGACACTGAAGCATAGATGTAGCCTTTTAGTGCTTCTTGCTGTAATCATGTTTTCAGAGCTTTGCAGGTAGCTTCTGAATGTTCTTCTGTTATGCTGGAGATTATTTAATGGCCTTTTTTTTTTTTTGCCTCTAAAATAAATGAAACATTAGATTTTTTGATTGTATAAAACATATAACTCAAAAAACTTGATTCTATTCTCACCATATTTTATTCCTGTTGATATATGAATATAGGTACATATATGTATATAAAAATGTTGATATATTTAATTGCTGATAGATATTGACATATCTTTGTTTATGTATTCCTAGATAGATAGATAGATAGATAGAAAGATAGTATTTTTAAAAGGTATCAACCAGTTACACATCACTACCGGTTTGGGTCAGATCTTTTGGAGACAATGCATCCTTTCCCTGGCCCTTATTTCTAGAACAGAGTATGCCCAATGTACTTACTGAAACGTTTGCTTCTGACATACAGTGATAACATAGCTGTTCTGAGAAATGGGGGTTTACAGCTCTGATCTGAAATGCATAAAATAATATATCTCTGGATAACTGCTTCCTTGCTGACTGTAAGAAGTTGTTCCAATGAGTGACAGCTCTTTAAATTCTGCTCCCTCTCTGAAGTTCTCCAGAGAACTGGCTGTTACTAAGAACATCATATAATGTCTCCCGTAAGCAAAAAAACCTGGGCTTTGCTGACCAGCAGGCTGAGTTACAGAGTATATGTGACCAATATGCACACAACCTAAAAGTAACTCTCAGTTAGTCCCCAAATTTACCTTTCAAAAAGGAATAAAATGAAGATGATTTTAAATGTTTTCCTGAGGCAAAAGCATTGGAATAACTCAGTAACTAGAAACCCTAAGTTTCACCTTAAAGGTCTTTGTGAAACTCAGCTTTTTGCCCTGAAGCTATAAAGAAAGACATCAAGTTTGATTCATCTTCACATTAAGTCATGCTAGCAAAATTGCATCCTTTCCAGTGAATTTGCATAAATGCAAATCAGGCATTGTTACATCAGGCTATGTTACATGAAAGTAATGAGGTTTTTTTCAAGTTCTTTAAGGCATTATCTCTACCCCTTTAATGAGTTAATTCTCCTCTCTTACCATTTTAGCTATAAGTTTAGGAATAAAGCAAGGTGAAATGTGATGAGTTATCATTTAGAGACTCATGTTTCATTTTCCACCTATATTTGTAACGCCTGAGTCATCTGAAGGATCAGAGCATACGAGAAAAAGCTCAGGTGTTTTACAGTCTCTCATATGAGAATAGCAAAGACTAGCATTATTTTCAACACTGTTGCTATCAGTACCAATTTTTCTCTTCTTGACAACTCAAAAGCTCAAAAGCTTTTTGTGAATCTCAACAAAACCACAGAAATTATTTCATTTGCAATGTAAGAAACAAGCATATTTCATATTGTTTATAGTACTGTTGGGGACATTTTGTTCACCTCTAGTGCAGCCAAGCAAATAACTATCATCAGAAGGACTGACTGTAGCATTCATGAGATGGTGTTGGTGCCAGAACCCTTTCAGAGATGGGTTTTTCTGGACCCTTCATTTTGTTTTATTTTGCCTTTGATAGTAATGTGATGACTGCACCCACTCTTTAGTAAAACCCAACAGTGTGACTTCTATAGGCACAAACACAACTATCCTAGGAAGATTTGAGGTAAGTCTGAAGAACTTCATCCTACTTATTATCTACATGTTCAGAAACCTTGCTATGTGGAGCTGACATTCCTCTTTTTCCCAGGAAACTGGGTCCCTGAGCCTAGGGCTTGCTTCAGCTGCTGTCATACGCTGGCAGTAGTATCACCTTCTTTCATATTGTGTCCTGAAATGAAAACTCAAAATCTCTTATTCAGTTTCTCTTGCAATCATGTAAGCCATGCTATGTATTTAATAACAAGTGTGTGTATTTAAAGTGGATATAACTTACGATTTTTAGGTAGACTTTCCACAATCCACTGCTAGAGAAGCTCAAGCCTTCATGTGCTACAGCTGAGTTTAAGAAGGAGTGGATAATCTTATGAGCAATGTTTGCAGTTATGCATAATAAGCTGGATAACCAAAATTCATGTGACAGAGGATAAAGTAAATCACACTGGGTTCAAACAAGGATTTATAAGCCATGGACCATATTGCAAAACATGACCAGGTACATTATATTATTTTAAATATTGCCTTTTGCTGAAATATCGGTCAGTGATCATTGGCAAAGCATGAAACAGCATTCATCTGACCAAGCTCAACATTCTCCTCTGAGAACCGAGCTCTCAGCCAGCTTTAATTACACCCCACTTTGGATAAAATTCAGTGACAGGGTGTAACAGCAATAATAAAGGTATTTAGGAAAAGCCACATAAGAGCAAATTGTTGCAAGGCACATGACTCCTCTAATTCATAGCCATTGTTAGTGTGGGCAACATCATTAAATAGCTTATCACAGTCAAAAACATTCTTTGAAGGCAGATGGTCTACAATTGCATGATTTTATTTAGGTTTTGATTTACATACTGATCTGAAAAGACTTTATTTTATTTCATTTTGCATGAAAATGAAAAAGTTATTTGCCTTCTTGTACAGATAATTTCATATGCTTAATTATCTCAGTAGGATATATTTTATTAATGCACATGTTTTGCTTTGAACATATTTTAATTTGCCTTTGTGGTAAGAAGTTTCAGTCTGTCTTCTGCCCTATTCCTTGTCCTACCAGCATCACTCTTTGATTGGAGACAAAAGGATATTTGGTTTCTTGTTGACTCTAATAAGTATTTCTGAATCAAGTTTATTGTCAGGGCCCTGAGTGCACTAATTTTTCTTGATGGCCCTGACCAGCCTCACCAGAGTCCTCCTCTCAGGTCCCCTCATCCTCTTTGCCCAGGAGATGCATCAGTTCAGACCTCTCCTGGTCCTGGCCTGAGCTATGTCCCTGCCAGCCCAGGCCCTTGTCAGGTGCTGACTCACCTGCCCTGGTCAGCATCCCCGGCACCTCTGCTGGCATGGGGCCACCGCAGGAGGTCCCTGTCCCACTGCCTGTCCCACCAACGCTACATCCTGATAGACCCTTAGACATGGACTTTTTTAACAGTCAAATCATTCCATGAGGAAGTTAGAGGTGTGGTGATCATTTGTCAAAAACTTCAGGCAGCTCCAGCATGGCTGACAACGAGCTCATTTGTATTGAAGGCTGAAGCTGGGATTTAGTCCCTCTTTTTGTCTGTAATGTCTATTTGAACCCATCTGCATCCAGGGGATATTTTTGTATCAGGATGCAGAGTAACTAAATGACAGCTCCTCTCAAACCCAAGTGTTTAGGCAGAAAGGGGCCAAAGGGACCCTACAGCCTTCCTGTGAAGGTGGATCTTTCATCTGTCCTTCAGTGACAAGGAATCTAGATGAGCACAAAATCCCAGACATCCTGGTCCAACCCTAGAAACAGGACAGGGGCAATGTCTCAGAGAGACATTGTCTGATAGTGCCAAGGAGTGTCCCTCTGGCCTGGAGAATGTTAGAGATTTCATCTCAGCCTGGGATGGTGGCTTCCAAGCCGGAGGAGATGCCCTCAATTTGACAGCTTACACTTGGTCTTCCTTGTGAATCACACACCCTCTGCCTCCACACAGCCACAAGCACGCTATGTCCTGAAGCAGTACCTAAAGTGATATCAAGAAATATTTCTAAAATTTGGACAAAGCCATCCCATTTCCAAAAATAAAGTAAAGAAGAGAAGGCATTCCTGGCCTTTACAGGATACTGCTGAAGATGGGAAGCACATCAGCAATTCAAATGTTAGAGGAAGATGGCCAGCTGTCCTGTTTGATGAGATGATCTCTTTTTTTTGTAGTCAGGTGTCCTGTTGCTTTGATGAGTGATATACAGGACACCGTTTGTCTCGCATTGTGGCTTTAAGATAAATATTTTAAATTGTCTATTTCATAATGCAGATGTGAGGTGTTCCGGATTACCATGGAGAAGATTGCTGTGCAATTTTATTTTAATATCAGAAAAAATGAGCTGGAAATTATCTTGGCATCCTACCAAAATCTATAGAATTAAAATGCAGGTTGATTGGGTTTTATGCTTGTATTCAGACTGGGAGTGTTGTAATGAAGGTTTTGCTTTGTTGCATCTGCTCTTTCTTCCGCAGTTCTTTGCAAGTGGTTTTGAAGAAACGGGCCTTATTTGGACTCCTGGTCATATGTTTGTCAGTTTATTATCACTTTTCAGTACAACACAGATAAACCCTATTGTGATAATTTGCTGAAATTTTAATTGCCTAACTTTTGTTTTGGTAGCTTTAGACTTAAATAAAATAGCAATATTTTTGGGAAGTCACTTGGATATCATGAAACATAAATAAACCCAGCAGTCACAATATAATTAATTTTATTTGGAAAAATGTGTTTGGGATGAACAGAGTCAGGATTGTTTCCTCTTGCTTCCCTTAAAGAAAAAAAAAACAGCAGCTGGTATACCCTGGAGGGTAAGTGAACTTGCTCAGGAAACAAATGTTTCTAGATGCTGCCAAGTGTGGCATGAGAATAAAATTCTCAGCAAGGAGTAAACCAAGCGGTCCCAAGGTCAAATTCTTCTGGTATAAGGGCGAGCTTGTGTACAGACAGCCTTTCGAAAATCAGCAAGACAAAACTGACACAGAGGTAGAATCATGTTTAAGATACTTCTCACTGCTCTTCCTTACCAGTTAGTATTAGTTTTCTCTGTTCAGAAACCTCATCATTCTAGCTTGAGCATAAAAGAAAATACCATAACTTGCTATAACTTAAAATAACTCTCTGCATGGGAAAGATCTGCATGGATTGATCTCAAAACGCTAGGTCCTAGCATACAACAAAGATTTCCCCGCATCAGAAGGGTGATGAAAGACCTCAGTCTAAAACTGAAAGTGCAGACTTAAGCATACTAATTCTGTATGCTATGCAAGAAGTTTGGGATGATTTGGTCTATGAAACTCACTTCTCTCCTAGATGTTGTTTCAACTGACATTTAGATATTTTTGCATCAGCTATACCCCTGGGAGAGGAGTATGTTTGGAGACTTTAACTTTTCAGATTTAAACTGAGAATGCAGAAGATATGCCACAGAGATCTGGGGAAAAAAAAAAAGAAAAAAGCAAAACTATTTAACATACATTTTTACTGCCTTTTAAGATGACAGTCTCAACCCACTTTTCCATAGGTCAGGAAGGACAAACACAACAGGCATATGGAGAAAGCTAAATAAAATCTTGAAAAGTAGCATCCTGGTATGGATCATTTTGTCAGAACTGCTGGGATAACTAGGATAACTTTTCTGTTTAGTCCAACTGCTTTGGACTTGGACTTTTCAGCTCTGGACTTGGTCAGTATATTGCTGGAAAAGATGCTCCTCCCTGACTAGGGGATGCTATAGGCAGGTTTTCCTGCTGCATGCCCAGCCAACCACCTGCAGCCTGCCTTGCTGTGCTTCCAGCAATATTTGAACCAGCAGCATGGATTTTATGTGGCTTGTCTCAGAAAAACTCAGACTGTGAGAGGTAGTTATAAGATTAACTTTTTAAAGGAAAAATTACTATAATAGATGTGCTGGTTTGCCATCCCTGCCTGCTATAAGATCATAAATCAGTGTACTGGGTTGTAATTCTGTCATTCACGTTCTTCAGGGAATCCAGCCACCATGATGCAAAATCTGAGATCATCATGACTATTAACTGGGAGATAGTTCAACTAGTTTTGCTGTCAATTGGAAATAACTTGTGACTCAATTGGAACATAGCAATTATATTTCAGTCTACTCTCTGGCATGGTGCCATGCCTGTTCCAACCTCCAAGACACCCATAGGCAGGGGAGTAATCATTTTGAAACTCATAGTTTATAACAAAATACAGGAGGAGGTGTCCCTTAGGACCTCAGCATGCACGCTATTTTCACTGCAGTCATACGCCTCCAGGAGGTCTGCCCTGAAGCACGCTTCGAGCAGGGTGCTTGGATTAGACAATCTGCTTTGGTCCCTTCCAACTTGGCTGCACACTCACTGTGATTTTGTGAGGTGTGGATTGTTGTCATGGACTGAGCTGAGTCAGGGCTGAGCTGTACTGCACTGCCCTGGCATCAGTCATCCGTGATAGGATCCCTGCCACTCACCAGCTGACTCTTCAGTCACCACCATGTTCTTCTCCACTCTCATTTCTCTTCCAAAAATACTTCTGAGAGCCTCCTGACCTTCTGAGGGACTTCACAGATGGGTTAACTCATTTTTGCTTTGACACTGGGACAAAGAAACATTCCCTGACAAGATCAGTAAAGCTGTGTGGCAGTGGCTGCTGGTATCAAAGCTTGTTCATTCTGTTTCATGAATAGCTCCTCTTGTACAGCTCTCACTGGTTTTCCTGAGCAGCACAAGCCTGCAAGGCTGGGAGATATAAACCAGCGGAAATTGTGTTGAGATCTACCTGTGTGGTTCAGGTCTACTTCATTTTTTCCCACATTTAAAAACAAATAGGATAATTTGTTAGGCCTTCATTGTTTTTCTTCTGCGAGTATGCCACAGTGTCCTGTGCAGGCACACAGAGCTGGTCCCCTGGGTATGTCCCATCAGCTGCAAGGGAGTGCACCCAAGGTACCTCTTCCCCAAACTCCACAGCTCTGATAATCACTACAAAAGGTCACCCTACAGCTTGAAAAATATTAGAAGGGTTGGTTACCTCTGCAACTTCATACTAAACTAAATCAATAAAAATGCTGACATAGATTATATTTTCCCCCTCCCAGGGGGAAATTTGAGTTGTTCAACAATCCTGCGGTGGCTATATTTCATATTTTTAAGGTGGGTAGAAAATGCTTTTCACAATAATCACAAAAATAGAAGATAATAATATTTTGGCTTGTGAAATGGGAGAAGAGTTTGCTTTTTCTAATTACGAGATTTAAAAACAGGGATAAAGAAAAATTTAGACAACAATGATCAACTTTTTGCAAATGAAGCTTGAATTTTCTGCAACATTGCTCAAAGAAAAGCAATTCCTCTTCCATGAATGCTTCTGAATTAATTAAAAAATTCACTTCTTGGCAAAAAGCTAAAGATTTCATGAATTGCATTAATGAAGTAAACAACAATGCTTATAGAAGAAGCTGACCCTTTTTATCAGTTCCCCAATGTTAAAAAAAAAAAGAAGTGCCAAGTGAAGGTTGAAAATAAATATCAAGATAATATTGATGCAGAGAAAGGATGAATAGATGTATTCAAATATTTGGATACAAAGCATGTACCTTGTAAAAACATGAAAGCACAAACTGAATTTTCATTGGCAGGAGTAAGAACTACTGCATAATTAAAAATGTTGCTTTCACCTATGAATTCTTTATGAAGAGATGAAAATTTCTGGTTTAGCATTGGAATTATTAATATTGTTATCATAAAACAATATTTTTCCTACTAAATATTTTATTCTGCTTTTTCAAAATCTTAGATTTTAAGAAGAGATAAACTGTTCAAAGGAACACGAGAACTGAGGAGGCTCGGTCCTACAGCTGCAGAGTATTTATGTAATTGTAACATTTAGTAAGCAATTCTGTAATGTTACCTAAAAAAGTTGAGGAAAGTGCTTTCCAAGACATAACACTTGGCCTCATTACTCCTATTGTTTCCAATAGTTACAGATATATATATATATAGATATATATCTCTCCATATATATCATATATATAGATATATATAGATAGATATAGATATATCTTGACTCTAAGCAAAGGTAATTAGTTCATTTAGCCTAAAATATTTAACATATTAAACCTATGTATTCCCTATACTTCATCAAGTGTGAAGATGGGGAAGATTGAGCATTTAGGAAGTCATGGTATGAACCAGCTGGAAACAGTAGTTTTGTTCTGCAGAGGACAATATGATCTAATGCTGAATATTTAGAATTATTAGACATGTAATTTTTTTGGCTCATAAAGAATTTGGAATAATCACAAGGCAAGCACAATTCATTTTTTAATCGGCTTGGTTCCTTGTGTCTTTTTTCTGATCCAAGAATAATTTTCACTCCAAGGCTTTCTTTTTTACTCCTTTTTTCCTCAAAGTGACACAGTCCTACATCTTCATCAGCTCTAGCTATGAGAACCTATTTTTTTGAGTTGTTTTGCTGTATGTTTTAAAATTATTATTATTTGCCTCATTAATTTATCTTTAAAACAAATGATGAATGTAAAACCTCTGTAAAATATATGCACATTAAATTCACCTGCTGTAAGCTAAAAACCCACACCCATAGCACAGACACACCAACAAGGTAGAGCTTTTACTGTATTAACACTGAATTTAACTTTATTAATGGCAAATAAAACACTTTTTAAAGAGTAAAGATCAATGCTTAGTCAATCTATGAAAGCCAAGTAACCATCACTGCACAGTAAAAAGCCCCAAATTGGTGAGAACCTAACAGTTATTTTCAGAGAAACAAAGTTTGTGGGAAATAGTTAAGTAATTAGAAGTTACTTAAGGAAGATAAGCATTTTACGGTGCAGTTTCTTTTCAGCCATGGAATTCAACATGAAGTGTTTACTGAACCCCTCACGAATTGAGGAAGTGTTGAAATTGGGCTGCATATTTGGGACCTGGCACTGTGGGGACCTAAAGATGAGGTAGCTCTTAGGGGCTGCTAGAGGCAAGTGCTGCTCAATTTTCATCTGAAAGAGCTAATGACCATTTTCTATGGAGAACCCTGTACACAGGGATACGATAACATTTCCAGAGCTTCCATGCAAAGTCCATTCACCATGGTATTGATTCCTGCCTGTGTCTGAAGTGTACCAGAGCACAGAGCAACCAAAAATAAGCTGCAGCCAGCAGAGAAATCCACATGACCAGCTGCAAGACCCTCTCTGTCTGGGAATGGCAGGAAAGACCCAGAATAATTGTTTTGGCAATGACAGAGGCAGCTCCTTCCTAGATTTTATCTTTCCAAAGGTTATTTATTCCTTTCTCCTTTATGACTTCCTGTCTGGGCATGTTGTACAATCAAGAGCAATCACAAGGCCCCCAGGAAAAATTAAAAACAGAATGAGATGCCACTGCCAGCAGAGCAGTTTGTCAAGCCTGCATATGGGTTTTGAGGAGCTCTTGGGAAAGATACTCAAGCAGGGAAAGAAGGTTATTAGCCGGATGAACTAAGCAGCAAAATCCACTCTAAAATGCCATTCTTTTGCCATAAATATCCCCCAGAATCCCTGCCCTCAATGCTTTTCTCTTATTTCTGTGTGGTATTTATGATCTCCAGCCTGCATAGATCATCCTTTCACCATGAGAAGCAATTCTGAAAGGAAGGCTAAGACAAAGCAAATCTATGTGACTGTCCCGCAGAGTATTCTTCACTGTGAGCAGAGCTTCATGTCTGTGAGGACCACAGAGCTGCCTGTGCCCATTTTGGACTTCTTCCTGCAATCCATGAGTCTTCTGTCAGGGTGCAGCATGGCCAGAGCAGGTAGCAAAGGAGCCCGTGGAACAGACTGGGGCAAGGACCCTCCCTGGCAGCCTGGTCCCTCTGTGAGGAGCAGAGCTGAGCCTGGGATGGTGATGGGGCACACCAAGAACCACTCCTACATATCAGTTCATACAAGAGTTCAACCCAGGATTTCTCCAAACCGCTTTGGGAGTCAACACAAATGACTACTACCCAGAGAGTAGAAATGCATTTGGAGGGAAAAAATGAAGCAGGAAGAAAGACACTCTCAGTAACTCTGAGTGTCCTGCTCGCTGCCCTGTCCCTGAGTTAATGGCCTAGCAGCAGTGAGTCAGAGGCTGGTGGGGAGGAGGCTCTCACCCTAAACCGTGCTCTGCAACAGCTGAGCCAAGTGAGCCCTGACACAGCAGGACTGCCCAAAAACACTGCCGGGTGCTGGGAGCAGAGACATCTGACATAGCTTGTACAGGGTGAATTACAAATGGAAGAGAGGAAGCCTGTGACAAGGAGCCTGTTGCAAGGGCAGAAACACATGAAGATGCTGCTGTCAGTATCGTGGTAGAGGAGTGATTCACCTGGAAATCATTCAGATATACGGCTGCTGCTTTCATCTCCTGAGAAAGTTTCCTGTATTTCCTTTTAGAACTGAGAGCTTATGAATAGAAATGTGTTGTCTATTTATGTAAGCGCACAGTAAACATAGTTTAGTGAATTCAGAAACACCATGTAGAAGGATCAAGCAAGTTATACAGTTATATTTTTAATAAGTGTCTCAGCTATTTAAGCCCAACTCATATTGCTGTCTCCCACATCTCACAGCAGGCTCCGGGTAACTTGCTGAAAAAAACTGGTTTTGCTGAAAGCCTTTCACAATATCTAGAGGAGCAGTGATGCCGTGGCCCAGTGAGCTGTATATCCACAATGTGTGGAAGGTAGAGGACTATAGCTGACTGGATGTTCTCTACAGAGGGATCAAAGAGTACATTCAGACCACACACACCACTAGAACATGGCTTCATAATAGCAGAAAGTTCAATAAATGCCACTGGCCAAATCTGGTCTCTGAGTTTCATCTCCTCTGCCTAAAATACTGAATAGATGCAGAAGTTACAGCCACTGAATTAAGGGCAGAGATTTAATTTTGGCACAGAATAGGCTCATTAAGTATATTTCACCCATGTTTCTAACACTGTTAATCTTTTTTAAAGTGCTGTGAAATTTGAAGGCACACATAAAAATAAAATTCTACTGAAAACACATCCATTAACAAAGACCACAATGACATCTCTAAAGATTTTGCATCATTTCAGCAGTACTGTTTATCACATGTGTATACTAGGCAATTTATTTTTCAACCCTAGATAGTTAAGGGATAATAAAACAGGAGTCATCTTTATAAGGTAACAATCCAATTGCAGATCCCAAGTGCAGCACTCATAAGGACAGGGCTCAGTTTCTATCAATATAATATTAGATGACTGTGAAATGGCATTAATTTCACCTTTCCTTGCTTCTCCCGTTGTGCATGGCACTTTCTCATGCTGAGTTCAGATGCATGAGAAAAGAAACTCAGAAAATACCCAAGGGTCAAGGAGTGCTGTGTCAGCTTGAAAACAGAAGGGGTGATATTGCTAATGTTTAATGTTTTCTAAATTGTCGACATTGCACAATGAAAAGGGGAATAAAATAACTGATTACATTTTGGCAGAATAGCGATAAACATAAAGATGAAGGAAAATTAGGAAATTATTTTGAGGATCTGAACTCAGCTGGTGACCAGAATGAGACGTGTCAAAGAATGACTGCGAAGAAAACCGCACTGACAGCCTTTGTACAGAAGGACTGGGAATACTTTCTCAATTTCTTTTTCCATTGCTGTGAAGTAGTACATTTGATAGGCTAGATTAAGTAATAGCAACACAAGAGTCGTAATTAGCATCTGTTGATGGTGCTCCCTGGAGACAGCAACCATTTAAGAGTTTAACCAAAGAGTAGAGGCTTTTAAGGTGCTTCAGAAGATCTGTTGGAAACAAGAGAAATGTGGCATCAGCAACCTCTGTGATTGCCTGATCTTCCTCATTGCTCTGCTTCCTACACATCTAGCTGATGACCCCAGGGATGTTTTCCTATCCAGATCTGAGTATTCAAATAGAAAATAATAAATAGCATGCTTAATATATAATATTATAATAATATATAACAATATATAGTCTCAGGACTATGTGGATCACAGAACTTTCTGGCAGGATGGATTCAGAAAAAATACCATTTTATTAAATCCCATTTAATACATTTATTACTCTCATTTATTTATGGGAGTATTTATGATGGTAGATGTTGCAGACATCCATAACCTTTGGAATGAAAACCCAGACTCAGAGACAGCTATTCCAAGGCAATTGCAGAGAATTTGCATGCTTATCTGCTGTACTCAGCTTCACCTCTGTAGATTGCAAAATCTATCACCTTAAAATACAGAAGATGCCAGTAGAGCAGAGAGTAGGAGGGCAGAATGTTTTGTTACTGTTATGAATGAAATCATCAACACTTTAGTTGAACTGAAAATAAAGGGATGATTTAAAAAATTCCCTCCAGAGTGATTACTGTGTGTCATCAATTAGAGCAACACACATTGCTCAGCGCCAAATGCAGAAGACAAGAGGCTCACTAGCTTCAGGAGATGAGAAGAAAACAGGCCATGGACTGATGATACAACAATTCAGCATTCAGTCTAGACATCCCAGCAAGGTGACTACAGACACCTTGAGTTTCAATACCATCAATGCAGATTCTGAAATCTCAGAGGCAGGCTCTCAGATGTGCTAACCCTGCATAACTCCTTTCCGTGTCTCAAAGTCTCCCATTGTCATTTCACTATCTTTATGTCATATTTATGTTATTTGTTCTTTCCACAGCTTCACTCATTGGTTTTCTTTTGGTAGTGAAATTACTATAGCTTTCCTTCTGATTTTCTCTTTCCTGTCTACAGTGGGTTTTTGCTTTAGAAAATAATGAATCTGTTGCCCCAGTAAAAGTTACATAATTCTCTATTTACCCATACAGTTTTGCTCACTCTTTTATGTTTTCCTCCTCATCAGTATGCACACCATCTGTGCCTCTACTACGGTGTTCTGACATGGCCTCCAGACTTAATGCTTTTAAAGTTTTATTACTTTGCCCTTCAGTCTCATGTTAATAATTTTGCTCACTGTTTTAAAAATCTGCCCTTTCAAACCTTGCTCTTGGCACGTCACCCACAGAGAAACTCAGCCCCCTCATCCCAACATGATATCAAACCCCATTGTATGGTATGGCTGGCAGTCAATGGAAACACTGTAATAACTAAACCCAGCAATTATGTTCTAGAGGATGCAAATTTATTAATTACAGAAGAAAAGGATAGCACTATACAGTGGAGAAGAGCTATTACCAATGAGTACAAATGAAGAAATGCTTTTAAAATAAACTTGGTCACTTTTTTTAATACAATGATTGAGAGTTCTCAGACAGCACCTACGGCTAATGTATGTGATGCCAGCTGGAAGTACATTGCCACAGTTGTGCTAAAGCCCCTCAGTCTTTAATAATGTGTATTGTGAATTCTGCCAGTCGACCATCAAATTTAACTTCTGCCCAATTTAGCTAGGGAGATTTTGGAGATTGGGAAATTTTGCAGGCAGTTGTCATGGAAAACTTGGACTCAGAAGGTCTGGACAATACTATTTCCTCAGACCCAGGAATGTTTTGCAGCAAAGCTGGTCACTTTCAGGCTGCAAGAGGAATAAAGGTTTTCCGATTAAGGCACTGAGCAGCAAGATGAGAGCATAAATCCCAGCTCTGCCAGAGGTTGCATGTATATCCCTGGGCAAGTCACATCACCTTTCTGTGATTTGTGTCTGCAGCTACAAAAAGCAAATCATTATTTTTCCATCCTCAAGCATTTCTGAGAGTGAGAGCTCCTTTGGAGTTGGACTTTTTCCAACAGTATGTTTGTAAGGACCTAACACAAGAACATTTTATCTAACTGAGACTTCCAGATGTTCTGTGGAATAGACCATTAAAGCTTCTACTTAATGCATAGTATGAAAAAGAAAAACTGCAAATGATCTTTCAATTTTTCTTTTGTACTGTAAGCTACGAATAATGCACACTGGGATGTTTGGAATTATATATGTTGTTATAAAGGCACAAACGAGCACAATTATGACTTAATCATTCTGAAAGATTTTACTATCTAAATCTGATTTTTTTTATTGGTGTTTTCAAGTTTGTGGAACATGAAAAAGAAAACAAAAGATACTTCATTTTGAAACTGATGAACACATTAACATTTATTGTGGAAATATCAAAAAACTTTGCAAGAATACAGACTGCCTCTTTTGTAACCTATCAATATTCTTGAGGGAGAGCACAATGGAGGACTTCCCTGCAAAGTTACTCTCAATGACAACTGAGTTACTTTGCAATGCTTTATTTCATATTAAATATGATTATATTTTATTCTCTTCTACAAAATCCTCTTCATTGTTTTCATTAAAACAACTAAGCCCTTTCCATGTTAAAAAACAGATATAATTAAAAAAAATTTTGCATTTTCATCCAATTCCATCTGTTCAATTTTCATTATCACAGTTCCAGTGTATTAGGAGTTCTTTTCTATCAGAAATAATGAAAACCTAAATTGAAACGGTTGTTATTTGTATGAAAAGCATTTGCCAACCCAAGGCCTTCAGCAAAGATTATTTTAAATTCAAATTTAGTTACTTATCAGAACTACAGCAGTTGACTACAAGGTAAATAAAAATATGCGTAAAAATTTGGAAGAAACCAATTCCAGTGTGGCTTTATGGCACTGAAAAGACATAATTTTTCAAATATCTAAATTAAATTGAGGTTGTATTTCCAAACAGGATGAAGGTTGGAAAAATTGTGACACAATCAACAGTAAAGTAGTTTTAAAATTATTACTTATTACAAGTTAAGAAATATACATTCTATGTTTGAAATACATGTGGGCCAATGCCCAGAAATTAAACAATTAAATACTGTTAAAAATGTATCCAGATCACAACGACAGAAGAAATTAACAGTAATAACTAAAGAAGTTTCAGAACATTATCCAGCAAAAGCTGTTTACCTTCTTTGTCTTAATCCAGAAATTACTGTCTGTTTTCTCATGTAAATTATTTACCTAAATTTTTAATCTACAGGAAACTTTATCAAAACTTCCTCATGTAATGAGTTTATAAAGCAGTTTTCCAAATGCGGTATTTTTAACCGAGGGGAAGCCAAGTATTGTCATCATTTATTGGTGAAACACACAACATGTTCTGTTCCCTTCCAGTATGGATTTTTCCTTCAGGCTCTTCCATGAGGTTTGCAATCTTAGACTAACATATAGAAGCATATGTAGAGATTTTAATTCGAAACAGTGTGATGATATATTGATTTTATTCTAGCCAGATGTTAAGATCCGATTATTAGGATCTTTAGATTCTTTAGAAATTATTAGATTCTTTAGAAATTCCTCTGCCCAAATTAAGGTGCAAACGAGACCATATGCCAGTCAATAGTAACGGTTTTACTTGATGGTAAATACGAGAGAGAGAGAGAAAGAGAGAGAAAGAAACAAAGAAGTAGAAAAATAGGTGGGGGGGACAGAAAGAGAGTGACCGGGACAGAATAAGGAAAATACCACCACTCCATGGATCCCAACGGTGTTCTGTTGATCCTCTCCAGCTGGTCTCCTTGGTGGCGAAGGTCCCCCCAAAAAGCATAGAATCCCATGGCTTGACATACCCTTGAGCCAGGTGGCAATGTCCAGGCATGTCCCCCTGGGGGAGGGGGACGGTCTCTTACAGCAGACTCGGGATCTGTTGCATCCGGTGGTGCAAAGCCTCTGGGGAGCACTTTGGGGGGCCTTTGATGGATCATGACTCCCCCTCGGCTGTCTGACATGAAAGTCCCATGGATGTGGCCTGTGGGTTTGGGGGTTCCACAGTTGGGCCTGTTTGTGTGATTGGAGGATGGGTGTGCAGTGCCTCTGACCAGAGGTTACACCACGTACCCAAAACCTCCTCCTCTCCCCTCGGTTGTGGGGGGATATGGGGGTCGGTGATGCCTTTGTGTAGGGGCGAACAGAAGCACTCCCCTGGGATGCTTTGTTCCTTGGTATGGTCTGTCCCGGTTTGAATCTCCCGGCTGGCTGTAAGCCTCGTCACTCCCCTGGCATTCTCCCATTGGTCCCCATTCCCTAATCCCACCTTTCTCCCTGGCCCCGGATAAAACGGGGACCCTCGGGATCGGGTTTCAGATTTGCTTTGGAGTTTGGCTGTACAGCATGGAATAAACCATCCAGCAGGATGAAAAGCGAATCTCCTTCCTGCCTCTTTGCCACCTGACTGTATTACCGAATATGCCCCAGGTTCTGTGGGCTTGTGGGACCCCACAGAGCTGGGCTAAAATTAGGGTAATAGGGGGAGTCTGTGCAAACCTGGCTTCTGTGAGCTGTGCTCTCCCCCCACCCCAAACTCAGCCAGGGATGATCGAACAACAGGTTTCCCTTTATCTAATCAGCAGTTTGACTTTCAGTCTGAAGTCCCAGTCTTCAGGGAAGCTTCTTTGGTTGTAGCTTCTTTATAGTGAGCAAAACTTTATATCAATGTTTGAGGCATGAACTATTTTCAGTCTCTGATACCATACCTCCCATTTCAGCAGCCCTACTGAAGCTTAACTTTAGTATGCATTAAAATTTCACTTTTGCTCTTTGCTGAACATTGGAATCCCTGCTCATCTCTTAAAGGTTTTCTCTTTCAAACTAATTGAGAATTCTCACTTTGACTATCAGCCAAATGGCATGCTCTTAGGGCATTTTTGGGACCTAAATTTCTGAGACAATCAGGTTTTCCAATGGGCATGATGAAATACATTATTTTTTTAATGGTGTATGTGCAAGCAAGCGCCAGCCTGGCGGCTATAGATAGAATTGTCTGTTCTTGGAAGTGAATCTGGATCTGGTCAGGTGGGAAACACATCATCTTTTGTGGAATAACAGACTGTATAGCTCACCCCTACACCATGAGCAGCTCTCCCCAGATCCTAACTAACAACAATCCATTTGTTGAGCTCTGCCTGAATTATAGTTGCTTTCAAATGGACAATAATATTTGTTGATTTTTCATTTCTCTCAACTGTGTTTTCTGAAATGACTGCAAGCTGCCGGAATGGTACTCTGCCACTAAATTAGATTAAATGGTCTCCCTGCTTTTTTAAGGACCTGAATCTTGGAAAATATCAGTCTGGTCTCCCACCCACATGCTCTCATCCCATTTCCCTCGTCCACACAGCATATGCTTCAGGTGAGGCTGGCTCCAGTGAGCAGCCAAACAGGAATGGGTCTCTGGAACTAATGTCTTCATCAGCAGTGGAATGGTTAGTACATCATAATGCCATGCACAGCAGTTGCAAATACTATAGTCTAAATTTCCATGAAGAAATCACACATTGTCACATACAGCTGGGCCTTTCTAAGGGCTCGGCAGTGTAACTGAAGGACTGCTAAATGGTCCTGAGATTAAAGTTACAATTTATTCCCTAAAGAGGATATACAAATTCCTTGAGCTCTAGGACAATGGCACCTTTTTGTAAGGGGTCTGTTTAAGTGATGTTGTTCAGGGCATGACTCCAGTGAAATACAGACAATGTGGAAGTCTCCATGTGCATTAGTTCTCAGAAATAATTTTAAAAAACAAACCAAACAAACAAAAAAAAAATCCCAAAAGCAAAAGTACCTAAAACATGTAAGAAGGCAATGATTTTTACGAAAACACAATCTATTTTTATGAAAATGCAAATTCATAAAGCTTAGCCAGACTTCAATATGTCTTGCTGGTTTTGTTTCTCTAAAATATAAAACACAGTGATTCTTCTGATCACAGACATGCAATGAAGCCTCCTGGAGCCTGTCACTAGAACCAACAGTTTTGGGGCTAAAGCTGTGATTCATCCTTCTTACCATTCTTGTTCTTGGAATACCAGAAAAAGAAATCCCTGAAGTCTCTTTTACTAACTTTGCTGCAATTTGCATGAAGTGAAGAAGAATTGAGCCCATGTCCTTTGCAATGGCACAGTGGCACTTCTGGACTCTCCCAGGTGACAGGTCAGATCTCCCGCTCTGGCTGGGCTCTGTTACACTCCAGCACCGGGATACTGTAAGCATACCATTGTTCCCCTCGGGAAGTACAAACCACGATTACAAGTGGAAGAGATGTGCACCCACCTGTCTTTCCTACCCTACAGAGACATAATTAATTAGCTGTAACCAGCAGTTTGTCCAAATGTCCTCTTAGGTTTAGGTTACAAAGTTTGTGGTGAAAGGCATGTCCTGATGTTGGTGTCCGACAATAGCACTAGGCTTCTAATTACCGCAGCTTTCCTCATTAAGTCTTCCCAAATTCTTCTGGATTATAGGAAACTGCTCAAGAAGAATTAGAAACGATCCCCTGGTCTTCAGAGCCTTTTTGCTGTGGGCCCTGTTAGTGCTGAGGGTCAGACACCTTGTTGGTTCTTGGTGTGGCTCTAAAACACAACTACCAGTTTTGAAATATATTGCAGCTTTCTGAAAATGCCTGCCCAAGGACAAAATAAGGTTATACAAAATCAGATTATCGAAACTTTACTTTTATATAGCATTTATTTTTCAATAAGAACCTCTCTGAAAGATTACTGTTTCTCAGATTAAAGAATCTTGAAAGATACTTTCAACATAAATGAGAGCTGCTTCCTCATTGCCAGAGATGCAGTTCTCTCTACTGGCATCAGCTGGCTTTTGTTACCTATGAATTTGCCCTCTTCCCCTTGAATGTCATCTTCAGCCTTCTTAATTCAGAAATTTCTTTTCTTTCCAAAACTATTTGTGTAACTCAGAATAATTACAAATCCAGCAGTATTCATGAGATCAAATTAGTTTTTGAATGATTCTGCCAGGACACCAAACAAAAATTTAATATGAAATTACGTATTTACTTTTAAGTAGTTTGATTGTTCAAACTACTTATTAGACTCATTAACATAATTATGCTGACACAGAACATGATGCTTCAGTACTTGTAAAAGTGACTAGTTAGGTATGTAATACCTTGATAAACCTTCAAAACACTCTTAAAATGGCTATTAAAAAATGAGGTTCCATGTTCATTTTTCCTTTATTTCACAGGATTTGTATGGTGGGCTTCCTGACTAAACAAAACCCAGGAACAAATTAGAGAAAATGGTAAAAAATAGTAAGTAGGTTAGCAGGCAGAATCTAAAAAGTGACAGGAAAGGAGTGCAACCTGTACAGCAAAGAGAAAAATGGCAAAGAGCAGATATGATAAATGTGTCTAACTACTTCAGGACAAGTAACATAAAATATGGGAGGAAGTATTTCAAGTTATAAGAGCAATAAAATAAGAAGCAGTGGCTGAAACTTGAAGAAAGAAAATTAATTTAGGCTATGCACAAGGAATAAAAATGCCAAAAACAAGGACTATTAGACAACGGAAAGTTCTACCAAGAGGGGTAATTGGGGGGACTACCGTTAGGAATACTCCAAAATAGACTAGACAAAACATAAAACATACACAGGTTTTATACTGAGAGTAAATCCTGCCCTAGTGCAGAGTGATAGTAACCTTTCCTAAGCTATTATCTAACTGATTGTCACCAAAAAAAAAAAAAAAATGAGGCGCAGATGAAGGTGTTTTAGTTGAGCTCTGATTTAGTAACTTTCAGAGAGTGATTTCCCAAGCTGAGTTCCTCCCAGAGAGCCTGACAAGGGAAATGAAGACTGACAAAGCTAAGCATGGAAACCTGACAGAGGATGTCAGACAGAAATGAGAAGAAACAGAATTCAGAAGAAGCAAATATATCTTCCATAGCCATATGCTTCAGTCATAGTCACTGCCTCACTCCTCCTGCAGACACGGCCTCGTGCGCAGACGCCTGTTTGGATCCTCGGAGCGCAGACGGACACACGGATGTGTGCCCCAGTGTACAGGCCTCCAGAACTGCAGCCCAACAGCCTCACAACTGCAACAAAGCCCTCAGCAATGCTTCCAAATCTGCATTAATTACTGGATGTGTACTTAGCGAAGGCAAGCTGTAATTCCACTTAATTTCTATTTTTTTAGCCAAAATCACCCTGGCACTAAGCAGAGGGTATTAAGTGCTTTTCTCGGGTGTTGAGTATACAGTAGCTCTATTATGAGCCCATGATAATTCATGAGCAGTTCTACTCCTCATCTTAATCTGTGATCTAATTTGGGATCTAATTTTCTTCCATCCTTATCCCATCTCCCCCTACATTATCCTCCAAATAATATACACTCTCAGAATACCAGAATAGAAATAGAAATCTATAAATCTTTCAGAAGCATTTATAGAGCTGTTCTGCACTGTGGCATGCATTCAACTGACAGCTGCTGCATGCCTTTGTGTTCTCATTCATTAGACATTGCTGTCTGGATTACATCGGCATAGTGGAATTCTTTATATCCTAATTATCCTTCTGCTCTTTCACTTGCTTCACAAGGTAGATGCTTTGTAGGTATATTAGGAAGAATGTCTGAAGTATTGCTCTGGTTAACCAGCAAAACATCAAATGTTCTGCTGAATCTCCTCACAGTTAAAAAGAAATCTGAGCAGTAGGTTGGGGTGGGTCAGTTTGTTTAGGGAAGGAATTAATAATAGACGCTCAGAGGCACAATTAAAGTAAGTGAAATAACAGCCTTCCTTTGACCTCATTATTTAAAGAATTACAGGTATTTTCTAAAAAAGAAAAAAAAAAAAGAGCAAGGTCAACCAGGCAGCATAAAAGGGCTGTGGTCCTAAGCTCAGAGAGAAAATAGCTTTGTTAGCTTAACAATGCTGAGCTGTCAGCTGTGCCACAAGTTTCAAAAGTATTGATGAAAATGTAGTTTTGAGAAGACCACCTCCATATAAACTTAAGCCCTTTGCTTTTATCTAAATACCAAGGATAGCACTATGTCATTTCTGGTAGCAAACGAGAGATATAAGTCATCTAAAAAAAGGATCAGAGTGTTGGACAGGAATAGCTGATGCACTGCATTTTTAGTTTCTCCAATTCACTAATTAAAAATCCTCCTTGGACAAAATGTCAGTTAATAATATTAAAACAAGACAGAGTTTCTCAAGTGACGGTTTATTAAAACGTCCACATGCCATGCCACTCGATTTTTATAGTTCCGGGTCTACTCAGGATCTTATTAGCAATATATGTTGTGTTTATTAGCATATAATACAATAATTACGTTTTCAGCCTTAAAGAGTTGTGACTTCTGCAGCAAAGCAAGTGAAAGAGCTGTTTCTCTTCACTGCATGCTAATGGGCAGCATTTCCTGCACTGCATATCTTCAGGGCCTGCTGGCCTCAAGACTGACTGCCTCTATGTCCCAGGGGATGATAAAACAAAGATGACATAGGGTGTATAACTGTGGCAGCAGGCTCTCAAATGGAAGAATGACAGTGATATCCTCCCTCAGTACACTGAGCAAAGACTAAAGCTGATGCTTCTTATCGTTTTTTAAGTAAAAATACCACCTGGCCCTCTTCTCTCAAAGTCTGCCTTTTGCCTCATTAAGGCTTCATTTAGGGGCTTGGATTAGATTGTATTTTCACAAAAAAAGGTTTCTGAGTTGTGGCAGGGAAGAATGAGGCCGAGCTGCACTTTGTAAGTCTGCCATTCCTAGGAAATTAGTTTAACTCTGTTGAAATTTGTATATGTGGCTATATGTACAGTTATGTTCATGCTTTACTGGACCATCTTTTTATAGGAAGAGGTGCTGGAGTACTAACAGTGGCCACATCTTTCTCACAGTACAAATTTAAGCTAGATGCACTTTTTTCTCACTTGTCGCAAGTGGTATCATTTTCCCGTCTTTAAATGCTTACAGATTAGGATGTCTCTCCATTACACCACGCAGGCTAGAAGGCAGAGGCCAGTAGCAATAAAAACCAAGACTCTTATTAAATACGGTGGGTGAGCAATGCAGATTCACAGCAGCTCAGGGCACTTCATACTCACAACTGTGATTTAACAGAGAATTGGCAGAAAGGAGATGAGACTTACACATTGGGTGGAAAAGGATTTAGTCATGCGTGTGGTTAACTGCTGAGTGACAGAGTAGGGAAGACACTCACCCCAGCAAACAGCTGAGTCTGTACCAATCCTGTATGGATACCTTTAGGGTGTTTTTTTTAGCCACTGAAACAGTAGGGCTCAGAGGGGGATGTGCAGACCAGGGAATGTCCGAAGTCAGATCAGCATGGCATGTGCATGGCCAATCACATGATGACAGCTGGACTGCATGCTCAGCAAACTACTCTGTAAAAATTTTATTAAGAACTGCATGACCAATTAAAAAAAGTCAAGCTGTTTCTTTTTTACTCTAGAAACAGAGAATATATTATTAAAAACTAAGGCACCAGTCCCTCTATCTTTTACCAGAATACTGAATCCACCAAGCTTTATAAGAACAGAAATAGCTTCTCTTAAGACCCGTGGTTTCTGCAGTGAAAATAGTCCATCTTCAGAACATTAATTCATGCATTAGTTGTAGATTATTTTAGCATTCCCCCTCATGCAGTTGCCAAACCCTCTGGCCAAAAGCACTGAGACATCAAAGGTCATTTGGGCCAATGATTACTTTCGTCAGCTGGGTTGCTTCTTTCACTTGGTTAATTAATCATGCTCTGCATACTTCTCAGCCTCAGCCTGTCTCAGGGAAACAGTATGTGTCATTATTGGTGCTGGGTTTATTAAAGGCACAGCAAAGAAAGTAATTTGCAGATAACACAAAATTACAACTACAAAGGATAATGTCTCAATATTGGACATTGTGTAATTGACTGAATGGATCATGGAAATATTTTGCTTTTCTTGCAACTCAGATATTACCTAGTGGGGCATGCAGAAGGACAGGTAGATAAATCTGGAAGTCAGGTAGTTTAAATCATTCAACTTTGTCAGATTGTAATTTGATTTATAATAATTTTACAAAATTGTCCTCTTACTATGGAGTACAGTTGACTTTCATATCATAACTTAAGATAGGAAAGAAAGATATTTTGAAACATGAAAGAGTGAAAATCCCAAGACATTGAGGACTATGGGCAGAATGTCTAAAATTATGACAGTATTTTTGAGATATACATATTCTTGTGAGAAAATACACATTTTGGGGCAGATTTTATATAGCATACTTCAAAACTTGCAATTGCAATTACAAGTTGTCTATTGTTTATTTCACATTAGGAGTCAGTCTAAGCATAGCTTAGCATTTCTCTACTCCTGTGAATGAAAAAAGCTGTGGACAATAAAATCAAATAAATAAACACAAATAAATACAGAAAGTAACTCCTGTTAAAAGCTTGCAAATTTGATTTATAAATTGAAAAAAAGACATAAAAGAATGAGGTACCTAACATCTAACTGTGGATAGTAAGCTCAGTTTTTAATTACTTGTCTTTTCTTTCCTTTAACAATGGAGGTCTTTATTTTGGAAGTCTGACATAAGCTGTGTATAGAATACTGTTTGTATTTTGGCAAACAAAGATTGGAAAGATTAAAGGACATCTTTAAGTTTATATTTGGATGAGATCTAAAAACTTAATTTCCTATTTTCCTTTCTAGTTCTTTACCTACAAAGCTGCATTCTTCTTTCCATGGGACAGCACCAGTAGTGTTAGAGTTGGGTTAGAAATATGTCTTCCAAAATCAAAGAAAATGTTAACAGATGTGCAAGTAAAATTAATCAGAATTTAATTAACAGACATAGGGGAGGTGGAAACTTCTACTGTTAAACTTGTCCAGTGTTTCCCATACAGAGGCACTTTTTCAGGTGCTTGCAGTATTTTGTCACGATTTGATCTATTCCACATAAGGCAAACACTTTGTTTAGCAAATGTTAAAAAAATATGCAAATATTTTATTTGAAATGCTGTGGCTGTGCTGTGGTTTCATACTTGGCAATATCAGGAGTGGCCTTCTCATGAAAATACGCTGACATCTGGACTAACATCAGCTTTTGAAAATAAGAATTACTTAGGTTGTTAAGCTGGAAATAACTTCTTCCCCTCTCAACCCATACGTCTGAGAATTGAGTGCACCATCTCTGCAGGAAGAGAAGTAGCTTGCAACAAAAGGCTATGAGGATTTGAGAACATCTTTCCTGCAGGGACTGTTCTCAGGGATGCTGGAGGTAACTCGGGTAAGGAAATTGAATGTGGAAAGTTTATCCTCTTGTCTCTCTCTCAAACTTTGTGAGAATGATTTTAAAACCTGCACTTTCTTGCCCTAGAAACGTTCTCTTTCCTGATGAGAACTGTGGCAAAGTCAAATTCAGAATGGCCTCATGCAGGAAGAAGGGAGAAATCCAACACAGCACCAGGGAAGGATCCCCTGTGATGTGAGACTGTGGGGAGACCTGCTTGGAGAAGGAGGCTGAGGCATCTCAGGAGACAGGACTGAGGGAGGAAAATTTTGAAGGCAGGGGAGAGGTGATGATACCAGAGAGAAACAAGCAGAAGAAGACGTACCCAGCAGAACATATGCCCAGAGCTTGGAACAGAAAACAGGACTCCAGTTTTAGGTTTCTCTGCTATCAGCCGATAACTGTGAAACCTGCTGTAGAGCTGCTTGCCCCTAGCTGAGTGTTGCTTTGCCGAGGAAGGGATAACTATTCTATCCAAAATTCTGTCAGCTCAGAGGGCCTAGGTGTCTGGAATAGAGGCACAGACTGTGGTAGCTGGATGATTGTTTTTCTGTTTTGCTTCTTTTTATAAATTGACAATTTCAACTCAAGAAGCTTAAAAATGCAAAAGATCATTTTTAATGATTGGGTAAGAATTAGGTACCATGTATGCTTTACTTTTCTACTGCAAGCTGTGGATGTTGCAGATATGGTTATCTTTATTTACATGTTGCACACACGTTTACATTTCATTTTTTTCCAAAGGAACCCAACTGCAACTGCAACTAACAGCTATAGATGATTCTTTAACTGAATCAATTATTTTGTAGATATGTTTATGTATTTATATGTTCTCCGTGTGCATTTTTACGTATTTATATATTATATATTTATATTTTCTGTTTAAGACTGGCCTTGTGTCTTTTTTTACTGCACATTATTAATTCCCCGCTATGAAAATAAAGCATTATTAACTTCCTCACAGTGTTTACTATAGCTATCTGCATTAATGCATCTCAGTGCTTGACAGTTTGGTCACGTCATCACGTTGGTGGCTGAAATGAGAAGGAACTAAATCCCATTCCACAGAAAGCTCTGGAATGATTTATGTCAAAAAATTGCCAATAATTTTCACTATGTCTCTGATTTTGACTTGGAAGTTTTGATAGTCTATTTCTATATAGTGTGTAATGCATTCACAGCAGTTGCAAAGATATATATCCAGAGTCAAGCTGAATTGGTGGTTTGCTTCTGCAAAGCAACAGAGCCAAGATGGGTCTACTTTACCACAGGGACAGAAGAAGCCAGAGGCAGAGGCAGAACTATGGGGGTGGCATCTGAGGAGGGCTGAGAGAAAAACATTTTCCTTCCCGAAAGTGTCAGAATCAAGTGGATTCTGGAGAACCAGGTTTGCTGCTCCTGCTGCAGCCAGAGGTAGGGCAAAAGATACAGAAATAACTGATACTTCCAGGAGGAGTTTTACTCCTTCACAGCAACACTTACTGCCCTACATCCACAAAGTTTCTCACAGTCACAGCAGAAGTCAGCTTGTCCTTGCAGGACCTTGACCATGGCAGAGCAGTCAGTGGGGCACGGCCACTTTGCAATTTTCCTTTTCCCTACTTTTACTCTGCTGACATGCTCTACTGCCTTTTTTCTGCATGCTTGAAGCCAAGCCTAGATACATCACTTACCAAACAATGTTCTGTGTGTGTCATAGTTTGTCAAGTCCTCTGACAACTTTCTTTTCCTCAGTATTAAAACTATTCATTTTAAAAGTGAATTAGCACCTAGCTTTGTTAGTGCATCAACAATTCAAGCTTTTCTCTTGTAATATTAGCTCATACAACAGGTGTTCCAAATACCTCAGTCCAATTGTTCCATTTAAAAGACAGCATAATTGTCAATCAGCTTTCATTACCTGAAGTGCTTACTTTTGAGCCCTGATAAATATTTTCCTTCTTTTTCTTGCTTAAAAAGCTCAGTTTGGAACATCATATAAATTGGTTTGTCGTTTTTCTGTTTTTAAATAATCCAGTTAAAAGCCTTTTTGCCCAGAGATAAATGCTATTCAAACCCACAGGGGTGACTGTAAAGAAAAAGCTGTCAGAGGTACAAAGAAAACTGTTCATCTACCTTATATAAAGATGTGAAATGGAAAAGTCAAGAGAGAGTAGTAAGAAAAGGTCAAGGAAACTTCAGAGGAGTCAGATTAGAATGAGCCAGAGGGAAATGAGGTGGGGTGGGTGAGACTAGGACAGCTTTTCAAAGGAGAATGCATAGAGACTGTCTTCATAAGTCTAACAGACATATTTTTATTCAGATAAGTATCTGTCCCTTATATGTATAGGCCACTGGCTTTTTCCAAGAATGCCTTGAGCACAGGATATTAATTTTTTTTCTCCTCCAAGTAACACATTTGGAACAGTGAATTCTGTAGAGACAATAGAACAAAGAATCCTCATCTAAAACTCATTTTAGCATATTTGAGTTTAAATCAGCAAGACTCACAGTTGGGGTAGATAGCAAAATAACACTTCTATCATTCTGGTGAATTTACAGAGATAATTCAAATTACATTAAAGAACATTAAAGAAAATGGTGAGCTTGTTTGTTCATGGAGAGGGGAAATGGCAGCCATCATTAAGCAAACACAAAGAAAAAAGGGAATCAAGCAGCGAGCAGAAAAAGCGTAGCAGGAGTGTGAGGAGAAAAGGTAAAGGATGGAATTATTCAGCAGTTCCTCAGGAATATGTTAAATTCAATCTGCTTTGAGCTTTAGTTTGCTCATTGACTTCAATGATAGTTGTATCTAACTAAGCTGTGGGTAAATCAACCATTAGAGTTTCTGTCTTTAACAAGAGACATGCCTCCCAATTAGCTAGCAGTTTATAATTTACTGGACTTGAAACAAATGTGACAAGTCAAGAATTTGGGCTTCCCCTTCTTCTGTGTACCTGAAGGAGCAGAAACAATGATGGATTTTCCTAGACACAGCAAACTCCTTGTGATATGCAACAAGGAAAAGTGGCTACAGCCTCAGTACTGAGCACTGGTTGGGGAACAAAAAGAGTACACACCTTTTCAGCTGTGTGTCCTTATCAAATAGGTTGTCTGTCACTGCCTTGTTAGGAGCCCTTAAATGCTGCTATTCATATTAACCCCTTGAGATCTGCTGTGGTGTAGAAATCCATTGCTGGAATCCCGTCTCATGCATGCTCACGCAGGGCAGGCAGGCTTTGCAGTTCTGTCTGTGCAGCGTTAGGAGCTGTACCTGCAGCAGCAAGCTTCAGTCCTATTTTTTAAGCTTTGCTCCAGACAGATACCTGCAGAGCCTTCTGTAGAGTTGAGTTTATACCTAGCACAAATTGAACGCTGCAAGATTTTTACAGCCAGTCTCCAAAGTGTTCTGCCAAGCATGTAAGAACATGGTTTTTGAAAGGCTTTATAAGCTGGTCAAATCAGTGTAAACAATCAAGCAGAAGCAATGGCCACCTTCGTGTCCTCGAGATTTGTCCCCGGAGAAAACTGAAATCCATTGCCTAAAAAAAGAAAGACAATAATGCTCTTCAAAGAAACAACAGGAGATGCTGTAACTTAGGCAAACCATCTCTTTTTCTAACTTTAGTCTGGAAAACATTATGAAATGTTAGCTGCAAGCATTACTGCTCTCTCTGCAGATAGATAAAAGGAGAGCATGCAGTCACCAAATTACTACAGCATGCTGCTTCCCTTGCCACAGTCTGCTGTTAAATTCTACCCAGCATTGTTTACTGAGGTGCCACACTGCAGGGAACAGAGAGGAAAAACTCTTCCTTGTCCAATTTACTTGCTAGCTTTGTATCTTCAGTGAAAGCCTGATCAAACATAAGCTGCTGCCTGAAGTAGGACACATTTGTTTATTTTCTTTGTGTGTGTGTGTGTTTAAATGCATTCCTTAATCAATTAACCTGTTTGCTTATCAATTGAAAGATACTTTTTCTTAGAGAAACATCCAGGTTTTCATGCTATTGCAAGGTCTGTACGTTTTATAAGTGGCTTTTTTCTAGAAACAAAGGAATTCCACACTAAATTGGACAGAAAGCAAGGGCTTTAGTCCACTGAACCAGGAAGAGCAATTTTATTAAACTGTATGAGCAGTCTGGTGCAAAAGGTAAGTGAAACATGACCCATCCCGATCTTTAAAGGTTTAGCAGGATTTTCATTGCTGATATTGCATTGAAGAAGAGCTCATTTTTCTGTTTGTGGCTCAGGATGCACAAAGTAAACATGTCCCTAGGAGAAAAAATAATGTCTTCAGTACAAACTGTGAGTCACGGCTGGCTTGAGAACTAGTGAGGGAGCAGTGCCATCTATGGGCTGTATCCCTGTATCCCTCAACAGGGATGGTTGTGGTCCTCTTCTTCAGGCTCAGACATGAATAATTAAAGCAGGGTCTCTCAGCAATCTGCCATATGTATTTGACTACCTGTTGGGGATACACAGAATAAATTTTGTTCTCCATTATTTCCTCTGGTTATGGGCTCTTTCTAGCATGCCCAACAGTCTGACAGCTTTTCTGAAGAAGGGAGAGTACTTTATTTTGGAATTGAAATCTGCAGGGCTGCAAGGTGCTCTGTGAGCAAGAGGTTTCAATGTTGAAAGGAAAATACTTTTTTCCATAATACAAATCCATTTAAAAAAAGTCTTCAGGGTTGAGGAGATTTCAGATGAGCAACGTGTATCCATGATGTCCTACCAGAAGATTATATGTCCCTGGTAGGTACCAAAGCAATGACTATGAAGAATATTAATAAACAAAAAGCACACTGATTTGTTGAATTTACTGCCAGATGTTACCATGGAGCCAGGATTTATATGTGTTCAGAAAGGAGTTAGACACCTGCACAGATGGGAACAGCTGGTCCTTATATGCTAGGAAAAGGACTAGTCTGGGGGCCATTTTTGCAAGGAAGTCTCTAAGTTTCTGAGCCCCTTTGAGTGAGTTCTTGTGCACTGTTTCTTGTATTTGTTCTCTGTACATCTGTGTTTGCTACCAATAGGGAGAAGATAACCAAGTACAGTGGACTTTCACCTCACTCAGTGCATCCATTACAGTTCTATTTATAGAAATATCTGAGCGTGCTCGCAGGAACTAATCCTAATACAATATTAAAATCTCAAATACAAAGGAATAAAAAAGAAAGGCTAATAAAGGTCTAAACCATAATTAATGTTAAGCAAAATAATGGGGTATGCATGGAACCTTCTTCACTGTAACATATCAGAAAAAATCATGTTATCTTGCTCGATTGTTTCCAAAAACAAACAACCCAAAATTTAGGCATGCAGGCTGGGAGAGAAGCCTGCTGCAACAGAAGATGTGAGAGAATGAGTAAATGAACATTGTCATTGCTATTACATAATGATAAAAGGAATCAATAAAAGTGATTACATAATAGGCCTATTACTCCTTTTTGGGGGAACCCAAATAAGCATTTTCCTACATTTGCCACAGCTCTTTAAATTCACCAGGAGTCTGTAATCGGCAGATATGTAGAACTCATCAAAAGTCGTTGACTAAGAAATATGTATTTTCTTTCATTTTGTGCCTAAAAGCAAATTCTCATTGTTACATTACATTGTTCCATGGATCAGCATAAGTAATCTTAAAAGTGACTTTCTATTTTTCTCTCATTCAGTTCAGGATTTTTCCCTATTATGAGCAGGCACAGGTGCGCTGCCCATCACCGGTGTTTTGCACTTTCTTTTTTTTCTTACTATCATATTTTCCCTCGGCCTTTGGAATGGCACCAGTCCTGAAGTGGTTAGTGAACATCAGATAAGCTGCATGATGTTCACATGGTACCAGTTTGAAGCTATTCTTTTTTCTGCCTTCAAAGGAATGAGAGACCTGATACCCTCCATTTAAATTGTGTTCATTTAAAGGCTATCACCTTCCCCCTGGAGTTCTCATAAAACTTCCCATCTTCTCAGATATAATCAGAGGAGACTTGCAATCTCAAGTTCTCTAATCAAAAGAATGCAAATTTTACTGCCCTATCTCAGTTTGACATCAGTAGGACTACTGATTACTACGAAGGGACAAGGGTTATGCTAAGCTTGCTCTTCTAGGGTAGAAATATTATATGGCTTTATGCTGTCTGTAAGATGCCACCCTATTTCCCTTCACCATCATCATCATCATCACTGGCAATCATAGAATAGAATTATAGAATCATTTTGATTGGAAAAGACATTTAAGTCCATCGAGTCTAACCATTATCCCAGCACTGCCAAGTCCATCAATAAAACAGGTCCCCAAGTGTCATATCTACATATCTCTTGAATACTTCCTGTGATGGTGACTCAGCCACTTCCCTGGGCAGCCTGTTCCAGAATTTGACAACTCTTTCCCTGAAGAAAATTCTCCTAATATCTAAAATAAATCTGCCCTGGTACGACTTGAGGCCATTTCCTCTGCTCCTGCTATTTATTATTTGGAAGAAGAGACCAACCCCCACCTCACCACAACTTCCTGTCAGAGAGTTGTAGAGAGTGATAAGGTCCTCCATGAGCCTCATTTTCTCCAGGCTGAACACCCCCAGCTCCCTCAGCTGCTCCTCATCAGACCTGTGCTCCAGACCCTTCCCCAGCTCTGTTCCCTTCTCTGGACTCACTCCAGCCCCTCAATGCCTTTCTTGTAGTGAGGGGCCCAGAACTGAACACAGGATTTGAGGTGTGGCCTCACCAGTGCCAAGCACAGGGGGACAATCCCTGCCCTGGTCCTGCTGCCACACTATTGCTGATCCAGGCCAGGTGCCATTGGCCTTCCTGGCCCTCTGGGCACACCTGGCTCATGTTCAGCTGCTGTCAAACAGCACCCACAGGTCCTTTTCCTCCAGGCCCCTTTCCAGCCACTCTTCCCCAGCCTGCAGTGCTGCCTGGGGTTGTTGTGACCCAAGTGCAGAATGGCCTTGTTGACCCTCATGCAGTGAGGCTTTGGGACATCGATCCAGTCTGTCCAGATCCCTTTTTAGAGCCTTCCTGCCCAATATGTCATTTTCTGCAAAGAGTGCAGCTGTCCAAGCCATGTGCAGCCAGTTTCTCCAGGAGAATTCTGTGGGAAATGGTATTAAAGGCTTTCCTGAAGTCCAAGTAGACAACAGTCACAGCTTCTTTCTCATTCACCAAGTGGGTCACCTGGTCACAGAAGCAGATCAGGTTTGTCAAGTAGAACTTGCCATTCCTAAACCCATGCTGGCTGGGCTTGATCCCCTGGTTGTCCCTTTTGTGCCACATGATGGCACTCAGGATGATCTGTTCCATGTCCTTCCGTGGCACTGAGGTCAGGCTGACAGGCCTGTAGATCCCTGGATCCTCCTTACAGCCCTTACTGTAGATGGACATCGTGTTAGGTCCCTTCCGGTCAACTGGGATCTCCTTGGTTAGCCAGGACTGCTGGTAAATCATGGAAAGAGGCTTGGTGAGCACTTCTACCAGCTCCCTTAGTACCCTCAGGTGGATCCCATCTGGCCTCATGGACTTGTGTGTATCTAAGGGGTGTGGCAGGCGGCTGACCATCTCCCCTTGGATTACGGGGGCTTCATTCTGCTTCCCTTCCCTGTCTTCCAGTTCAGGGAGCTCAGCACCCAGAGAACAACTGGTCTTACTACTACAGACTGATGCAAACAAAGCATGAAGAACCTCAGTTTTTTCCTCAGACTTTGTCACTGTGTTCCCCCCAGCCAAATATCCAATAAAAGGTGGAGACTCTCCTTAGCCCTCCTTTGGTTTTCAATGTATTAATAGAACAGGTTTTATTGTTTTTTACAGCAGTAGCCAGACTATATCTGGTCAAGGTTTGGGTCTTCTCATTTTCTTCCTGCAGAGCCTCAAAACATGCTTGTAGTCCCTCTGTGTAGCCTTCCCCTTCTTCAAAAAGTCATAAACTCTCCTTTTAGTCCTGAGTTCCAGCAAAATATCTCTGTTTAGCCAGGCCAATTTTGTTCCTCTGTTCGTGTTTGACTCAACATTATCATTAGATCACACAGTAGGGGTACAGAATGACCATTTGTATTGCAAAGACTGTATATGCACTTTTCCCTAACTCTTTTATCCCTGCTAGGGATTTAGGACAAATTGAAATTTAATGCAGGGTATGTTTTCTATTGTGAACTACATATATCTGCTCTGAAAGTGGTAATAAATAAAGATGTTGTGCCACCCTTCTTGCTGCATACAGACTTGTTAAATTTTTGGTGCATGTTTCTGGTAGCTTAAAAAGTAATTCTGCTTTTTCTGCCTATATGCTGCTTAGGATCATTTCTGCATTTCCTGCTGCTGTTTTCACCACTGTTCACATATTCCCTGGAAGCTATGAATGGGAACATAGCAACCATTCTGGATGGGAATGCCAAGTGAAAACAGCTAAAACATGGAGATATGCAAGAGAATTAACTATTCAGAAATCAGACTGGGGGTAGAAACAGATGAATAGTAGTCCTGCTTCATTTGACTTAAGTGAAGCTCAGTGCTTTACTTTGACCCTTTTAAGTTCATAGCACCACTTGTGCTAAGCAAAGGTAAATCTCTAATACTAGAACTGACAGTAAATAACTTGTGTAAGCTCAAATTTTATTGATGAAACGGAGATGTGTTTCAGTGTGGTGCAGGAATAAAAATCTGAGATATAAGCAGGAACTGTAAATGGTTCTTCCATTATCTTCAAGTTGATGAATATGCAGCCAATTTCAGATATGATGAAACCTGCTCTGTGGAAGAGGTTTTTGCTTATCTAGTCATCTCATCCATACTGGGCCACACTGACTCTTACCCAAAGTGCTCTCTGGATGTACACAGTCCACAGACTCAGGTATTAAAGTAAGGTTATTAGAAGTGAAGTGCCCTACCACTGAGCCCACTTCAAAATATGCACGTATTGAAAAGTCTGATTTCAGAACAATGGATGAGTGAACAGTGGAGCAATGGGGTTGAACAAATAGTAGTCTTTTTTTCCTTCTTATTTTTAGCTAAAACCAGAACAAAAAGCAAATCCTTTTTCAAAGTTCTGGGGGGTTTGTACTGGAACTGAAACTAAACCAGTTGCAGTCACAACTAAACCCAAACTGGCCTACGGTAAATGTGTTTGTTATATGGGACCCAAGGCTCAGATGCTGAAGAACAAGAATGTGGTCCCTAGATGAGTTTATAAACTCAATGATGGTCTGGTGATTTTGCTCTGGTCCTTCTCATCTGTCTAACACCTTTCCTTTGGCCCATTTTTCTATCAATTTAATGTCATATCCTTTTGGTTATTCAAAATTTTCACATGTGAACTATATAATAAATGTATAAAAATAATAGAAAATTTACAGAAGTTATTTTCCTCCTGCTGCACTTTCCAGAGAAGCTAACACTAGCCAAAACTACCCTACACATAATGATTTTATTTTATACTCTCTATCAGACTAGAGATAACATTATGGAATCTGACTCAGAAAACATGAACATTGAGAAGTTGATTCTGCCCCTTTTGAGCCTTTGCAGCACAAGGTACCATTCAGAGGAGCTTGGATTGAAAGAAAATCCAAACGTATGGAAGCAGCCTACAGTCAGCTGAAAAAGCCCTGCACAGCCTTCCCTTGAACCTCCCTGGGAAGGAGTGGAAAAGTGGGGGAAGAGTGAGAAGAATCACACCAAGTGTTCCAGGACAATTTAAGCTGGTTTGAGGTCTGATTTCTATCCTGAAATACTTGTTTCATGCTGTAATTTAGCCAGATACTTTGTCAGAACAAGAAGCAGAACCTGAAATCCAAAAATTTTATATAATCTTTTGTGCTGGCAGATCCAACATTGCATTCTTCCAATAAAATATTTAGAAAAATGCATTTTTGCATTGTAATAAACCTTTATTTTTAGTCTTTCTGTCACTCCTCTTAATATGGGCTTGTTTATCAGCATCATTCCTCCTGGACTGCCTCTGTAGGGATATAATGTATTCTGATTGCATAGTGCCTATTCATCTATAGTGCTGTTGAGTCAGTTGCAGACATATTTGAACATTTGGTAGTTTAACCTTGAAATAAATGGTAGGGGGATGTCTTTTCACCACACCCAAATGTGTTCCTGACTAATTATCGATTTTTTAGTTCCATTCCCATGTCATTATTACAATTCCATTTTTACAGAAGAAAATCTCCTTCTTTAAAATATTTTCCATTATCCATAAATAAATGACCCCACCATCATGTTTAATATGCACTCGTTTTGTGTGGGTGTTTGCAGGGCATGTGTGTGTGTGTGTGTGTGTGAATGCATGTTCTTTCTGAAATTTTATCTCAAGCTGAAAATCTGTGCTTTGGTTCCAGGCAGGAATGCAGCTGCCTATTTTCTCGGGGAAATAGGGAGCCTAACAGCTGGTCCTGCTGGAGCAAAAGCAAAACACATATTTGGCTTCAACAGCATCAGGATTTTTGCCCTCCTTATGCTGGAAACTTAAAAGTTATGAAGGACTGAGCAAACAACTCTTTGTATTTCACAAGGCATGCTGTGCACTCTGGGTTACACAAGTCGGTGTTTCTCACCAGTAATTATCTACACCTGCTAGGAACCAGGTGCCATCTCTAGGAACAACACTCATTATGAACCACCAGGATCTACAACCAGCACAAACATTTTTAAAAATAGTGGGAAGCACGTGGTGATTATCCTTAACATCCGTTCTTGTCACATGGATGCAGTGGTGCCTCAGGTAACATGACCCTGTACTAACGGAACTCAGGAAAGGAGGCTCTTCAAAAAGTAGTTTTTGGTGCCACCTGAGCAATGGGTAATTATTCCCTGGCACATGCCTATGTAACCCTTGAAAGCTGAAATATGCAGGGATTAAAGGATGCAGTTTCGTAAAGCCATTGTGGCTCACAAGCTGGAGGCTGGGCCACTCCGAGTCAGAAAGTGTGAACCCTTGTCAGCCAGGAAGAGGTTTGAAATGCTCTAAGGAGATGTGCGTAAGGAAATGACTGAACATGAAATTAAAAAGGTACAGGGTCAGCAAGGTAGCACTTCACATATCCTTATTGTTAAATATCTTTACTGTTAATTTACATATTCCTACACAGAAATCTTTCAGGACTTGCTTTCAGGCTATACTTTATGATGTTTTCAATCTACAATAAACATACATTGCTGATATCTTTCCCTTTTTTTATCTTTTATTTTTTCTTTTTTCTTTTTTTTTTTTCTAATTTACTGTATGAAAAGATTTACCAAGGAATCTGAATGAAACCTGCATACCAGGTCAACTGGCAAACAGAAGTCTTATTATGTTAATAATATATACCACGCAGACTGTTAGACTGTTTACATTTTTCTCTGGAAGATTAGGTATTTGGCAGTAATTCTACAAAGTATAGTGGACCCATAAAACTGAAAAGTTAGAGAGTCTACTAAAAATGGGAACTCATTAAATTTATGTCATAATAGGTAATAAAAGGTTTTATGCATTAGTCTATAAAAATAATAGTCATAATTAACCAATAATGAAATATTCAGGAAAAAAGAGTTCAGTGTGATGACAGAAGAAATGTTGTTTTTTTTTTTGTAATTCTGTTGTTACTGAAAAAGAATGAAGCTTGTTCTCACAAGATTGGTCTAATTTGTCTTCCTTGTTTACCATAATATTTCTTCAAATGTGCTCCAAAACGTTTAGACGTATTAGTGTTGATCTCCAGGATCATGACTAAAACTGATGAAATTATGGTTTTTAAGTCACTTAATGATATTTTTATGCATATATATATATATATACACACACATACATGGTTTTAGCTTAAAAAAAGCAATTAATTAGAATGGAGTACATTATTTTGCAAAGTGACGTAATCATGGCTATTTTTCCAGTTTCTCAGACTCAGCCTCTGCCCCAGTAGCATCTCTTTTATTAGTGTTCCCTGCAGGTGTCGCTGAATGTTTCAGTATGGCTTTGTATTCTGACACTGATTTTCCCAGAGTGCTTTTCTCGTTGGTGTCTGGTAAATTTAGCAGCCAGCAAGGTGATTGCCTTGTAGGTTGGGTTGATTGCTTTCCTTCTAAACAGTAAACTGTTCTTAGGTTTCTGATAGTTTTTGACATTTCACAGTGTTCTGAAGTGCTTGCTTTCTGAAAATTTCCCAGCTATGTGCAAGTGCTGATTTTTTTTTTTTAAATAATAATTTTAGACTTAGAAAGTAAATATAGAACACCACTATCTCAGGGGAAGGATAGTTTACTAGTATAAGCAGGACAGCTTTGAGGTAAAGTAATAAAATTATGCAGTACCCTAAATAATTTATAAGGAAGACAATAATATAAGACAATAAAATAACTTGTAATAATTTGCAATAACTCTTCCTTAGAAAGTCTGTAAAAAATTATTAGAATAATTAATCAAATGGAAAAAAAAAAGACATGTGTATTTAGGAAGCTAATATAAAGCAAAAATTGTCCTGCCTACCTTACAAAATTGATCAAAGCCAGTAATGAGCATAAAATCTGGACAGCTTCCTGTGAGGAGTCAAATATTTTAATGATGCTTGCAAAGAGTAGGACCTGAATACTATTGTATATAATAAAAAACATTCTTAAGATTTGGAAGACAAAGAGATGTCTTTTATCCTTCTGAGCATACAGAATTTGTATTTATTGCTGTAGTAAGCCATCTAAAAACATCAAGAAAGATGAACAGGTGATCAGGTGAGATGATGGATAAACAATTTATTTAATAATACCATGTACTACTTCTGGTTTTGTTCCCATGTATCTGAAATTCTTATTAGCATGTTCTAATGAGCATTTCTTGTCAGTCTTCAGTAAATTTCATGGTTTAGGATCTATTTGTTTACTTTTTTGTTTATCTCAAAATTGTTCTTACAGTGCTTTCAAATACAGACAAAAGCTGATATTGCAAATCCTCCTGCTTCTTGCTCCCTGTTCCAATATTTTCCCAGGGCTCCAGCAAGTCTTTCACCTGCTCAGTTTTCAAAGCACTGCCTAAGGTACAAAACCTGTTTTTCACCAGTTTCACATTTCACATCTGCCACACCAAAGCACAGAAGACTGTTTAACTGTGCTTCCCAAAAGCAGTGATCCGTTCTCTCCTCTGCCACCTTCTTAATGCATTTTTATTTTCTTTATTACAAGTGCAGCAAGGATCATTGTACTTTCTCTGTAGGCTACAGACAGCTCACAAGAAAATTAGCGTTTTAAAGGTGGTGTCTTAGTGTCTGAAAACTGGCAAGAGGGCAAGACAGTGGAATTTATATCTGTGACCTGAGAGCACAGTATCTCGTGTGCAGAGAGGCTTTGATATGGGTAATAAATGAATGCCCAACAAGAATTCTCAGACAAATCCTCAGACAATTCAGGCAGAGGTTTCAAAGGCATCCCTCAACTTCCTCCTCTAACCCTTGAGCACAAGCTAAAGCATCCTGTTCCTCAGCAGCTGGTCTGCCAAGAGGTGCCATTTGACAGATCCTCACCAGAACTATGCAGTAAAATTGTGTTATAAGACCATGTTATTCTACCCTTCAGATAAACAGCAAACACATGTGTACAGTCAGCTCATTTCTACATTTTTGAGGGACCCCGCTGGCTGTGTAAGGTCGCTCCTTTATTCAGAGCGAGACATGAATCAAAACTTCAGATGTAGGTGTACAAATTGCATGGCTTCAGGTTCCCAAAGCAGGAGGTAAGTTCTGTCCTAGTTTTGCGAAGAGTGACATCATCCTCCATCACTGTTACCCAGAGGTAGAATATATGTGATGCTCCAATGGGAAAACAAAGCCAGATTTACTCTGCCACTAAAACAGAGCTCTCAGACCTTAAGGATAGTGAGAGGACAGGAGCTGGCATATCCTCAACAATTAAAAGAGGCTCAGGGGATGTGCTGCAGCTCTGCTCCTGCAAGGGGCCAGACCTCCTCATCACAGTGCAGCAGCACACGGTCTGGGCTGCAAAGGCCAAAACAAGAAGCTCAGCTATTTCATTATTCCTGCCACTTACTATTTATACATTTTATAAATGTATATTTATATAAATGTAATACCATCCAAATTAAATCCAGAATAAAAATTTACTGCAAGGGCATCATATTAATGTAAATCTATGCAAAAGTATAGCCTTATATAAATTCAATATTGTTATATTTACATAAATGCATTACATATTTGTATTTTTTGAAAGTAAATGTAACTATACAAATATATATATGCTTATCTTGAAATGACTGAAATTTCAGAACTTTGTTTTCTACATAATATTAAAAAACAATACTCCACAGGACACTCATTTAGCGAACTGTATTTGAGGTATTTCTCTGAATTATAAGTAGGCATGACAGAACTACTTCATGTCAGGTTTGTTCTTTTGAGGATACAGAATTAAAACTCAGAAATTCCTAATCCAGGTATGCAATTTGATTTGTTATGTCTTTCATGCCTTTTGTGCTTATCATTGGCATTAACATTATTGGAGTAAAAAGGAATATTTCAAGGACATTCTTTTTTTCACAACAGAAAATTCAGACACTATTTCTTTGCAATTTAAACACAAAATTTTAACTCAAAATTGGGAATCACCATATTCAAAAATAAATATGCTTTTTAAAAAAAGAATAGCTCTTAGGTTTGCTTATTTTCCTGAAAGACTATGCAGCCTGTTTCGTAATATTTCAAGTGGAAGGGAAATGCAGACTTCCATGAAATTTAGTGTTCCACTGAAGTACGGGAAACAGCAGTCAAAAAATACTACCTGGAAAAAAAATTAAATTCCCTTGTGACAAATTGCTTGAGGAGAAACCCTGTATTGGTTTAAAACCTAACAGAAAAATACCACAAATTCCCTCCGAGGACTGTGATTGTATTTAACAAGCTGCCCTTCACACCTTTTGTATTTCTGATGGCAGCTGCATATCTTCTCTCACTTACTGGAATATGCCTAATATTATAGAAGAAGCATATACAGTACAGGGAGCTGCTGGCTTTATGCACAACTATCAAAACAAAACAGTTTTCAAAAGGATTTTCACTTAGCATTTCTTTACTACTAGGAACTTCAGCATCAATGTGTCACAGAAAAGTCACTTCCCATTGATCTAGGAGCCTGTGTGACCTTCAGTGGAATTCCTAGGGAGGGAACCTCTGTGACCTGGCCACTCTGGCCAACATGGGATGACCTGTAGGTGACCATTGATTGGGTCCACATCTGCACCCGGCCTGTAACCCCCAGAACTGGTGGTGCTCAACTACAGAAAGCTTCACTCCCTTCCCTCCCCTCCTCAAACTATCTCAGATTTCCAGATTACATATCTTATTTATGTATTTTCTGTAGCTGATAGTCCTCTCTTCTAATTTCTTATGGTAATCATGCAAATGTAGATGTCACCTCATTATGTAGACATTGTAACTGTGTTTCCCTGTGGACATGTAAGTCTGTCAGTTGGAAGCATCAGCTTCCATCCATCATGCTAAGGAGATAACAAATCATACCCATCATGAAGGAGAAGATTCACAAGTGCTTTGGCCCAGCCTGAGCACAAAGCCAGATGGACTTATGTAATGTTATGGGGATTATTGAAGTTATCAAATGCAAGGAGTGTTCTGTGCACACACTCTGAGAAAGCGAGGGGCTTCTCTGGAAAGGAGAGGGGCTGTAGTGGGTTGACCCTGGCTGGATTCCAGGCACCCACCAAAGCCTCTCAATCACTCCCCTCCACAGCTGGACAGGGGAGAGAAAATACAAAGAAGGGTTCATGGGTTGAGATAAGGACCAGGAGAGATCACTCACCAACTGCCATCATGAGTAAAAACAGGTCAGAATTAGAGATATTAATTGAATTTATTACTAAAAAAAATCAGAGCAGGATAATGAAAAGTAGAATAAGTTCTTAAAAACACCTTTTTTGCCCCCTCCCTTCTTCCCAGCTCTAACTCCTCCCCCAGCAGTGCAGGGAGACAAGGAATGTGGGCTATGGTCAGTTCCTGACCATACAGGTTGTTCCTGCTGCTGCTCAAGGAGAGGGGTCCTTTCCCTGATCAGCGTGGGGTCCCTTCCACAGGAGACAGTTCTCAACTAACTTCTCCAGTGTGAGTCCATCTCACAGGCAATAGTTCTCCACAGACTGCTGCAATGTGGGTCACTCTTTCACATGGTCAGTCCTTCAAGGACAGGCTGCTCCTGCGTGGGTCCCCCACAGGGTCACAAGTCCTACCAGGAAACCTGCCAGGAGCCTGTTCCATCACAGGCCTCCCACAAGTTCACAGCGTCCCCTCAGGCACCCACCTGCTCCAGCCTGGGTCTCCTCCCTGGGCTGCAGGTGGATCTCTGCATCCCTGTGCCCTCCACGGGCTGCAGGGGCACAGCTGCTTCACCATGGGCTGCACCATGGGCTGCAGGGGAGCCTCGGCTACAGTGCCTGGAGCACCTCCCAGCACTCCCTCCGCAGTGACCCTGGTACCTGCAGAGTTGTTCTTCTCACATACTCTCACTCCTTTCTCCTCTGCCTGCAATTACACCTGCACAATAACTACTTTTTCCCCTTCTCAAATATGCTATCACAGAGGCACTATCACCATTCCTGATGGACTCAGCCCTGGCTAGCAGCAGGTCCATCCTGGAGCTGTCTGGCATTGGCTCCACTGGACACAGAGGAAGCTTCTGGCATCTTCTCTCAGAAGCCACCTCTGTAGCCCCCCCGTTACCAAACCTGGCCATGAAAACCCAATACAGGGGCAAGACTATCTTCCTTCTCTCATGAAACAAGCATAACAAATATCAAACAAACTTTAATTTTCCTTTTCCTTGGTAGAGCCCCAAAATCAGAACCAACAGAGGGAAATAGTCTCTATGACCAACGAGCACATGACATGTCAGCTTTTCCAAAATGTGCTCTAGTAAAGCATTAATCTAACCAACTAACAGCAGGTTTGGTTCTGTTTGGTTTTCCCTTCCAGTGTCAGGACAGAATCCAGGCTCCAGAACTGCAGCAAAACCTGCTTGTGGCAGAAGGTAGGACACAGCAGGGTCAAAGAGCAAGCCTACATAGGAGTAGAGCAACACAGAAGTGTACTGAAGACCTATTATTCACACTATTGGCCTAAAAGATGTTTTACTTTTTTAACTAACTCTTGCCTAGTCCCGTGAACTGCATGCTCACAAGCAGCTGAGCTCACCTCCCATCCTAGTTTCATCTGAAGGGAATCCACTCCTGCTCTTCAAAACTTTTCCACAGTGTGAGCCAAGGCATGGTAAATGGGAGTGACTGGAAAATTCCTTTTCAAAGGTAAACTGCCAATCCAAGGGATGCTGCTAAGGATGACAACTCTTCTACTGTGTGAAGGCACTGGAGCACTTAGATAAAGCCTTTTTTAAAACAGGACTGCACATCCAGCACCATATTGAGAGAAATAAGACATTTTTTAGGTGCAAAGAAAAATTACTTGTTTCTTGAAATATCACTTCAAAAACTGCAGGTATTTTAAATTAGTCTGAGGATGGACTGGGGGTGGACTTTGTTTGTGTAGGGTATATATTTTTATATGGATATATTTTCATATATTTATGAATTCTAGATATCGAATTTAATTCTCCTTTAGGCCTAAAAAATACAGGAGCTCTGAGTGCAATAATTATGTCTATGTGTTCCCTGACTCAAGTCAATTCTCTTGGTTCCAACTTGAACATTACCACACATTTTTAAAAATTAATATTCAGAACAAAACCTCAAAAGCAGGTCCTAAATTTTTTCCATTATTGATTTTTACATTAGAAAACTTGGAAGAAAAGAAAACTATATACCTACATAACCACAAAAGTTATAACTCTATAGTCATTATCTTCTTGTGTTTAATTTTGAAGGAAATAAATTTTACACAAGTTACAATGCTGAAGGGAAAAGAATATGAGCTTGTAAGAACTTTTATTTTTGTTGTGAATTAATATACCTTAAATGTCAGTAAATATTCTAATGAAATAGCAGCTGAAGCAGTAGTGCATAAAGTTAATATGCATCAAATGACAAACAGGAGATGATCTGTTGGTAGGTTGATCCATAAAGTTTGTGTGCATAATTCAAATGATGTTTAGCAATTCATATATCTCAGCTATAGCCCCTTTTTATTGCCAAGGCACAGATTGTATTTGTTCAAGTACTAATATCACTTTCTTTCATGGCAAAGTTTAAACAATTCAGATGTCAAGTATTTGATCTGCCCATGAGTGCTTTAGAAATGGGGGACAGGGCTGGGGGGAAGTAAATATAGTAAAGATTTTACTGAATACACGGGCAAGAGAGCAACTTGTCATT
>VZTI01000182.1:744540-762155 GCA_013397865.1 Struthidea cinerea | reverse complement strand
CTTAATATACGGGCAAGAGAGCAACTTTTTTTTTTTTTTTTTTTTTTTTTTTTTTTTTTGGCAATATAACATCAGCATAACTTCAGCTCCTGGAGAGAGGCTTGTACTAAAACTGAGAAGTATTTCAGTTTTTAAATTGATTACTTGAACATTACTGAGACATAAATGCCTGCAATTTAAGCTTTGAATAATGAGACTACTGCCTATAGAAAAAGACTTGGAAAGGGCTGAGATATAGAACGTTTGTATGTGGTATAGAAAGAATTTATATTTAGTAATTGAGAAGTAGTCTGACATATTCTGCTGACATATTTGCATTTGATATCTAGATAGGCGCAAATTGTTTTTCTTAATACAAAAAATCTTGAGCTTTAGTCCTTTCAGCCTAAGATTTATAACGTGGGCACAAAGTGACTCCGGCCCTTGAGTCTTCAAGAACAGTCAGCAGCAAAAATGGCACAGCAGTGTAACAGTGACAGATATCACAGAATGATATGTTCCCATTACACATCTCAGAGCACGGATGGATTCATAAACAAGGTGGGGGTGAAAGTAGAAAAGGAAGAGGAATACATCAGATTATTACACAGTCATGCAGTTCTCTGCTAGCTGGTGTAAGAGGTGCCCTGAAATTAGATATGTATAGAATTTAGATTTCACTAAGAATTTTTTTGTTTTTAAAAATCAATTGTGTAGTTAAATACAAAAGAGCACAGACAGATGGACTTTGAAGAGTCAGTATAAAGGTGGTTATTATTGTTTAAGTATTAATGTGCCATGGGAAACCCTACCACCACAGGTTTTAAACTAAACAATTTCTCTTACTCTGGGACTTTGAGGAGAATCTTCGAAGTTCAAAATGCCTAGCAGAGGCCAATTTAAGGTAATATATTGGCTAACTGAAAAGTTTAGCCAGGAGAGTATATCCAATGGAAAATATTTTCCAAATGTGTCCAAATATTTTACCTGCCATTAGTGAAAAAAAAGTCTAATGGTAAAGCTGTATAAAATATGGAAATTCTGTTCCACAGAGAATTTCAAATTTTTCTTTGTTTTGATTTTAAATCGAACACAGAATTTTTTTACACAATCTGCAAAGGAGGTCATCTAGGGGAGGAGGGGAAGAATGTTGTCTGTCAACCAAACCTACATCTTGCTACTTTATAGTGATGCTCATCAAAGCTCAAATGCAAAGTTAAAAACAAAGTGAGACAAGCAATTTGAAAAAAATGCATCTCGTTTCAGTGCCTTTAAGAAGGATGTTTGACCACAAAAAAATGAATAGATTTCCTTTAAAATAAAATTCCTATCAAACCCACACAATTCCTGAGGCTTCAATATTGATAGAATCCACAGTCTCAGATGATTTATTTCTTCTGACTGAGAAGCTGAATCTGAAGAAAGGTAGCCGCTAGGGCCCACATATTAGAAAAAAAACCAAAAGCCTCAGTTGAGCCACACACCTGTGCTGCCTATACAAGCAAAAGACTTCATGCAGCTGGACTGTTGAATGGGCCCCATGGGGACACTGGACTGTGTAGCCCTGAAAAATACAGTTGATATACATCATATTTTTGAATATATTCTCCCTCTCTAGAGGCAGGGTATGATTTACACAGTGCTCCAAATTAGGAGTGAAAAAAAAAGGTATTAAACTTATTTGGAATTCTTTTTGGACACTTTTAGTCACTTGGAATGAAATCCTATTATGCTGATTTAGCAGGGAGGCTCAATGATGATTTTTAAGTACTCATGATTTCTTTCACCCTTTACTGTATATTTCAGCATTGCAAACCCACATTTAGCCTTCTTAGTCATTCAGATTCTCCCCTACTGACAAGAAGAGAATGATTTAATATTGTGAGGACAAGAGTGGAGATCCCAGAGCGTTATATATTTTTTTCCTTTGATTATGTGCTCTTATTTTCTTGCGATTTTATCCCTTTGTCCTCTTCTATTTGATTTTCTTGCTGAGCATCCATTGTAATAAAGTGCCGTGTTCAATGAAGTTGCAGTGAGCAATTTAAATAATAGCAGGTGTAGATGTGGAGGAATTTTGATTGTAATGCACTGCTGTGAAGAACTCATGCATTTATAGTGCCATATATTTCTGAAACCATTATGGCAATAAGCCAATCAGCTCGAATGTGCCAGGGGCAGTGCTGCAAATGTATAGAGTTGATGGAATTCATTTCAGTCACTTATTCTTGAGGTAGGATTAGAGGAAATTTTGATCAGTTCATGCATCTCCAATTTGGCCTGCAGCTTTGAGCTCTGGCTGCAGCAGAGCTCTCAAGCTGAGCACAGATGGGGCTGGATAGTATCTGGGTGAGAAGCTTCCAAAAAAATCAAATTGCTACAGTGTGTAGGTGTTGGTAACTCACTAGGCAGCATGCTTCCCTTGGGTCTGCTCCTTACATCCCTGCCTTTCACCATGTTGGAAAATGCTAGTTAGAGGTATTTCCTTTCAAAATAAGAGTTAAGATCCAGTTCCTTATCAGTTGAAAATCCTATTGTATGTTCTCCACTACTAGCCTTGATATTACGTCTAGCTTCCAGTGCAAGCAATTCCATCACATTCTGTCTGCTTTTTCCCATTTCATTTTCAAAAGGAACAAGGTTTGGACTGCTGTCAATATAAAACAGCTATGACTGCATTTTGCAGAAAATTAGTTGACCCTATCTGTGTTAGAAGAAAAGGGGGGGTTCTTCTGGGTACTAATCACAACCTACTGCGAAAACTCACTTTTACACTCAACACTTATGTTGAGAAAATTTAGGACACTTACTTTGATAGTATAATCTCTATAATCTCTTCAAGTTATCCCTTTATGTTGCAGTTCAAGTCAAGCTTTAGTTTTCAAACTACAGCTTCAATTGTGCTAGAGGAATTTGGTTAAAAGTTCAAGCACTGCAGCTCGGAACACTTTCAGCACGTTATGCAGGTAAACATAGCATGACTTACAACTTATGTACTCCATGAAGCACTTGCTCACCCACTGGACACAATGTTGAAGAAGAATTGATATGGAATGGTCTGGGGCAGAGTAGAAAAGGTAATTTTTTTTCAGGTGCTTAACAGCATTTCTTACCCATTGGTTTTAACACTACTTTGCAGTCCAGGGTAGGTGTCTCTCAGATCCACTTCTAACAGGTTTGCCGCTCAGGAAACTCTGTTAAGCTCTTCAAACCTGAAGGAGGTTTTTACCGAGTTCTCTCACACCACAACTGTGCGAGGAAGCTGGGGAGTGAGTTTGGTGCTCAGACGCTCTGCTGAAATACCGCTGGGGACAGGCGGTGGGCGAAGTGGCACCATGGCTGTGTGAAATGTCAGTCATGCCATGGGCCAAGTTCTGCTCAAGTTGCTTCTCCAGCCTGCAGAAAAATTAGTGAAGTTGCATGAATATATAGCAACAGAGAGCCTCATCTAAGCCTGAATTTGCTCATTTTTTGTAATCACAGAGTGGATTGTTGACTTTTCTGCTTCACATTGTTTACAGGTTAAACGTGTTGGTCAAGGTATAGTGGAGGAAGTAAGGGTGACACTGTGAAGTTACATCCAGGAACATTACTTTTATAAAGTGCTTAGGAACCAAAAGCTGCCTTTGCACCCATTGACACACCATCATCACACCTCCTCAGTAACCCGCCCCCAAAACTAACAAATGTAGACAGGATGATAACTGATGTAATTTTGGTGAAAATATCTGTGATCTACCAAAATTTAATCAAGAGATGTTATCCTCCTGAACTTCTTCAAAGAAATGCAGAAAAAATATTTTTTTGTAGTGGTAGAAGTGCATTTTGAGAGATGGGAGATAAAGCAACCTAACATGCAAATTATATCTGTAGTAGAATGGCCCTAGCTATCATATATTACTAAAAAAAAGCTCATGGGATATCGCAGAAGGCAGGAGCTTAGGATCTCTTTCATTCTCTTACAGCTGAGAGATTTTTTCAGTCTTACTGAATTTTTGGTCTCTGCAGTTACAAGACAAAATGAACACGTTAGGTTCTCTGATAAAAGCTCACCTGCACACCCACAAAAGGGCCCAGAGAGAAAATGGAGCAGAGAGACCCAAAATAACACCCTGTCCAGCCAGTTCCAAGCCCACCCCTGTATTCATAAACCCAGAGGAGCACAGAGGGACAACATCAGGCAGGGGAGAAATCCCAATTCAAGACTCAAAGGGAAGGGGATTCTGTCTGAGCCTTACCCAGGGCTGTCCCAGCAAAACCTCAGTCCCAGTGTCCAGATGTGAAACCCGTCACCATGAGTCACTGGGAGCAACTCTCTGAATCATCTTTTGGACTAAGGATGGTTCCTGTCTAGGGGTGGGACACATCATGGGATGCAGGAGAAGAATGTTTTAGGATTGCACAGGATTTTCTATGGGATTCTTAGGGAGAACGCAAAGATGAGAAAAAGGAAGGGATTTGGGGAGTTCGGGGGGCGATAAGGGAGCAAAAGGGTCCATTAACACATAAGCAAGGTCTGGTCAGTGCAGTTGTCTTGCCCTTGATCATCACAGTCTTCTTGTCTACTTATTAAAGTCCACCTTCAACCACTTTGCAGTAAGGGACTGCTCACCCACTCTGTGTGTGTCCCTGTCTGTCTGCCTGGCTGTGAATCTATGGTCCCAGCAGCTGGAGTGGGGCTGCATCCTTGGGAGCTCGTATGTCCAGGTGCCCTCAGCTGGGGAGAGTGAGCAGCCTCGCTGCCCTCTGGATCCACCTCATGTGTGTGTTCCTGGACTCCCACTGACGGTCTGCTGCCCTGCCCAGCCAGAGAGAGCAGCAGGACAGGGCTGTTGGTGCTGCCTATGCTTTGGGAATGCCCTGGGTGTCTGCCGATGACCTGCACTGCCAGACCTCTGTATATGTGCCCTGTGCCTGCTGGGAATAATTTTTCAGCCTCGTTATCTGTTGGACCTGGGGACACAGAGTGGTAGCAGCCCTGTCTTCCTTGAGCTGTCAGATCCAGCATGATACATTTTATCATTACATATTTGGAATTTCCAATTCCAAATACCTCCATCGTAATGACCACCAGTTTTTAACAAGTCTGAGCAGGTCTGTGGCTTAGCTTCCTGAATGCAGTCCTTTCCTTTGACAGGACAGATTTATTTCCCTTGTCAGAAGAAATGTCTACCCTGAGAGTCCACTGGTCACCATGATAGCCATGAGATTCTCACTTGGTGCTGACAGCCACAGTGTGCAGATTTAAAACTCCCCATTAAAACTCTTCAAATACATCAATATATCATAATATACCCTGCCATTTAATTGTTAGATAATGAAATGTCAGACGGCTGAGGTACAAAAGGAAGAAGGTTTTTCAAGTTAGAGAGTCTAATTTTCAAAACTCCATGTCTAAGAAACAATTGCTTTTCTAAATTAATAACTAAGCACATTAATGAGGACTTGCTTAGGTACACAAAATTTATATGAATGCATGTGCCTTTGATAGTAGTGGAAAATGTTCAACAGGAATCATACTAATATTCATATGCAAAATATTTTGAGGAAGAAAACTCTTAAAACTAAAAAAAAAATAATCAATAGAGAGTAAAAAAATCAGATTTTAAGGAAAACGGAAAGATGTCACAGAACAAAATAGCCAAGAATACTGACTTTCATGACACAGCGCTGTAAGTTATGGAAGATGATTTATATTCATTCTGTAGATTATTGAAAAAAAAATCCATAGATGTTTAAAAACTTCAATTGGTGTCTTAGGTTGCAGTGTAAGATGTAACCAAAAGTATGGATTCTATCACCATCTGTTAAAACCAGGTAGGGCAGTGGTTTTTATCTCTTCCATGACACATCCCTGATCACTCCCTCCAGGAGATACCTTCTGTTAATGGGCCATCCAGCCTCCCTGCACGACTCATAAAATTACATCATCCCACTGTGAGATGCTCCGCCCAGGGGGAGGAACCAAGCACTCCTGCCTGGGTATAATCTGAGGTTTGGAACACCACACTCACTCAGCCCTTACCTACTGAGCTCCCAGAGCACAAGAGCTACATAACCACCACTGGATGTTCAGAGGAAGACCAGACCCTTCTACAGGAAGGTTCAACAGAACCACTTAAAGAGGATGCAGCCACCCCTTAATGGGACTGCTACCCCCACGCTGCCCGGCAGGGTGTCAGGTCATATCCTGACTCTGCCAGGTTAAGCAGTGTTTCTGTATTATTGCCTTGTTGCATATATTAGTAAAGAACTGTTATTCCCATTTCTCATATCTTTGCCTGAAAGCCCCTTAATTTCAAAATTATAATAATTCAGAGGGAAGGAGATTACATTTTCCGTTCCAAGGGAGGCTCCTGCCTTCCTTAGCAGACACCTGTCTTTCAAACCAAGACAATTGGCTATTCCAGTCTCGAGAGAGAGAGAAAATAAGCCTGTTATTAAAAAGTACATGAGCAAGAAAGAAAGCTTTTGATAATGTCAGCATGGATCCCAATCATTCTTTCACAGTCTTAAGGTGAATATTGATTAGTGTAATTTCCTTGCCTTTTGGGCTGTGCTTTTTTTCACATTTCTTTAAGGAAGTTTCAAAACAGTCTTCAGTTGGGGTTTTTTCTTCTCATTTCTTAGTATGCATATGAACAGCATCTGCTTTCTTCCCCAGCAATAGCAATGATACGTTTCTACTGCCTCAGTTCAAACCAGTTTAATGTGCTGAAAAGCACAGTGTTGCATGATAACAGCAATTCTGCAGAGCAAAATGTTGATGGAAATGGCAGGCTGCTGTTAGAGGCAATGATGGGGTTATGGGAAGCCCAGATTCTCTGTGAAAGGAGTTGGTGAGGGTCTCTGGGAAAATATGGAGCAGCAACATCTGTGTTTCACTAAGCTTTCATGAGAGAAAATGTTCTGGATGTATTTTATTACAGGCTTTTGATGAAACTGAGATGGCACCATTGAACACTTCCAAGATTAGAAATGTTAACATTTCCTTCACCACGTTTGGGAACTGCTTTTGACAGAGTATGGCATAGCAGACACAGGGAGACCTGCTGTGTAGCAGATTTTGCCAGGCTCTATAGCAGCCATCATATGCTCCTTTAATCTTTCTGCCTTCTTTTTATTTTATTTCATTTTTCCTCTTCTCCAGCAAAATTCCTGGTGTATAAAAGCCTGTGTTGTTTGTGAAATAAAAGATCTGCAGAAATTATAATGTTTCACTTTTGATGTAAAGCATCCTTCTTTGGGCATGTTGCAAACAAGATTAGCTGTTTTCCTTTCATATTCTCTGCATACTAATTCCAGAGGAACTGCTGTGTTACACATGCGCTTGGTTCCCTTTCCTTTCTTTGTTTAAGACAGTTTAAACAAGTAAATTAAAATCCACTGTAAAGTGGAACCTATTTGTCTCAAGAAAACGTAATAATGGTCATTGAGACAATGGTATACGCTGATGATGCAATGAGCTGCATTTCATAGACTCAGGGCAATTAGGTACTGAAAACTACCCATCCACCAAGCTCATCCACCCACACTGACAGTTTAAGAACAGTCCCTCTAGGGAATTTCTAAGTGTTTTAAACAGTCTTATTTTTAAATTTCACAAGTGTCAAGACCACCTTGAAAAAAGAATATCCAAGAGATATTTCAAATATAACTGCATATAACATCAAATACTACAACCATGAGGTTAGAAAAGTATAAATACAATTTGTATCTATGCAGACTGTTTAGAACTGAAGCTGGAAAATACGTGTTAACTGTGGCTATTGACTATCAGAAAGTGCTAGAGTGATATAAAATAAGTATTTATAAAAATGTCTATAAAGGGTCCATTGCGCTATTTAAAAAATGATTACAAGATAGTGTAAATGAATCGTAGAGGACTATAATTCATAATTTGTATTTTTTTCTATTCCAGTAGAAAATCTGTGAGTTGCGGTTCAGGAAAGATGTTGACAAAATGGGTGTGTAGAGGAGGTAAGAGGTCTAGGGAACATGGGTGATTGAAAGAATCCAGGCAAGTAGCTTTCCACAAATTGTAGGATTAAGAGCCTTCAAATATGCAAGGCTGTTCTGCCACAAAGTTTGCCCACGTGGCTGGTGAATAAGCTAAGAAAAAGGGAGATTATGCTACACTACAGAAGGGTCAGCTCAGATGCCTGGAAAACTTTAGAATTTTAAGGGTAGTGACACAAAAATAGACTGAATGGAGGTGTCATAGAGTTCCCATCACTAAAATGTTTAAAGACAGATTAGACAAGCTCTTGCCATGTATGACACGGTGTACAATTCATCCTGTCAGGACAGGAGGATAGATTAGATGATCACATGAAATCCCTTCCAGCCATATGACTATGTAGAAGAACAGAATATACACCCACTGTAATTTATAGCCTGTTTCAGCTTTACTGCTTCTCTTCATATCTTTTTTCTTGTCACCTTTACTATTCTGTAATAAAATAACTGATGGAAAAAGGGGTTCTTTGCTGAATCACTTCTATGGTTCATATTAAGGAAACATTGAGACCATAGCAACTCCAAGAATACTGGACTCCTTGTGAGCCAGGCAAAACTAAGTAAGCAGTGCCTCCTTCATGCTATCAGTAATTGCTTTATGCTTATAAGGGCTCTAGGTTTGTCCCATAAACAAGGTAGAAAATACTCTCAGATATTTGTCACAGCAGGCAGGATAGTGACAAGGAGGGAAAGATATGGATAACAGAAACATGATTTGCTCAGTACAAAGGAGAAAAGGAGTTATCTGCAACTTCCACGATGCATCTGGAGTAAGCTGGGCATGATGCAGTGTGTGGGGTTGTCCGGAACAACCTAACTGGAAAGAGCCTCAACTTCTTTCATCCTACAGATCTGATGTACTTCCTGCAAAAACCAAAGCAGTGTGAGGGAGGGAGGAAGAGAACTGAGAGAGGAAACTGCAGGCACCACAGTGGTTTCATCCCAGAGCAGAGCTGGGCTGTAGCTTGGGTGTGCCTCTGGTCACAGGAGGGCACACTTCTAACTGAGCTGGATTCTTAAAGTCTAAGCTCTTTCTGAGCACAATTTCTAGACAGAATAACTAGTTCCAGCTCATGGCCATTAAGTGTCTTAGAGTTCAGCTGTATGATGCACCCTAGTTCAAAGTGTTAACTGGGCTGTGATAATTTGACCACAGCAAACGTCAGTGAAAGTTTTCTGTTCACAACTAAAAATCTCAGAAATTATAGAAAGGACCTGTTGAGGATCAGTTTAAAGGTGATAACTTCTTGAGTTTTGGTACTTCTTTATCAGAACCCACTCAGCCATCATTCTTACCTCCCTCAATTTCTGCACAGATTAGTGTGTCTGGAAATCAGCTAGAAATAACTTATAAATTACAGGTCACAAATGTTATCTCAGCCATTTCATCTTGTTTGGGAACAGCTGAGGTTCTCAGCTCAGATGAGCTCAGATCCTACCTGAAATAGGATTTTGTTCTCTTTACCTTGTTTGAGAGTCAGTTGATTGAGAAGCAGGATTTCCACCTAATTATTCTAGGCATTAGAAATGCAACACTGCTCCTCAGCTTTATGGAAGTTCTTCTTAAAGATCTCCTCAGGACACTAAAGTCCTTGACAAGAAGCAGTACACTGGATGGCTGCTGCCTGCTAAGTTGCAACCTTTTGAGGACAGAGTCACATCTATTCCTGTATCTTCCTGACCTGGTAAAGATAGCATGGGAAAAGGAAAAACATATTTCAAACCCCCTATAATAACAAGGATAAAACACCCTCATTGCAGTACTGATTGTTTTGGTCATTTGATCAGTCAAGCCTATCTGCTCATTCCAGTTTCAAAGAGACAAAATAAACTGGATTGTCTCTTTCTTTGAAAAATTGATTCATTTTCTTCAGCTTGTTCTTACTTAGAGATGGCAGATATTAGTTTTATACATAAAACTTGGAGCAGCAGGCCTGCTCCGAGGGTGAACGTAGTTACATGTACAAAAGTTTTTTTCTAAACACCTTCTCTCTACTCTTGCAGGCTTTACTGACTTTCTTGTTATTTCTATTAACCCAGCCCCACAAGAAGAAGAGGATATGGGTTGTCCTGCTACATTTTGCTATGTATGTGTGTATGGATATGTGCATATGTGAGAAGCTTCACTACGGTCTCATCTGGGAGAGGATGGCTGATGGTTTGCCAGAAGTGAGGGTGACTCCAAAGTTTCATTTTACCAATTTGTAGTGATTGACAGTTCAGTGTATAACTTGAATCCAGCCTTATTCTGCAAAGTATGAATACATGATGCCACCCTAAAATAGGGATGCTGGGATCAAAAGGAACCTGGAGGTCTTTGTGCCTCTCCATCCTCTCCAGACACAGCCCAGATGCCCCAACTAGACTGGATGTTAAATTTTCAGACAGCTTAGTTTCAGCAAGGTGAAATTAACCCCATGTGACAAAACGTTGAGTGATTCTATACAACTAAAGAACAGGTTCTTTTTTTCTGGACCTGAAATTAGTGTAATTTCCCTTGTATAAAATAAGTAAATAACATATGTACACACAGAAGAAAAAGGGTCTGTGTATCATTTATGCTTGCGTAACACTTGTGTGGTTATTTACCAACATCTAGGCGTGTTGTGAATATGTAAATGAAGCTGGGCCAAATTCATTACTGACACAAGCAGTGAAATGACTATCCATTCCTATCAACAATGAGATTTATGTCAACAACGTGAATGATTCGTGGATTTGCGTAGAGCTAACAAGTTATAGCCCTGTGACCTCACAGGGCTTGTAGATTTAGGAATATTTTTGTCAAAGTTCCTCTGACAGTCTCTAGTTCTCTCGGCTATTGAATCTTGCTCATGTACACTTCAGATTTAAAATACTATACTTCCATCATTTAAAATAAATATTAGGATTCCTAAGACAATATGTGTGTTCAAATCTCAAGCAAATCTCAAAAATTTCAAAATTTTTTGATATAATATTTGCTTATACTGTTTGGGACTTTTTTTCAGTGAATTAAAAACTGACCACCAACTGGTTTTCTGACTTTTTTTTTACTTTATTTTTATTATTTGCCATATATTGCAATGCCCAGAAGGTCCACTAGAGGAATAAATTCTCTCTGAAAAGATATTAAAGTGACTGATAGTATCATAATTTCAAGCCAGTATATGAGGCCAATTCAAAACAAGAAAATTTAAGTTGCAGAATCCCAACTTTGGTAGGAAAGTTACTACTCATTAGCCATTAACAATGTTCACAGTCTACTCACAACAGCAAAATGCTGCAAAGTTTAAAGCAAACTATTAGAAAGGTTACCAAAACAAAGGTTATATATTAAACTTGGAAAAGTAAGATTATAAATAAATGCTGTGCTTTTCCTTATCTAAAAGAAACACTCCTATAACTGAAAATGCAAGTTCAAATTATCCTCTCTCCAATCTCTGCAGAGAAAAGGACATTGCGAGGCTACTTTGCCACATTTGTGATTAGAAGCCCTGCTGGAGTGGCAGTCCTGACCAGGAGCAATGGGAACCTCTGCAGAGGTGAGTGGGAATGGCTCTTAGTACAGCACTGCTTCTGCCTGAGACACTCACTGTGGGGAGCGCAGGATTAAATTGCTTGGGAGGCTGCTCTTAGCTAAAATGTCTCTAACATCCTGGAGGGCTGAAAAAAATGGTGCTCCTGAGGAGATTCATGCCTGGAATGACAGGGATAGAGAGCAAACAGAGAAAATGCTAAAATATCCTCAGAAGCCATGTCAATATCTGATCTGAAAAGTAGTCTTTAGGACTGCTTTTAGGAACATGCTGACATGTAGGAACATGAGGAGAGATTCTGTGCTGCACGTGACAGTGCAGAGCTCCCAGCACAATGCAGAGCTCCCAGCACTGCTCAGCAGCAGGCAGGCCTGGATGGAGGCTTTTGCCTCCGCAGGAGTCAAAAGCAGGCAGCTGACAGAGCTCTCACACATTACCTGAGGCTGTAGGAGGGCCTTTACCTGCCCCCTTTCTTCTAGTAAAGGCTACATTAACAAGAAGCATCCTTTAATGGCCACTTTCCTTTCGCCCCTGCCTCCCTGAGGCCTCCAGCAGGTTGTCCTACCCCTGCTGCGCCAGATATCCAGAAATATCACCCCTCGTGTCACAGCAGATAGCCTCAGTGGCCATCTGAGGCTATCTGAGCCAGAGTTCACCCACCCTGCCCAGGACAGAAAAGGATCTAGTTCAGTGCTTCTCCTACCGAGTAAAAAAATGTGCTGTAGAGCACCCAGGGCCAAAGATCTGGAGCAACCAAGTGGTTTTGCTTAATTCTGTGAGCACTGTATGCTGTTGAAGGCTGAGCAGCTCACTCTTCACACCTGCACAGATGCCATTATGGCCCCTTCTGCAGCAGCAGCAGCAGTGGAGAGAACAGGCCACCTGTCCCAGCAGGTCAGTGAGGATGCCTGTGTCCTCTTCAGTGTCAGCTTCTGCAAATTTTCTGGACTTGACAAAAGAATCCTCCCACAGCAACCTTTTGGGTCAGTCTCTGGCTTGTTTTGTGAGCTACAATCTCTCTCCAACTCCTTCTACTCAGCTCTTGGCACACTGTACTCACACTAAAATCAGACCATTCCCTACTGCATTCCAGAACCACACCCAACTCTTCTCTCCCGTTCTTGCACAGTTCTCCCAAGTCTTTAGCTTGGTTGCTCCTACAAATCTCCTTCTAATGCCTTGCTTTGTCATTCATCTTCCTTTGGCCTATGAAGAGACACTTATTTGTTTGCCAGTTCTCTGCAAAAGCCTTGACAAATTTGTTTTCCCTTTCAGATTTCCTACTTACCGTTCCCAGGTGCTTCCATTAGAATAGACAACAGCTGAATGACTAACAGTATTGCTGGTCCAAGAGAGACATTATAGAGTACAGTTCAAGGTGGATTTGAAGTGCACATTTTTCATGACAGCTTCAGAAAATTAAGCAGAATATAGAATTTGTTGAGACATCAAAGCTAGGGATGTAAGCAGGTACCCGAGTCACGAAAACGACAGTATTTAGTGGCACAATAGACCCACGCTGTCTCAAGGTGACTGTTCAGTTGAAAATACTGGCCTGTGACCAAGGTTGAGCTATTACAATTAATTGTTAGGAGTATTGCCAACAAGTCTCTTCTGCCACTCAGCAAAGAAGTGTGAACACTACTGTGAGTATTAATGAATTCTGTGTGGCAATAAAGTTGTTTTAATCTGAGGCTGTTGGAGTTCTTTTCAGTCCTTACCCAAGATTCATCATCTGCCACTAAACACTATTTAAATGTTTTAGTGTCATGCTTTGTGCTTTTGTGGAAAGAGGTTTCTTTGCCAGGCATCCTTGAAAGCTAACTATTGTGAGCTCATATGCTGTCTATAAAGAGGGAAATATATATACATATTTATGTTAACAGAGATATCAGGTAAGCTCAAAAGCTATTGTAAACTCACAGAATATTTACACATGCGCAATAAATATTTTCCATATGTAGATGTTTGTTATAGGGGTGCATATGCACGTGTGTGTACATATAAAAGGAACTAGCTAACAGAAAAACAAAACCTGCTGTCTTATGGTCTGAACTGGTCTGAAGTCTGGACCAGTAGTAAAGATCACTTTACTTACATATTTTTTCTTCTTTTGAATTTTTGGGAAGCTCCACATGGTACACAAGCCTACACAGAGTTATGTGAGCACCAGAACACTGTTCATTAATGGACCACCATTGGTTTTTGGGGTGGGGGTTGTGTTTCTTACTTGGTTTTGTTTCCTCGGTGACAGTGTCAAAGGCCATGAGGAGATTCTTATTGCCATGGTAATACAAATCTCAGTGACATTTATGAATGAACTTGTATAGCTAGGAAAGTTTGGCTACTTCTCAAACAATTTCTACTTCCCATAAGTTCTATCTGGGAACAAGCCAACAAAAGTGCCCCTGCTCCTTACCTTAGTGTAGGAGCTGTGATTATCCTCTGCGCAAGGTGGCAGCAAAAGAAAGCTCTTCAAACTCCTTCCTCTCTCCCCTGCACACCTCCTATTAAGGAGAGCAACTCCTTCAACTTTATTAATTGTGTTTCAAAACCCGCCTGTTGCTAGAGATTAATTAATATATGTCTGAACAATACATGGAGTTACTGATACCTGTTACTTTGGGAACACTGTCGCAATTCACTTTCCATTTCTACCAATATTCCCCTGGGGAAAAGCTAGAAAATGGCATGCAAAGAAAAGAAATCCATGAAACAAATCCCCTTAAATCACTGATTATCCCTTTCTGATTTTATTTTTAAAACAGGGTATTTTTCCAATGAAAACACAATGACTTTGGGAGAAAGGATCAAGTCCAAGACAAAAAAAAAAATAAAATGAAAGGTTAAGCTCAATGCTTAATTAAGACATCATCACATGAGCTGACAAACTCTGATGGATGTACCAGTGGTACATCATGTGTCACATAATAATTTTGTTATTCTACAGGAATAAGTAGTCTGAAGAATCTGACTATTGAAATCCCAATTAGCAGCTATCTAGATGAAATAAAAGTGTGAAGTCCACCCTGCTAGTTCTCCTGACACTAATCAGCATTTGCTGTTTGCTTATTTTTAGAGGCGGTTTTTATTTGCTTGCTGTTTTGGGGAACAGATTTATTTTATTTTCCTGGAGCCCAAAGTGTGTTGAATGGAATGTTTTACTGCAAATATTAGAGTTGATGAAGCTACTTTAAGGTTCATTAAGCCTCAAAATACTCCTAACACATCTTCCCCATATGGAAGAAAACCTTAGGTGAATATTTAATAACCTTCATAGACTCTGATTCTGTAAAGTCAGTAGAAGTAGTAAGAATAGCAGTAAGGCTGTGCTTATTTTGAAAAAGCAGGGATTACTCACCTTGAAAGTACAATATAGTATATATGTTCTTTATTCAGAGACATGGTAAAAGAATAGCCAGTCAGCTTTGGATATGAACATTCTCTACAACCTTAAAGCTTGTTTTGATGACTGTAACCTTACTCCAAAACCACCGTGTTTAATAAAAATTAATTTCAGAACTTGAAGAATATTTTATTATGGAATACAAAAATACTATCTATGTAAAAACAATAAGTTAGTTTATTTACAATACTTTACACTATCCTGCTCTGGGGCTTTCTTTGCACTGGACTTACTTTCATTATTTGACACATCTTTATAATTTTGCACAAAGCATTTCCAAAAGCATGTCATCCATGTTCACCGCTCCAATGATGGGCCTGAAGAACAATTCAGCAACCACATTAGCATTAATAGATCTTAACAAGGAGAGAACAACATTCAGCTTGGCAAATCTGGCTTCATCACCTCTGTGAATGAGTCTGACATGTTCATTTAGAGCTTGTTGTGCTTCCCTCTGCAGCCCTTCAATGTACTGTGTACACTGCAATCCAGGTAGATCTGAAAAAAAAAAATATTTTGTTTACATTGTTTTTGTTTATAAAACAACATTATTCTTACAGAACAACTCCTAACAGCTCACAGATTGTAATTATCAAGGAAAGAAGCAAATTGCTAGAGGACTTCTTATATGCAAAGTCAACATGCCAAATTTTATTGGGCAGGTCAAATTCTTATCATATTGGTGTTCTGGATATTTAGTACTCTTTTTCACAAACCTTAAATATGAATGTTCGTTGACATTCACTTACGTGCTAAACAAACGAGCTGATAAAAACTTTGATTGAAGAATGCTCTCCAAAACACCATTACAGTGCAGAAGACAACAAAAATAACTTTTTCAGTTTTTCACTTCTACAAAAATGCATTGTTCACATTTAAGGCTTCTTTTGACAACTGTTTCTACTCCAGTTTATAAGTGGCAAGAAGTACTGGCTCCAACATACAACAGGAAGTTTCCCAATGAACTACAGTAAGGATACTGAAAGATGGAAGGTGCAGAATTAAGGCTGTATGTGACCACAGAATCATTTTGGATGGAAAAGACCTCCAAGATCAGCGAGTCCAACCATTAACCTAACACTGCCAGGTCCACCACCAAACCATGTTCCTGAGCAACACAGCTACATTTTTGAACATTTTCAGGGATGGTGATTCAACCACTTCCCTGGGCAGCCTCTTCCAAAGCCTGACCACCCTTTCAGAGAAGAATTTTTTTTCTACCAGAACAATGCCTCTATCTTTTTGCATTAGACCAGCTTCCAAATCTGACTTGTGTAACATAAGCTTCACCATTGTAACTTTTTCTCTCTTACCTGTACTACTATAGTAGTACTTTGCGTTTATCATCCTGCTCCTGTAGCTTTGCTTCAGGAGAAGTACTACTTCTACTGCAAAGTACTACTACAGGAACCTAACCATCAATAACTAACAGTTTGGCAGTGGGAGTGCCGGAAGAGCCCTGTCCCACTTTAACAGGGCACTGCCATAGTTGGGAAGTGCCATATCCAGCCTGACAGCTACCTTTCAGGTGAGCCACCGACATGATAATATGTCCCTTGGTAGAGCAGCATTCATGAGAGTCTCCACAAAGAGAAATGGCAAAAAAAACCCCGATCATAAGTGCTACACCAAAAGCCAAAACAGCATTTTGTTGCTGGTAGGTAGCCCTGAGCCTTCCCTTGCTCTCCGGGGCGCGGCACCGGCAGACCCGCTGCCCTCGGGCGGTGGAGTAGAGGTCCCGCCACTCCCGCCGAGGGAAACGAGCAAGGAGCCGCTGCTGACTCCCAACATTCCCTAATCAGCTGGCAGGCGCCTGGAATTCGCTTTGTTCGTGGAAAGCATCTGTGGAAGGCGCCAGCCCTCAGGACCCCAGACCGAGCCGCTGCCGGACCCCCTCCTGCCTGCGGCCGGGGTCTTGAGGAGAGGGCAGAGGGTAAAACCTTGTTCCGCGTCCCTCTCCTCCAGCACCTTCTTCGCTCTGAGGAAAGCCCCAGGTCTGCCCCGCTCCCCTGGGGATACAGGCGGCTCTCCCCGCCCTCCCCGCTGCCCTGTGGCAGAGAGACCCCTCTGCCCCCCCCGGCCACTGCCACTCACCCGGGTTGAAGAGCACCGTCCCCTTGAGGTAAGCGTACTCTTTGGTGCTGATGTCCAGGCTCCAGCACTTGGCCAGGAAGCCCTTGATAGCCTGGATGTCGCCGGCCGAGGGCAGGTGCGGGCCGTGTTGCGGCCGGCCCGGTGCCGGTGCCGGTGCCCGCGGCGGGGGCTGCTCGCCCTGCTGCCGGGCGGTGAGGATGCGCTGCAGCATGCTGGGCTCCGCGCTCTCCACCGTCTCCAGGTGCACCCGGTCCTGCGCCAGCCCCAGCAGCAGCAGCGGCGCCCAGCAGCTGCGGACCAGCAGCAGCTGCTCCTCCAGCGGCAGCTCCTGGAAGCAGGGCACGTTCTGGACGAAGCGCAGGGTCTTCACCAGCACGGCCGAGGCCGCCTTGCAAGCCACCTGCGGGCTCCGCAGGGCCACCCGCCTCCGCGACCCGCACGGGCAGCCCCGGGGCGCCGGCCCGGCCGGCGGCATCGCCCGCTCCTCGCTGCGGAGGATGCTGTAGAGGATGCTGCTGTGCCGCCGGCCCTCCGCGCAGCAGCGGCAGCAGCGCTCCACGCACGCCATGGTACCCGCGGGTCCGGCGCCCGGGGGCCGG
>VZTI01000182.1:709286-744388 GCA_013397865.1 Struthidea cinerea | reverse complement strand
CTTTAACTTATTTATAGCCGGCGGGGGTGGGTGCGTGTGTCTGGGTGTGTGTGTGCAGCCGCAGGCGCCGTACCGGCAGTTCAAAGGGGCAGACACGCTTTACTGGCTGGAAAAGAGGCGGGGGGGGAGGAGAGGGGATGAAAAACAAACCAAACCCTCCTCCTCCTTCCCTGAGACAGCGATACCGGGGGGAGCCGGCCAGCCGGTCGCCTCTGCCCGCAGGCTGCGGCGTGATGAGCAGCAAACTGCACCCTCCTCGCCCAGCGCGGGGCCGCGGGATGCCCCTTCCCGGCCCCTCTTTCCGAGCCCCGGCCTGGCTGATGCTATGCCGGGATGCTTCGAGCAGGGCAGGGCAGGGCAGCTCCCGCCGCTCTCTCGTTTTGCCACCGTAGAGAGCAGCTCCCCCCCCGCCACCGCCGGGGGAACCCACCGAGAAATGACAACCGGCCCCGTTGCCCTCACAACAAGAATCCGAGAGGTCTGGGGGAGGAGAGAGAAAGGTGTATTGGTGAAGAAAGGAGCGCTGAATTGGTCCAAATAATTAAATTCCCGCAGGAGGAGTAAAAGGCGACACCACTAATTACATCGAGGACTTTTGTGTATGCCTACCCTAAGGAGTGACGCCTTGTGTGCCAAATGAACTCCTCGGTGCTGCCCTGCGGGGAGAGAGGATCGGACATGTCCCTGCCCAAATGGGTGCTCTGTGAGGGGTGCAAACTCGGCTCCGTCAGCGTGGCCTGAGGCTGGTGCCGCTGCAGCACCCACGGGGATCCCTCACCGAACCACTGACATTAATAATTCCCTTGCTCTGCCTTTCAACACATGGCCCATCTTTCTGATGTCATGTTGTCCCATCCATGCATTTAAAACATTTTCATTTTCCCTTCAGGCCCTGTTTCTCCATGAATCTTTCCTCTTAGACACTTACTTTTCTGTGACCCATCTCCTCCGAGTCGCATATAGACTCCAAAGCAAGGAGATAATCCTTCCAGGCCTTGATGTTTACACATGAGGGATAGGGGAATAGTGATTGTCCAAGTGTGGACTTTAGAATGAAAAATAAGCACCTTCTCAGCTAGGCTAAGTAAAAATGGGTGCAGCAGAGAGGAGTAAATAAACACTACAGAAAGTAAAGTTACTTCTGTCTGCTGCATATGGGCTAAAACAGAAACATTTTCTGCTTCATGTGATCTGGAAGAACCTTGACAAAGAGACAAAGTAGCTGGTTTTAATCAAAATTCTGTACCTCCTCCACTAGTATCTTCTACCAAGAGAAGATTAAATCACCCTTGGAAATCTGCATTTTCTTTCCATAATGTTATTAATGGTTTTTTTTTTAAGAAAATATCGAGTGCTTTGGGTTTTGTAGAAACAAAATAATTTTGGGCTACATCTTGGCAATTTCTTTTCCCTGTAAAGTCAGTCCTACCCTATCAGGGTAGAGCATATATATATATATATGACAGGTATAGAGTCATATAGTCTTTTCTAAGTGTTTCTTCACAATTGGACTCAGAGGGGATATTCTTTACAAAAGTCTTTTACAAATGGCTTGTGCTTCTGGTAAGGCACTTTTCTACAAAGTTGTATAAAACACTGATGGGCTACCTCCCTCAACTAAACCTTGTTTCCAAATGGAAACTGTCCAAAATCTACATTATCATACTCTTGGTTTTACCTATGAAATGTATTTTCTTTTCCACATAACCTAACTAGATAAAGCCCTTTATTGGCTTTGCAGTAGCGGAGAACTGCACCAATTAAGCGATGTCTGCAGTTTGCTGACAGGTCAGTTGTTTCAACAAACATCCTCCAAGAAAAAAAAGATGTTAGACATCCAAAACAAATGTATTAATATCAAATGTTACCAAATTTTTCATTTGAATAGTGTCATTGATAAAGGGAAAACAGTCATTTATTTGTCTGGAACATTTCTTTGCCATTCTAGGTTGTTTCCTGTTATAGTCATCAGTGTTTCCTCAGCATTAGGATTTTAGATGGTTTCTTTCAGCCTTTTTAGTATTTTTTTTTCTTAGTTTTTTGGGGGGAGGATTTGTTCTCTTACTTCAGAGGTAAATCTTACCAATTTTTAGAAAAAGAGCATCTCTAAGCTTTTAGTTGTCTTCAGTAGCATTTCTCCTATGAGGTACAGATTAGTAGTCTGACTGTGGAATCTAGAGGTGTTTTTTATGAGTCTGTAACTTGGAAAATATCTATGGGAAAGCACAGTACAGCTGAGACTGGAATCATTGCCTTTGCAGCTTTGACCTTGGACTCCAACTGTGGGAATGTTCTGCTTATTATGGGAAGATGCTGCTTACACAGGGCTATGGGCAAAGGAAATATTTAACTTTTAGACCAAGTCTACAATAGATTTTTTTTTTTTCCCTGATGTAGCAATATTTGTTGCAGGTGTTTAATTTTTCAAGGTATTTCTTTCAAACAAGTCTGAAATGCAGATGCAATTCTTCTGTTATATAATGATTTTTCTGACTCTTCATTTTCTAAACAAACTTATACAAAAAGTCTTTATCTTTGATAACTATAACGAAACGTGTATCCCACACTGAAACTGAAACTTGATTTACTACTCAGTGCCAGAAATCATGCTGTTGTAGTTATAAGTGTACTTCCTTCTCTGACAAGTGCATTTAAGCACTCATTTCTCTCATTCTAATTCTTAATGTATTCTGATGTACATGGAAGTTTATTTTATTCAGGGTAGATAATCTCTTTCCCAGCTAAAACATTAAGAATGTCCCATAAATATTTATTTGTGTTTTTCTTGTTGGTATTTAGCAATTTATACAGTCTTTATTTGAAAATCTGAGTTCTGCCTGTCCATAGCACTTAAGCTAAATTAAAGTCAACAAAGCATTCTATCCACAACCAAAAAGAAAACAAAATCCCTCACAGACACCTAAATATTTGATGGAAAATGCATGAAAATCCTTTTAGCATAAAGTGGAAGTGCCTGGTTTCTGCTGGAAGATCTGGTGTTGCATTGGTGTTGCCAAGCTCCTTGTGGTACAGTCATGAATAGGTTTACAAGCTTCCAGACAAAGGATTACTTGTTTGTATTGTTTGGGGCTTTTTTTGATTGTTTCTGTTTTGGGTTGGTTTTGTGTGCGTGCGTGTGTGGTTACAGGGTTTTTTTAACTCAGACAAAGCCTTGGATATGAAGGTGATACAGTGCAGTCTTGACAGCCTCACTCTCTCATGTTGCTGCTCAGTGTCTCTGTATCACTCGTCTGGTAGCACATTTGGTTCTCGGCCAGAGGGCAAGACTTCAGTTTCAGAACAAGACCAAATAAGCATTTGTTTTTATGCCATCAGTGCTCCAGTGCACCATTAGATGAGAGAAGCCTTTTTTTCCAGTGTAGAATTTGATCCTGATGTCCTATAAATACACATTCTTCCTTTTAGTGTAAGTGCTTAAAAATAAAATTTGATTTTAAGATCAGATGTAAAATAGACTCAATTTGGTGATTAGTTCAAGAGATGTTAAACTTTCTCTACAGAAAAACAAAGTTTAATGTGGAATATTGGTATAAGGATATGTTTAGCAATATGTCTTTTGTAAAAATAAATGCTTTATTAAAACAAGGTTTTGGAATTGAAGTATATTTCTATTTTTCATGCTTTTCTCGTTGTGACTATCCATTTGTTAGATTGACCACCATTCATATTTCCCCTATTTTAGTGGGATGTTTTTTGAAATAAGTGGGGATTAAGGGAAAAGGAGTTCTACCTATGTGCTGTACCACATACTGCTGATGGCACTACTGCCCCCTTCCCAGCTGGGCAATGGATTCCTTAGGAGGAGCATACTGAGAGCCTGAGCCGAAGACAGTTGATGTGGACCCAGCTGAGAGATGCTGACCAGAATTTCCAGGGCTTTTTCAGCTTCCCTAAGGCTGTGATTTGACAGTGTTTCTGTATCTCACCACCAGCTCACCTAACAGTATGTGCTTGTTCTGGAGCAGGACGAGCATATGGTGACACTTTTAGGGAATTAGCCAGAGTATATAAAAATTAGTTTATCCCAGGTTTAGACCTTCCTGGCAGCTGCTTGAAAACAGGTGATGTCTAATCCAGTATAAACTGTAATGGTGCAAAATCAGCCTTTTAACATATCTTAAACAAACCAGAACATGCGAAAGGGAATATGTTGTTGTTGTTGTCAGATCTGTTCTTTGTAACACATGTCCTGGATACAGAAACAGCAATCCTGAATGTCAATTTACTCTAATTGGACCATGCACTTCACTGTCATATTTCCACTGGCAGAGAGCAAATTTAAGGAGGACTTCGCATACCCCAGACCTTTTTTTCTTGTACTCATATGCTAATTTACCTTAGCAAATGTTGAGGAGAATAGGTTAACTAGGTTTTGGGGTAGGCAAAATCAGGGAACAAGCATTCTTGTGAACTTTTTACAGTGAAAGGCACTCAGTTGTTTCCCATTAAAAAAAGATTAATTGATCTTTGGGGTCTGTAAAGAGCTGTGGGCCTCAGCAATCCAAAACTGTACATTTAGATATGCTATTGGGGTTTCAGTGTTTAGATGCAAGTAATAACTTGTATTTTGGTCCAAAGCACGTTCATGGGGTTCCCAAATACCTGCCAGTGTGGAATGGTTTAGGGTCCCATAAGCCCTCCTGAGCTAATCTAGCAGCTCACTGGAGCTCAGAGAGGTGACTCCCACAGAAGTGTTGCTGACACCACTTTCCTTGCCCCAGCTCTGGCACACACCTTGTTCTTTGGTGAGCCAAATCTTCTTTCTAACCTGGCAGCATTTTTGTAACAGCCAGTACAAGAAAAGTAGCAGAGAAATTATTTGCCTTGAAATGGGCTCTCCATGCTTTATTTTACCCAGTGATACTTTTGAAGTTTCTGCCCAACCTGAGAAGTTGGAACACTCGTGTTACAGCAGGATTGTGCCTGGTGGGGCAGCAAGAAACTAACAGATCAAGGAAAAAAATGTGGTTTTCAGCTAATTGAACTGAGCTGAATTCAGCTAGGGCTGAAATGGGTGCCAGAGCAGGTGGAAAGGTGTGGCCTTACCACCCATTCAGGAGAATGGGGAAAGAGCAGGAAATAGTGCTGCAAACCGGTATTCCACTCAGCTCCCTCAGGAAGGTAAAACCCTAAAGCTTGAGAGCAGAAAAAATTAGGGGTTAGGAGAGGGCTTGTACCAAGCTTTGGTTTTAAATTATTCTTTTAAATACCATGTGAAATTGATCTGTGCTCTTGCTGATGACACTTGAATAAGGGAATTGTGTTATGAAATATTAGTGTAGAAATAGCTCTCAGTTACTTACCTTGAAGAATACATTGCTGATACAGAATAACAGATGGGTAACAGGCAAAAGGCTCAATTAAGTGAGATACTGTTCAAGGTTGTGGCTCAAAGAATAAAACACAGTCCAGCTCTACAGCGGCAGGAGGATACTATGTATCCATTGCACCAATTTTTAAGTTTAAAGTTCTGTTTGTTACTGAAGCTAATTATCTAGGAGTGGTGAGTTCACAAATACACTTTCATTTGTGACTGATGTCATAGGATATTCTGCTAATAAAAATTTACATTCAAATAGGCCTATAATTTAGCATATATTTTATCTGACTGTCAATGTACAGGTTTTTAAAATCCATACATCTTTTCATAGCTTTTAATTCATACGTATGTCACACAAGTTGGATATTTAAAAATACTGTCCTCTGGTGAATCAGTGATATAATTTCTCATTAGATCAAATTTGTGCTATGGTATTAAAAATGTATTTCTTTCTTTCTTACTATTCTTCAAACATGACTTTGAAAGGTACATATTTAATTTACAGCTTCACCTATAATCTGTATCTCAAATACTTACGATCTTCAAATAACTTCTGCAGTTCTTTGCATTCTTTACTTCCATCACCACTCACCAGGTTTCTAAATTTTCTACCCATTCTGCAGCTAACAGGGAAATCACTTGGCATTCTGTTCTGCAGTCTGCAGGCAGGTAAGACGGACTGCATCTTCAGTTTTGTTGAAATAGTCAGGTTAGCTTACCCTCTTTAAAGAAAGGATTTTTCTAACCTAGGTCTTTTCCACACAAGCAGATCAGGGAGTGACCCCGCAGTTCTGTTGGTACATTCGGTGTACTTGCAGTCATTGATAGCCCAAAGTACAGTGGGAAGTGCTCACATCTTAATCTGTGGGAGCTGCAGCCAGACAGCATCCTTGGCTGGGCTGTGACTCAGCCTTTGAGGCTGAGGGGGACCATCAACTCCCCTTTCTGATTTCCTGAGGGCACTGTTAAACACAGAGCTGTTGCTGACTGAAGTACAACTTCTGCTCAGCTCTGTGCCTCGCCAGGAAACCATTGATCTCAGTTTGAAAATTCAGTCCAAGACATTAAAGCCCACCAGTCTACTCATTGTTTATCCAGGTTTTTGTCACTCTTACTGTATAAAATTAGCACTGTGTTACTATTTTCCAGATTCAGCTTATAACTTCTAGGGTTCTGATACACATTTCCCTATTAATTTAAAGGCACAGGAATAATCCCTGTCAATAGTCACCCTTTTTTAAAAGAGTAAAACATATTTTATCTTATAAACAGCTTTCAAGCTGAAACTTTGAAGGTCTTTTTCTCTTAAGACTTGTTTCTTGATATCCTTTGTGCCCATTGCAACGCTTTTGACAGTTTCTAAAACCCTTTGAAGTGTGGACATCAGAACTTCACAGAGGGCTCCACTTGTGCTGTTCTCACCAGTGCCAGAGAGAGAGATATAGTAACTCCTCAACTCACCTTCATTACTCTGGGCTCTTACATTGAAGAATGATTAGGGGTCATTAAAGAATCTTTTGGGGTCCTAATTGCATATTGCACTGGGAACTCATGTTATACTGCTTCTCTGCTGTGACTCCCTACAGTTTTCTGATCTTCTTTCAACAACAGAGCTGTTTATTAGCAGAGGTAGGATGCCTTTCTTGTTTCAATTCTGCATTTGGCTGCATTATAATGTGTTCCATGTGAACAGGTCCAGCAATCCAAGGGGAGCACTTTTCTGGCCTTCAATTACTTCTCCTCATCACCACTGATCCTCGTCTTCATCCATGAATGCCTACATATTCGTTGAGTTAGAGATGGAAATATTTTCCTCAGTGTGTTTTTTCCATTCTAATTTTTAAATTTCTTAAGTCAGTTATTGCTGTTGCATAGAGCTGATGTTTTAAATGATATGTCATATCACTCAGAAAAATGCCTTACCAGAATTCTAAAGAATGTTTTATCTGAGGGGTTACTTTTGGCTGGACGTAGACAGAGTTGAATATTATAGTGCACGACCACAAAAATTTATTTAGGCTTGATCTTTTTATTAGAAAATTTATTTAGGTTCCTCATAACTGAAAGGTTTCATGTAATGTGTTATGTTAGAAAGACACATACAGTATTTTATGATTAAAAAAAAAAAAAAGAAGAGAAAAAATCGTGAGTTTGAATCTTCTGGTTCTTCTCATGTTTAAAGACCTGTGTGGTAAGAGTTGCATTTTTTTAGGTCCACTTCTTGAAACATTCCGAAACCTCTAAATATTGGGGTAATAACAGTGGAATCAATAACATAAATGACACTGAAAAACTCAGACAAATCAAGGATCATATGCTATTTTAGAGTTCAATAAGGATGTAATAGGCAATCAATTTTATAGTGTTTTGGTTGTTCTGCCTTGAATACTAATCAAGTAATAAAGGGAGTACATTGGATGGTGATAGAGTAGCCATAAGATGTGACACAGAAAACAAGCATGTAGAGGAAAACTTTAGCTTAGAAAACTGGAAGAAGAAATTATGAAGTGATGAGAAATAAAGAAAGGAAAAGGAAAAAGAACTGAAAATACAGAAGGACTTGCAGGGGATGGAGACCTTTTAAGAATAGACAAAATTAAGATAGTTGGTCCCATAGAAATAGGAAAGATTGATTAATACTTTTCCTTTTATTCTCGCACAAACTGTACTTCACATAGATCTCTCTTTTTAGTGAAATTTCACCAGAATGTGGCTATTTTGCTATTTCCCTACTTTCTCTATCCTATCAAAACATGTCTTTCTAGGTTTTTTCTCTGAAAATTCGGGTTCCTTAGAAGAGGCTGATTGCGAGTTCCTTCTTTCACACTTTTGTTGTTTATTTTGCTTACTGGCATGCACCACGCAAAGAGTCCACCTCAGAAGGAGAAAACACCCCCACAATGTCATCACTGACACTTCTTTATCTATTTCTTACTTCCAGGAACATACTCAGTTTAAATCTTCCACTTTTTTCACAGTTAAGTTTTCTCTGCACACCTGTAGCACAGCAAATCACATCATTACTTTGTCCTTTTAATCTCAGAACTGCAGTAGTTCTGAGAATCGAAGCTCTTGCTGATTGTAGATGTCACTATTTACAACTTTCACCAATTACATGAGGGTTAGTTTGAGTAAAACAGTCATGTTTGCTTTTGATTTGAAGTATGACTTTTTACTTTTTATTAACTATGTTCTATCCTTACAGTAATAGTTCCCACATAAAGCATAGAAAACTTAATCTGATATTTTGTAGCTTCTTTTTACTTCTCCTAAAGCAAAATTGTATGCTTTCCTTTACCAAACTGCTCAAGGTTTAGTGCTTTACACACACAAATCCCAGAAGTTTCCTGGAGACCTTTTTCTCCCATCAGCCTCCTTCCCCTCCACATCCAAATCCCTTGTCAGTTCAGGTCTTTTAAAAGTTTCTGTCATAGCCAGCCTGAATCTTTGACAGTCTTTCCTGGTAAGGAAAGAGGGCTTGACTTGGAAGCAGGTCAGACTACAACTAAAAATGTGGAAAGGAGAGAGAGAAAACTTACCTTATTGTAACAGAAACTGGCTGAGTGAGTTATTTCCCAAGGTCTTGCTTACTAAAGGACGTAAAGAGTCCTATCCACTGCCACAGTAGGTATTGCACTCCACCATGGCTCCTGGCATTCTTCTCTGATTACTGGAATTACGCCAGTGTTAGTGTCTATGTAAAATTGTAGTGCCTCAGACTGCTCAAAGAAAGTCCTCGAAAGTTTTTTTTCCATCCCACAAAATTAAACCAGGGTATTTTTATTAAGTCTAAGAGGAGTAGCAACGACACAATGAAATGACAGTCACTGTCCAAGTCCTCTAGGCTGTCAGCTATATCACTTTCATTCTAATGGTTAAATTAAACCTGCAGTGGCTTCACATCTTCATTTTGATGAGTAGACATACTCTTAATAACTTTGATTTGTTCCCAGTGATAACTACAACTCCCTGTTGTTATGAAGCAACAGAAGAATGAAATCCCATGTGTTCCCAGCATATGGAGCCTGTGTTCTTCTCTGAGACTTTAATTTGGGAAGGATGATACACTACTAAAAGAAAATTAACAGTGTTTTCCCAAAACATTTAAAAGCTGAGGTGATGTTGCTGAAGCACCATCATTTCATGTCTCTGTTGCTGACACAGCTCGTGTAGAAACAGTTTTAATAAAGTCATTACAGGGTCAATGGAAAATCTCTGTACATATCTGAAGTATGTTGAGTGATTTATGTAAGTCCATAGATATTCATTATGATGATATTCTTTCAGGTTTCCATTGACAGGCAGAGCAATGTCACCAGTAATGTCCAAAATAAATTATATCATCATAAAGCTGGACCTTAAATGCAACAGAATTAAATTTAAGGAAACTGTTAAAGTCTGACAATTAAGGAAACTTAAAGGACATATTTCAAGTAGTAAATTGCCCTGCTCTGGGTAAGTGTTGTCATTCAGTAGGCTTTGTGACACAGAAACAGACATATCCTCTGTAATCTGTGCTACAAGCCCGAGGAAGAGAATGTAGTGAGACAGCCTATCCTAAATTCTCTCACCTTGTCTGGTTTACAGGTACTTTGTATCAATACACTGCTTTCAATGCCGTGTGTCTCGGAGCACTTCAGTGCTCTGTATTAGGTGTTTGCTGTTGTCTGTAACCATCGACAGATTCTTGCGTGAGGGTTCATGTGTAAGTGATTATCCCCAGCAATTGTGCAACTGGCCCCAGTGAAAATAAGGAGTGCTCATGGATTTCCTGATACAATCTGCTCTATATTGCCATTTATGTGGGATGATGATAACTAATGACTGAGATAAGTGTGCCATTGTGCTTAGGATCTCTGACTAGTAATAAGAGACTATCAACAGTTTGGCACAGGGATCATCACAATTGGCTGAAGAGGATCAAAACCAGAGAGGACAAGCAACAAAGATGTGAAATTATTTGCTTGAGACAATTTATTAAATCAAAAACAGATTTGTGAAGCAAATCTGACAGTTTGTTTAAGCCAGCAGTAAATTTTCTCAAAGGTTCAATGAGGTCAAGGTTCATCCCACATATTACGGATTTCCCAATTTATCCTCCCTTCCACACTAGGCCTAGAATACACCTTAACTTTAAAATACTGCAGGCCATGTTCAATACAGCATGTTCATTTTGCTGAACATACAAAACCAAACTGGAAACTTTGTTCTCTAATCAGCTGAAACAGAGGTTGGCCAATTTCCTCACCAATAAAACACTGAGAAATATGAGCAGTATTCACAAAAGATCATGCTGGCTATTAAATGCTGAAGGTCAAAGTCCCACTTTCAGAGAAACAGTGGAAGCTAACATAGAAGGGAGTAGTCAGCATTTCTCATACCAACACTGGGAACATTTGCCTATTTGTCCACCACTGGTGATGTGCCAGAGCCCTTTCCACCCAGTAAATAGTCAGGTGCAGAATCAGTTCTGCAAAATTTGTCATTTCACTTTCATTAATCTTCTTTGTTTCCTCGTGTGGTGGTTTCATGTAGGTGTTCATTCCCTAAAGCCCAAGTGTTTCTCTGAAAATGCTTTTGTAGGCATTACAGGGCCCCTAACTTCAGGATCCAGTCATCTGTAGTAGTTTTCTCCAAAACGTAGAAGATACTGACGCACACCTGTGCCTTATTTCTTGAAAGCATTCACTGTTCCTGGGGAATGGGGCCTGGAGAGAAGAAAAAGTGCTTAGAAAAGCTGGATAGGACGGCCTGTTCTCTCATAATTGTCTAAAGCCATCAGAGTGGGGTTTTAGTTCTTTGTGATAAATTGCTGAAGTTAAATGAGAACAAGCAGGAAGAAGATCAAGTGAAAGAGAAGATAATTTTCCTATGTTGAAACCTATCATTATGACGAAATTAAGAATATGATTATCATCCTCAAGGACACTGTCTGAGAAAAAAAGGCAACATTTTGAGACTCCAACTTAATACACAAAATTTGCATGTTGTTATCCTAGATTTGACTGCTAAAAAGGAGTGAAAACTTCAGTGTTTCAATCCAGTGATAAATAGTGGGTTAATGAAGAGGGAAAGGCTCTGTTTTCCCCATTTAAAGTTGTCCCTGAATGAAAACCTTGCTGTATATCCCATATCTACTATCAGGGCTTGTAACTGCTCAGCTCACTGATTTTAGTCAGTGAAACACTATGACTTGACCCATGGTGAACTGATGAAAAAAGGTATAAAAATAATGAACCTTGGAGTTATATGTAGAGAAAACATTCATCTTTGCTTTAGCAGCTTTACAGTTGTTCAGCTGCTTCATTGCAGGCCAAGAGCCATGCAGAAAGGAATGGAAACAGGATGGGTAGAAATAGACAGGAAGAGTAAAATTTGTAGAGTCAAAGCATGTCTGCAGTTTCCCACTAGGTAAGGCTGTTTCCTAATATCAAAAGCTTTGGTACTTAATTGCATGCAAGAGTAATATGATTTTTTTTTTTTAATTAAAAGGTAAATAATAAGAGTCAGTGATTTTTTATTTCCATTAAATTCACCCTTGAATGAGTATTTCTGACTGAATACTTTTGTTGACTTTTTTCAGTAAAATGGTGCAGTTGTGGTCTAATTTAAGTAGTTTTATGGTCATATGATCTCACACTCCTAGCCCTTTATTCTGGTGCTGAGAATTCAGTGTTTAACTCAGGGCAATGAAGAAAATCCAGTTCAAGGAACAAACCAACTTTTCTACTTTTCTTTGTTTGTGCCAAGAGAAAATAAGCTATTTCCATAAATTTATATACCAATAAATTTATAGCAATTTTTATACCAGGGATTATATTAAATTTGCTTCAGAAATATGTATTCATACATATTACCATATGGATGTGCTTTACTCACTCTGAAACAATGCATCTGCTTCTGAAGAAGACCATGGCTGAATTAATGAACTGAAAGTTTCAATATCTGATGACTGCTGAAAAGTTGATTGCTTCCTTAAAATATTCTAAGCAACTAGAGAGACCATCACAGAGCAACAGAGATTCATTTGATCCACAATCAGATTCACATATTTTAATGTCGCCTTCTCTGCCAGCTTGAGTTTCCATTTTCATTTAGATCATATAGGTGTATATAAGAATACCAATCCATTTTGCAGTATTTTTGAAAATGAACAAGTAAATTGTTTGAACCTTGTAGCTCCATGTTCAATTTACCAATCTGAGGATGCTCTAAATCTTTTGGTTAAAAATTTGAGATGACTGAAGTGAACCCACTGTTTTGAAAAATAACTGGGTAAGGGGAAAAGAAAAACAATGAACAAAAATCTAAAGTCCAAGAAAATAGGTTCTTTTAAGAAGAGATGGTAAAAAACAACAGGATAACATGAGTGACTGAAAAACAGTTCATGACCCACAGTGTGATTCAGACATATAGTTTATCAGAAAGTTGTTCTGAGAGGTTGTGAACACCTTGATTTGCCCTCTAGCTCATTTTATTTTGTCTCTGAGAGCCATCCATCCATCCATCCATCCATCCATCCATCCATCCATCCATCCATCCATCCATCCTTTTCCATTCATAGCTACCAGTTTCTTCTCTGACTAATATAATTTATGGTTTTGAGTTAATTTCTACTAAATCCTCTAGTTATGGTGATTTTTAAATTCTCTTACTCAGATTCTGTACAGTATGAAGAGGTCATAGGTGAGCCAAGTCTTTGTAGTGCTCAGCCAGTAACCAGGGGGAGCAGAAGCTTGACCAGTGTTCATATAAATTACACCCCACCTTTCCAGGGTCGAGTTCGTCCCTAGTTTTCCGTTCCACATCCTGTGTTTTACCATGGTTGCTAACAGCATCACTAGAAGACCTACACCTATGGAAACTTCTCTCAGTGCTTAACTTTAAACTCAGTGCTTTAACTTTCAAAAATCTGATTTTTTACATGAATTCAAGAAATCTGCCCTGAGCATAATATTTGAAATCTTTGAATGTTGGAGAATGTGCCTTTTTGACTCCTAATTAAACTAAATTATACCTCTCCCTATCACTTCACCTCTTTATCATAACCTTGCAATTTAGTCCCATAATACCTAAATTCAAACCAAATTACTCAAATAGATTTGGATACTTGGATTGGTTTATTCCTGCCTTCTTGGCTGCACTTCTGCTGTCAATCATTTTCAGTGGAATAAAATGAAATAAAGAAATTCTGCCTTATTTGTGCCTTTCTGTCCTAGTTTCATGTCGTGGGAATGGATGGGAATGGCATAAAGAGGATCTTAGAGCAACAAGAGCTCTAGCAGAAGAATGCAGAAGTGGCATTCTGCAATAATTTGCATAATCATTGCAACATTGGACCACTCTGTTACTTAGAATTCGGACTAAAGAAACACTACAGCATGTTCTGTATGAAAAAATCCAAGAACACTGATAAACTAATCAATTTTGATTTCTTTCCCCCTCCCTGCACTTGTGTGACACTAGTCTGTGTCCAGCCAGACAGGCCTAACTCAAACTATCTCAAAGCAATTTGTCTTGCCACAGTATGGAGAAGATTTTTTTTTTATTCCTTAAATAAAAATTTCATCAGCAAACAAAAACGTCTGGGCCATTTTTCAGGTAGTAGGCAGTAATATGTTCCTGTCACTACTGGATAAACAGAAATACAGACGGTACCATGCATCACTGGTGAAGCAGGACTACAATGTTTGTTTCACCTGCTGTCTCAAACACCTCAAGTGTCGTCATGGGTAGAGAGAATGTGAATAACCACAGGTTATTTCAGCAAAGCTTCTACTGCCCATTTTCCACTGACTATTTTTTTTTATTTCTATTATTATCCCACTACTAAATAACAAGCAGGAGAAGCCTTTTGCCCAGAAAATGTGTGATAAGGCAGTGCAGATGTGGTTTGACTGTGTCATTTTGAAATAAACAGGAGGCAATTTCTCCTGATATACAACAGCTGACCGATATCAGTTCTATTTGTTATCATTGCTAGTAGAAGAATGATCTATTAGGACTTCTCTTTCCCCTAGAGAAGCTTAAGTTAAAACTCCAAGGACATTCCCAAATAGACTGTAATAGTTCAGACATTCTTATCAGCAGCACATGATGAAACTGTGCTGGCTTTCTCCTGCTCTTCCTACAAGCCTGTGCGACTTTTCTCAAAACATCAGCAAAGGAAGGGCAAATTCTATGCACATAAGGGCAAAAACAACACTACCAATCTGCATGGTGCCAGCATATAGACAGCTGTAGATGGCTTTGCACCTTTTCTGAGTACCCCGTCTTCTATACCTATTGTCTGTAAGTTATCTGTTGAAATTCCATTTGTGAAGAATTTGTTCATACCCCAGTGAAAGCTGCAATGGATTCACAGGAGGATGATATGCTTTGTAAAATGCAATGAGCAGCTTGTGGTCTTAGTGAAGAGGCTATCAAGATCTAGAAAAAATATTCAGCATGGCGCTCCACATACTCACAAATATTGTTTCAGAGTAGATCATTAAAGTCTTAAGCATGCCAAATCCTGCACTGCTAAGACTATGGCATCTTTTGACTTTGGAAAATAATATCTGATATTTAAAACTGTATGTTCTTTATAATGGCACTAAAACCAAATTTATCCACCAGATTAGCATCAGAATTTAAGCAACAGAGTAGGCAAGTAAATTCTTATTACATGTTAGAGCCTCTTCTTCTATTTTTTTGTCCAACGATACTTCATGAACTGTGCATAAAATCACTATTTTTTTCTGATTACCTTGCACAACATCTTTTTTGACTCATGTCTATCACACCACATTCATTGTTTTTATGACACAGTTCTTTGAGTGAATTTTTCAATTCTGCTAACTTGAAATACACCTTTCTCTATACCCTCTTCTGTGATGGTCATTGGGCAATGGAATTGCAGCGCTTGAGAACTGCACCACAGAGCATAGACACAGGCAAGGTGAAGGGAAATGTGTTATAGCTCTAAATTGCCTCAACAAGACACCGTTTCAGCGCATTATCAGTGCTGTTTTCAGACTGCTGTTTATGGCACGTAGCTGTCAGTCTAAGGGTTTCAAGCACACCGCACAGACACGCTCTGTCACATGCACGCACACTGTGCTCCGCTGCGAAGGGGAAAGAGCAAAGGTCCAGGGATTTAAAGTACACAAACGTCTGGCATGTTTTCTTTAATGAAAAGCAATCCTTCAGAGCAGAAGTGTTTTATATTTGACATATGATACTGACAATTGCTAATATATTATAAATTTAGATGTTAGTTCACAGAACTGTAGAAGTGCAGGCTGCCGCCCAGAGGGGTTTATTGCATCTGTTAAAGGTGTCCTGGGCTACCCTGAACTCCATTACCATGAATGGAGCTTTGCTTGGATATTGTGCATAGAGTTCCTAGGTTCCTGTGATCGTCTTTAGTTACATCACCATAACATGTAGTGACAGCAGAGACTAGAACTTGGTTTGTAGTATTGTGATTTGCCTTTTCCCCCATAACACAGTAATGACAAAGGGTATCCTGTATTCACTAATTTATTTTTCAATTTCCTTGCTTTCCTTGACTTAGTGATTGTATCAAAACATTTTTGAGTTTTTTCTGTGCTTTAAAGGGGTTATGGGCAGCGCACAAACATAAGCAGAACAGCCCTGCTTCTAGCTCAGTGTTTGTGCTTTTGACTGTCAGGTAAACACAAATGAAAATCAAAAAAGTTTATGACCTGGTACACCTAAAAAAGGGGAAAAAGAAAAGCTTGTTTACTAAAAGTTCCATCTATGACCTTTAAAAACATGATGTACATTATTCAGAAAGCAAAGAACAGTGACAAGCCAAGTGTTTTTTACACTAGAAACACTCTTCTGAAATTATTTCATAATTACAATATTTGAAGAGATACCAAAGACAATAGAAATACAATGTTTCTCAGAGAGGAAAAAAAAGGGCATTGTTTAACAAAAATGCTGGCAGTGTAATGAAGCAATTCAAGAAACTCACAATAATATGTTAATTTAATTTGCCTCTTGTGCTCTCTTAACAGAACCTTTATTTATTTCCGTTTATCACCTGTTTCATCCTTCTGCTTACCATTAGATGCTAAATTATTTCTTCCACATGTTAATGGTTCTCTAGTTAATCACCATCCTAAAATGTGGTGTAAAAGGTTTTGGCTATTTTTGTTTCTGATTTTTTTCATACAAAGAAAATGAAAATTATGGATATACAAACTGAAATAGTTGTAACTGTTACCTTGCTTATAAAGGTCCACATAGTCATCTTAATAACATAAATGGGGCACTATTAATTTCAGATTTTAGATCTAACATAATTTACTGTGCTATAGGAAACATGGACCCTGTGGTGTTATGTGCTTTAGCAGAAATGGAAGATGTGACCTTACAGAGCTCATGTTAGAATTGCAAAGAATTGAAAAGAAATTCTATTTCCATATTAGCACTATATTTAAAAATATCATCTGGAACATAACAAAACAGGATTATTCTCCTGGTGAATTAAATATTAACTTTGATTAACTTTGTGTTGCTGTACCATTTAATTCTTGATATTGACCCACTTTTCTCATTAATTATTTGAAAAAGTTATTGCATTGAGACTTATGCTCTTTTTGTTTGGAGAAAAAAATGTCATACTGTTGAGGGCTGTAATTAAAATAAATCGTATTTATTGAAAGTTTTAGCCTCGCTGTGTTAACTCCTTACAAGCTTGCGAGGAGGCTTGCAGGGAGCAGCTTATTTTAAACTGATAGCAAGCCTAAATTAAGGTCCTGTTCAATACAAACGTAATGAGAGAATTAGATGGGCTGCTGGCAGAGTGCTGGTGCAGGGCTGTGCAGGTCACTGCTCATCTCCCAGCTCAGACAGCAGATACTGTGCCTGACCTTGGATAAAACAGTCTGTCTCAGACTTCAATTTCCCGCCTGTGAAAGGGGACTAAATATCTTCCTGCTGCAGAGGTCTGTTTTGAAAGTGATGTTTATTCATGACAGAGAAACAGTTACTCAGGGAGGCATATATCGATACTTGATAGTTCCACCAGCTGCAACACAAGAAGGTAGTGCAGGTTACAGATAGTGTGCCTGGGAAGGAGGGTTCTACTTACCAGAACTAGTTGCTCCTGTACAACGCCTCAGAGCATGGCTGAAATCCAGCTTTATCATCTTTCTATTCATACTATTCTTTTTCTTTCTTTATTTTCTGTTTCATATTTTTTAGTTGTATTTGAATTTAGTCTCCTTGATGATTTGCTAAGTCTGTAAATTAAGACTAATTGAGACTGATCAATAAACCCCAACAAGGGATGAAGGTGCAGAGGAGATGGGCAAGGAAATTTCCCCAAGAAGCCTGGGAAAAATGCAGGGTTTGAATGACCAAAGCTGTATTATAGAAGCTGACTTAGCACCAAGGGGACCAGAGGGTGGCCTTTGTTTCAGGTAAACGGCCATCAACAGTTGAGTGGGTCAACAGGCATTGTAAATGTTTCTCCCTGAGTTCATTGGAAGAGTGGGAATGTCTCCCTGAGTTGGCCAGATCAGCATGGGGGAGGAATGAATACTGACTCACCCCAACAGAGTACAAAAACTGAAAAACTAACAAAATAATTCAAAGGGAGTAACAGGCCTGAGGTGGTTTGAACCCATCACTTGGGTACTGCGATTGAGCTCCATATTGCAGCTCCTGTAAATGCATTTGGCTGAGTGTAACTTACATTTTTATTGTGCTGTGAAATATATTTTGTGTGACTCTGACAAATCAGAATTCCCATGTAACATAACCTTTAAGTAAGTACATTTGATGTTAAACATTACATCCTCCATGGAACATCTAAAAGAACCTGGACAGAAAGTATTGGGCTTTGGTGCTACTTCACATCCAGCTTCTGAAATAGGTAAAAGAGAGTGGTGGCTAATGCAAGTGACTAAAAATAAACTTTGCAGTATTCCACTGCCTTTTGATAGGCGTTAGTCAAAAATTTTGGTGTCTGAACATAATGGCTTTTTTTAACATATATGTTTTCCCTTTTGTTTTTGTTTCCTAAGCATGCCGAAGGTTTTAGCTGCTATGAAGAGTCCATCTTCTGGCAGCTCTGTTTGGTTTTCCTCATGTTTTGCAAGGACAGCATCTTTTTAAAAAACAGCTGCAAGAGGATCAGAGATGCTATTGCTGGCAATGAGAAAGTTGTGGTGGTGTATAAAATGTAAGTGGTTGTAATAATATAGGGCTCTGCTGGTACCACACCTTCTGTAACAGGCATTCCATGCAAAGACCAATTATAAAAGTGTATTTAAACCTAAATATTGCCACACTGCAGAGATATACAGTTTTCCAAAATTTATTTCAGACTGTGTTACTAGCTCCTGGTCACCAAAACAGTCCCAAATAGGATAAGGATTGGCACTGTATTTTAAAAGATTATAAAAGGGAAACTATTTACAGCTTCTTGTGAAACCAGTTCATGTATGGACTTCAAAATATAAAACTATGTCTTTGTAGAGTACACTCCAAACAGGAACTACAGGTTTTATACTTTGTTCTTGATTAAGAATTCTCAGTGTTGAAGAACCATCTCTTTATACTAACACTAAGTATGTGCTGGTCTGTCAGTACAGGTCAGAAATTACCCCCAGTAGAAAGAAAGCAGGAGGGAAGGAAGGAAGGAAATGGAAGGCATTTCTTGCCTCGTTGACAATAAATATGAGCAGTCTTTCTGTCAAATGTTTCAGACTAACATTGTTTGCAGCTGGGACTTTGTCTGAAGGCTGAAAGTCATGAGTTTCGTAGTGGGTTTCCAACTGGAACTGTGATCCCAAACTATGCACTAATGGCTAAAGAAGAAGACACATTAATTATGGAAAATTCAGTTACTGATCTTCACAAACTTGTGGTTTTCATTAAACTTTCTTTTTAAGCATTACAAGCAAATCTAGGTGGAGTTCATATTTTGAGACAGATACACATAAAAGATAATGTGCCCAGATGCTTAAGATGGCCCTAAAGGTAGCTGACAATGGAGAGCCTCACCAGATCCCTTTCTTCATTGCTTTTTTTTAGTACTGTAAATTCTTCTCCTATCTGTAGACCAGTTTTCTTACACCAGTAGTTAGGCAAAAAATACTGTGGGTCACTGTGATATCCATGGTTTGCATTGGCCATGAGCTGTCAGTAGGACATAGGAAGAGGTTGGACTGAAATATTTTAAGGGGTTATGTTAAGAATTTCTACTGTTTAATATTGGCATACCATGACTGGATGGAACTTAGGGGTATTTTCCCCTTAGACTGTGTGCTTATGGTGTAAACATTGCTCAGTAGAGTTTCTGGAGGCAGCATTGTTCAAATTCCAAGACTGCTCTAAGGAAAGACTACATTAAAAATAAATGCACTCACCGGCTCAGTGCTATGTGCATTTGTGCTGAGCATAAATCTCAATCTCACACTGCCCTTGGCTCCTAATAGTGATTTCATATTTTCCTATCTGTACATAGCCCTTCATTCTCCTGTGCTCTAGAATTTCTGAAGAGTATGACCACTTTTTTCCTCAGATAGGGGGATATGGTTTAAGGTCTGCACTAATGAAAATGTGTACAAACTGCTGAGGGAAATTATTTTTTATCATTATTTTATAACTTTTTAGTTGATTAAATTAGTAAATATCCCACCTTTTGTAGATTAGGAGTATGTTTTCTAATTTTTTTCTGGGATGTGGTTAGTTTAATTTGCTCCATTTCAAAGTAATTATGATTAGAGATTAGGAATAAGAAATCTTAATTTCTTTCAGGGTTTTCTGTGCAAATTCTCATACATAAAAAGAATTGGTATTATTTGAGCTAAATGGAGTTGTAGAATTGTTTTGCTTTAACTGGGAAATCGTATGCAGATGAAAAAAATAATTCTGGGAAGGCCTAGGTCTTGAAATTATACAGGCAGTTTCCTAGCATTCAGTATTTTCCTTTTTCTTCAGGAGCTCGTCTATTTTTGCTATGTTTTCTTCAAAAAGATACTATAACAGCATGCCTGACCAACCTCAGGTTGGCTGCAGATGAGTGAAAACTCCAAGTTAATTGCTTCTTTCTGTCAAGGTCAGGAAAATCTTAATTTGGATCCACTGAGGGAGAAAGTTTTTCAACCAACAAGTTCAACCTATTAGAGTGTCCTCAGCTTCATATGACTGAGAGCTTTCAACAGCACACAAGGGCAAGCTGACCTCATCTTTCTTGTGAAAACTTATTGCCAATTTATACTTTTTATTGTTTGGGAAGCGCATGTGCACTGCTGCATTGTGAACCTGATTCTGTCATTTTCCAAAGCCTGTGTTTTGAATCCCCTTCCTTCTGCAGCACAGCCTGTCGTGGGGGGGCTGATCTCAGCCTGTTCATGCACACAAAAAAGGTGCAGCAGCAAACGCGTGTAAGGTTTCCATGAGGTTTTTGGAAGTTTGAAATCTGGATTGTCTTTTACGTGTTGAAACCATGATACTGTGTCATTTTTTATATTCTAAATTTTTGCTTGGAAGCCATGGATTTTAAAAAGGAAAGGCAAGAGAGGGCAGAAAATTCATGAGGGAAGTACCAAATCTGCTGAACTGCTAAGAGATACTGGCCTCATACAGGTTTATCATGCATGCATTCAATAATGGGTCTCTGCTGACACCTTCTATATGATCCAAAGGAGGCCATGCACTGAATATCCATTTTTTTGGAGGGAGTAAGAGGCAAATTTGATACCCCAAACAAGGCAGTCTACGGCAGTGCAGTCTCATGATGTGCTATTTTTCCTTACTGCTTCAACATAGATATTTTTTTCTACAAAACTGTTTTCAAATAAATTGCATTATCAGTAAGAAGAAATTGTGACATTGTAATAAAGCCAGTGACATTTATGAGGGAATAAAGTAATCATATTCATTTTTAATTGATAGGAGTGTTCACAATTTCTTGCAGTGACTTGAGATGAAAATGGCCACTTTATTTCCAGTGTTTTCTGAGATTCTCTCTTGTCAGTCTCCCTGCTGGGTTCATCAGTGTTTGATTGCAGGTGAAATGAAAAGTAAAAGCAGTAGTTTCAGTAAGAAGAGCAAACTCATTCAAGGGACAGCTTCAAGGCCCCTCTCTGAAGCTACAGATCAGTCTTTTTTTTAAGGGAATATGTTTTCTTACATCTCTACGGACTGCTTCTTTAAAAATCACCTTTGTCCATATATTAATTGACATACTTATTTTCTGGAACTTCTAAGTGACAATTTTCAACTTTCACTCTCACTTTTCTATTTTCTTCATACTATGTACATCAGCTAAATTGCAAACTTTGATTCATTTGCCTTGTCCAGGATGCTATGAATAAATATTTACTATCTTTGGCTTGCTTATCTTCTTTAAAAATCTTGCTTCATTTAATAGCTGATGCTATTTCATCCCTTCCTAACTTTTTTTGGTGACAGTTATGCATTCACTAGTCTTCTTTCTTTTTAACTTAGACAGCTCTGCCAGTTCAATTTATTGATCACATTTCTTAAGAAACAGCTTGTTCTCTGATACCAATGAACAAGCCACCCCTAATAGTTCAGAAACACACAAAATAGTATATAGGCATAATAAATGTCAAATTTAAAGATGGTATTTGAAATATAATTTGCTTTCCTGTGTACACTCTTTCACAATGATTTAGCTGTTTTCTTCTAGTCTTGTGATGTGTCTTTGCATGACACTTTTTTGAAAAATATTCAAGACAGTGCTTTACTATGTGCTTCTGCAAATATTAAGCAGAAAATCAAGAGAAGTATAGTAGAGCTGAAAATATTACCTCAGCTGTGCCTTTCACCATCACAGGTGCTATTGCTATTTATTTATCTCCGAGAGCTTGCTTCACATCCAATTCAGAAGAACAAAGAAACGTGGGGAAGAAGGAAACTTGATACAGCAGTCTAGTCAGTATTTCAGTCCAGCTCAAGATCCCTGCAGATTGTTTGCATTACAGAGTGGCTTTGGATTGTTGTCCTAGTTTGGACAAATTTGGAGGAGAATATCCTCTGAGAGAAGTCAGGTTGCAACCACCCCTCCCCCCCCCAGGTTCGGGAAAAAGTGTCCTCAAAGGAAAGGGAAAGAGATAACAAGCTATTTATTTAACAAACACACAGGTGGGGAATAGTAATGCTAAATAATGAGATCCCTCTCTCTGTGGAGAGAAAACCTGAGAAGATTTCAGAGGTCCTCTGTAGGTGCGGTCTCTCTCCTCCTCAGAGCTGGTCGGCGAGGGGCCACCCCCCTGGGCCTCTGGGAAAATTCTCCTGATGTGTTCAGATGTTGTTGAAACAGTCCAGAAGAGAAGAAAAGAACAAAAAAACCCAAAAATCCTAGGAAAACGAAATTCAACCCTCCGTCTCTCGCTGGGAGAAAAAGAGCCGAAAAAAAAACCAAGGGTACCGCAGAAACAGAGGAGCGTATCTCCGTGTCCTTGAAACAACTGCTTTGAAATGTTTTTTTGTTTTCTGTCCTTCTCAGACTCAGTTTAAAGACACAGAAAAGATTGGTGGGCATAGGGTAGCGATAGGGGATACACATTATAAAGTCACCCCAAGACAATTGTGCTTACCAGATTCTTCTGGGCGAAGCTAGACCGAAATATTATCCCCAGAAATGTACCTGATGCTGTCCAACTGCTAATGGGATTGGTTCAACTGACCAGACTGGAGTTAACCCACAGGAAACCCCCTGGAATGCAGACAGCATCCCTGTTGAATCCTCAGCACTGTTTTGTTCCGCACACTGGCTCCCACTGAGCTGCACTGCAGTGCTTGCTGATGTGGCTACAATGTGATCCTGTTCCCACTTTATAGAAAGTTGTCCATCTACCCCTCACACAATTGTTGTAGCAAATCCCAGTAAGAGGCAGATGAGAGACAAAATTCTTCCAAGGGAAGGAAGGTTAAGGCTACATTTCAACAACTAAAATTGCTCAGTGCTGAGAATGCTCTTGGAGTTCTATTACATAGAGAGCCCAGAGAGAAAAAGAGAATAAACTGCATGCCTGTGAGATATGAATCAGCAGGAGGAGACAACTCTTCAGAAAAGGAGTGTTTTTATGCGACCAGGCCAGGGTTCAGAAACTGAACAGAAAAAGCATCTATGCAGGTAGAAACCAGGAACAGCTTTTCTTTCTCTGATATTTTGGTTTTAGAAAGAATATAGTTGTTAGAGGAAAGAGACAGTCATAGAAGGGCACTGCCTCTTCCCCTGCATGCAGTTTTTCTCAGCAGCATCAATCATCATGCACAGTTTCCTAAAAATTTCCTCGATGCTTGTTAAAAATAACTTGCTGTCAAGCAAGATTTTTGAATCAAAGGCTGGGACAAAAGTATCAGTATTTCCAGACACAGAGTTGGTCTGTGAGGTGACCTCCCAAGTCACAGATACCACTTATGCGTCTACAAGTGTCAGTCCCAGAGTACCTGTACTATGCTTAAGACCCTCATGACAAAACTAAACACGGAAAAGTTCTCCGGAGAGAGAGAGGAGAGCCAAGCTGCATCTTACCAGAGGGAAAAAGACCTCAGTGTCTAATGACAGAAAATCCTGCAAATATGTAAAATCCTCCCTCTTTCCTGAAAGGACATGATGTGGAGTGGTTTTGATACCCCTTTCATTAGAGGGTCTTTCTAAGATAAATTTACACCTATAGAATTTTCTTTATTTAGATCTAATAAGTGATTTCAGCAGATCATCAACTTATGTCTCAGTTCCTTTGTCCTGTAATATTGAGGATGTCTGTTATATAAAAATAGCTTTGAAATGTTCTTTTCTGCTGGCAGACTCAACTAAACACAGTAGGTAGATAATAGTGAATGCACTCTAACTTGATGTTAGTGGAAAAAAATAATGATATTGTAGTTTGGATTTTGGTAAACAAAACACATCTTCTGCCAATAAAATTCTTTTCCCTAACATGAGAATTCATCTTTTTTAGGTGTCATTTATTTATATAATATCTCGTAACCCACCTTAAAATTTGCTTTATTTTTCCTAAATTTCATCTTCATCTTTCTTTTCTCTTATATTTTGGTAGTATGCAAGTTTAGGTTCAGCTCTGTAGAGGAAAGCAGTTGCAGCTGTAGCTGTGTTCAAAATTTGAGATAGCCTTAAAAGTCTGAAGCACAGATTTTAATGTCACTTAATATTTCCTCTAAATGGATTCTCCCCCTAAATTATGTTATTCCTCCAATGATTGATCAACAGACACTAACAGCTTCTTTGTAAAGGCTTCTTGCATGAAATAAATCACAAAAGAGTAAATTTATATTACAGCACCTAAAGTAATTCAGTTAAACTTGTGAGCCATTAAAAACTTTTCCATGATTCACTTTATCAGGGCTTAATTTTAAAAGTTAATAAGAAATTTAACTCTCAAAGTCACCCTTACACTACCCACACTGTTGCTTCTTTGAAGCTTCTCATCTCCAACACTGTACATGTTCTCATGCATTCCCAGCTGTCCTAATCATCTTTTTATATTTCTTATTGATGATGTAGAAATTTCTGAGGGATGCAACACAACTTCAGATTGCTATTCAAGTACAATTTTTTTCTCTTCACTGTTATTCTTTATTGCATGACGAACAGACGTATGATATTCCCAAAGCCCTTCATGGTGTGGAAAATACAGAAGCACTTTCTTGAATCATTCAGGAGCTTGTCATTGAACAGGTAGAGCAAGGAAATGAAGGAATACAAGTATTGGATTCACAGTAAATTCTGTAATTTGATATAGTTATGCTTAGAATCTACAGTTTGTAAGAATTTTGCCTTTGTGATAGCACTTAATGGCTGAGTTTCTAATTTTCACACCATTTATCCAAAAGCTGATGGGCTTCTTTTGATTGTTTTTTTACTTTTTATGTAGCCAAACCTAATGTTACTCCCTTTCAAAAGTTTTTAAAAAGAGATCAGTGAAATCTTATCATGAATCTTCATCTTTTTACTGAAAGCAATAAATATTTTAATTGTGGTCAAGGATTCAAACAAGAATTCTATAGTGAAGACAGCTTTGAAGTCTACGCATGACCTTTGTATAGGTGCTGTACAGTGCAAATGTGTTCCAGGGATCTGTGATGATGGAGTTCACAAAGTGCTGCTCCAATCATCTTATACTTCTGGGGATGAAGTTAATGTCACCTCTTAGCTTTTCTAATACTGTGGGTATAGTCCTGAAATCCCTGTTATTGGGAATTGCTAACTTACTGCATTAAGAAACATGTTCAGTATCATACTCTCTTGCAAAATGAAATTCTGGATGACTTCTTCCAAGGCTGCCTGAAAAGTTTCTTGGAGAACATCCAGACACTGCAAAAGCATTTCCAGGATTATCAGAGAGTGAGGCATTTCTCAAATGTTCAGAAAGGCAAAAGCCCCAGGAATGTTTAAATGCCTCCTGTTTGTGGCACAAGCACACGTCCCACACAGTGTTCTCAGTGCCAACTAAAAATAAAACAAGGTCTGCCTTTGGGTCTCAGGAGTAGGTACCAGTACAGATTTTTCTGGTGTCTAAAAAGACAGAAACATGTAAATTGGCCTTTTTTTGAAGTAGAACCATTAATAGAGCTCCTTCCCACTGCGTCAAGTTACTTCACATATTATAGAAATTTAGTGCTTTCGTGACTTAAAAGTTACTGAGATGGGGATCAGCTAGACAGACTGGTGAGTAAATTTAGGGTGATTGCCTAATTACAATCTTTTCCCTTAGAGATACAAGTTAAAATGCAGATGGAGTAACAGTTCATAAAGGACTAGCAAGTATTTTATACACCTCTGTCCCCCCCACATCTCTGTATGGATTATAGTCAAAATTTATCTACTTTAAAATATTTTTCTTCATAAGCTCACAGAGCTGTCTTGTAGTGTCCAAGTCCTACATAACTTAAAACATTTCTGTACTGCGATCATCCACTCTTGTGGAAAGTGATGGTTATTTCAGCATGTATCCAGTAAAAATGGCCTCATCTGCTGCTTTCTGTGCTACATACTGGTGATACAAACAGTAGTATTCCTTTTAGGAGGAACCAGTGTTCAGAGCCCTTTGGATACAGCTTGGAGTGCTTCTGAAGGGCAGCAGAGATGAATCAGAATTCTTTTCATTCTCGTGAAATAATTGAAATAAATACTTGTTAACCTGGTGGGTGTTTGGCATAAGAGTGAGACAGTTTCAATGGTAAAACCAAAATGACTAGGTTGTATTTTTCAATGTCTGAATGCTTATTTATTTTAGTGCTGTAACTGTTTATGTTGCTGATAAGCCATGCATTCATGCAGATTTTGTCAACAGGATTATGTTGCAGCAATTGATTTTCTTTCAATGAGTAAATAACAAAATAATTTTGCTTTGCCTGGCCTCAATCAAGTATAACTCCTAAATTTTTCTGTGAGAGGCTGCACGTTCTTATCTTTCGATACATTACGTGCGCACTGATGAACTACTTCTGCAAGTAGCACAGTCCTTCAAAAGTCACCTGTTCCTACTCATGTTTCTGCCATATACAATATCAACAAACATTATTTTCCCAGGGAGGTACTATTTTCATGGTGCCAGCCTGATTAGCTTGTGCTGTATCAGGTACTGCTCATTGTTAATGACCTTAAAAATATCTTTCTCTGCTGTGGTAGGTTAAAAAGGTAGATTACTTTCCATTTTAAACATAGGCAATGCCATTTATTTGAAAGAAATAGCACCTAATTTTTTTTCCAATTTGTATGTAAACTCATTTCATGCTAAATAAATTTCTTTTAAAAAATCCTTACAATCAACGGGAAGTTAACATAATTTCGTTGTTTCAGTGGAAGTGCATCAGTTTACAAACAAGTTAGGATCTTTTCTTTACACTGCCATATCAACACTAAAGTGCTTATATTCTCAACATAGTGTATATTTCATTGTCATGGTCAGACCTAGTGATGGCGAGGGGAAGTAAAATGTAAGTACCAATGCAGTGACTTCTGCAGGGGTTTTTAGCTGTTTTTTTTTTTTTGTTTTTTTTTTTAAGAGATACTAGAAGCAAGATGAAAAATCATAAAAATATTGAGAATTTCTTGTTTGGTCTTTGAAAATGAATGCTGACATTATTTCAGTAATCAGTGTGAAACAAAAATAGTGTCTGAATTTTAGCTAAAAAAAGCTTTTCTCAAATTTCTTTCTGTAACTTCCTCTGAGAAGGCAACTGAGCCTCTGCTGGACCAAACTTCTGCAAAGTGTGGAAAAAAGAGGTGATAATGTGTGTCATCCTATTTAAAATAACGGGATTGAGTGGGTGTCCTTCAATATGCTGAGGAGGATGACTGGCAAAGATGTGGAGATATCAAAAGGTTCTGTGATTCTACAGCTAAAGTCGCATTTCCGAAAAGACTTTCTGTGAAACAAAAATGTAGTTCTTGAAAAACCTTTATTGTGAGTTTTCACACAGAATTATGGCGTTGGATAGAAATAGAAAAACAGCATTTTACGTACTTCACAGAGGCTTTGTATGCAATTCTTCTTGGTCCATAAATCTCCAGATCACTATTGCTCTTTTTTTCCAAGCTGCTCACATCTTTATCCATCTTCATCAGTAGGTCTGAAGTATTTTACCAAGCATTAAAAATTTCTAAAAATGTATATATGAACAACTGTATTTTGAAGGTTTCAAAATTACTCACAGAACCTATCTGCAAAGAGCAGTAATGACAGAGTCTCGTAACAGCACGTTTTCTTCACACCCTGAAACAGTCCTAATAATACCATTAAAATTTGTGACTTCCTCTCCCATTCAGTCTTCTCTCACATCAACATGTTTCTGTGCCAGATTCCTCAGCAGCTGATAAGAATAGCTTGCTCGGGATATAACGAGGAGAAGTCTGAGGAAGGAGAAATAAAACTACGTGTATTTACCATTTCCTAACGTGCTGTGGTCAGAAGAAAAGATGCGTTTTAACCAGGTGGTTTAACTTCATTGCTTTGCTTTTGCAAGACTGAATAAATTGTATCAACTATAAATTTCCCAATAATCTGCAAGTTTAAAAAGTTCTTTCATATAAAAACCTCCTCTGTGATTTTTAATACTAGCCTTGCCATAAGGAAAGATCTAGTGCTTTTATCAAAGTGAAAGTAGAAGCTGAGCTTCAACAGTTCTGCTTTTTGCAAGAATTCCCTCAAAGTGGTGAAGATCAAAATCAGCATTGTTTGGCTTCTCCTCCTGTAGCTGAGATCCTGGGAGAAACAAGAAAGTTTTTATTAGACATTTTAAAGGTGAGTGAAAACAGTTTGAACAAGCAGAAGGGCAGCTGCAGGAAGGGCTGGCATCCTACAGAGGGATGTTATTGAGCAGCCCTCTTTTCTGAAAGGTAGCAGGAGAAAACTGAGGCTAGGCCAAAGAATATATGGATTTTTGGGGGGTGAAGAGGTTAGACAAGTTCCAATGCCGAAGACAGACAAATCATCAGTTGCAAAAAAAGTTTGTACTTGCTACCTACACCTTTTGTCCATTATTTTTTCTCCTATAATTAAAGATTATATTCCAAGTGAAGCTGACAGCTGTCGTGGGATGCTATTACCTGAAGTACATAGAGTGACAAAACGAAACATTCATTTGCCCTTAATAATCACACAGTAAATGCGTGGAAAGTTCATTAAATTAATCTGTTTCCTGTCAAACCTACAATGGAAAATCCCTGAGTGAGGTGAACTAAATAAATATGTTTGCATAAGTCAAACCAAGGTTTTCTGTGGTTTTCATGTGATGTGTATTCAGCAAACAAGCCCAGTATCTTTTCTGCATTATCAGTGGCTGAGATGCATTCAGTGTGTGAATTTCACTTTTAAATCTTTCATCAGTATGCAGTGTTCTAGGTTTCTTTGACAGATGACTGGTGACTCTGGACAGAATTTTATGTTTATATTGGTGGCTGCTGCTAATTTACTTTTTTGGCTTTTAAGTATTTTTTTTTTTTTAATTATTGGGTTTTTTTAATTTAATCCATGAGGTCATTCACAATGGATTCCAAGTTTCTGTGAGAAATGAAGATCCTTAGATAGACACAGTGGTAACGGATTTGAATTAAAGGAATTGAATTATAGGTTGTCTAATTGGGTGGGAGTAAAAAAGAATGTGAACAGAATTACAATAGTCAGGAAATAGGAATAACTGCTGCTCTGGGGGCCTGCCAGCACTCTCCCCATGTGCTTCCCTCTTTAGGTGAGGGATATCCAATATAGCTGTGAAAGTCTAGGGCACAGTCAGTATCTGAGCGGCAGAAAGAAAATTACTCAAAACTTTATTTCTTAATGTCTTATTTGAATTTCTTTTTCTTTTTCCATTGAAAACATTCCTTTTTTGAACTTCATGATTGAAACCAGAGAATATATGTGATAAAGAATTATCTCCTTTCTTTTATCAAAAAATTCTGGGGAATGAACATATGTATATTTTAATGATCCGTGCTAATAATAATAGCATGATTCATTGTATGGATGGTATCCTCTCCTTTCTATGTACGGTAACAATCAAACAACTGAGCGCCAAACAACATTTGTCTCTGGTTCATGTCAACTCTTCATTTGCTTAATATAATTTTAATTGCACTATCAGTCTAAGAAGCATGAAAATCAAAACCAGAAACTTCATTTTGACAAACAATCGTGTCTATTTTCATTTAATGAAATATAAAATTACTTTCTACAGGGTGTAAGAAAACTTGGAAGGCATTTTATTTACATTACCATATATATTTTCCCACTTACAGAAAAGTTTGTGTTACATTTTCACTCAGAAAACAAGCATGAAAAACTTCTGCTAATTGTAGAAATTAATATAAAAACAATATAAATCTCTTTCCTTTGCTAATGACACAGCTAATTATGATTTTGGAAAAAGTAACAGAGTTTTGACCAGACAAGATTTTTTGTGGTAAAATGAAATACGACTGCAAACTCCTGAACAGCCTACTCTTCACGTGATCTGCTGAGCAGCTCACAAGTAAATGGCATTACTCACAAGTATTTCAAATAAATTGTATTTGCTTTCTGGCACCTCCTTCTGCACTTGACATAGGATTTCTTGCAACTTCAGAGACACTAAGAGAAGAGCAATCTGCCAAAGAAACACCAGAAATAAGAAGTTCATAATAATGGTACTGCCAGGGCCTTGAGGGGAAGCCATGTGAGGAGCAGCTGAGTTCAGCCTGGAGGAGACTGAGGGGAGCTCTCACTGCAGTTACAACTTCCTCATGGGGGGAAGAGGAGGGGCAGGCACTGATCTCTGCTCTGTGGTGGCAGTGACAGGACCCAAGGGAATGGCCTGAAGCTGTGTCAGGAGAAGTTCAGGTTGGATATTAGAAAAAGGTTCTTCACCCAGAGGGGGGTTGGGCACTGGAACAGGCTCCCCAGGGCAGTGGTCACAGCGCCAAGCCTGGCTGAGTTCAAGAAGTGTTTGGACAACCCTCTCAGGCACATGGTGTAACACTTTGGGATGGTCCTGTGCAGGGCCAGGAGTTGAACTTGATGATTCTTGGGGGTCCCTTCCAACTCAGAATATTCTACGATTCTATTTCTATATTTATGGGAGATACAAAGAGAAGAAAATACAAAAGGTTAAGTCTAAAGGAATAATAAAAAATAAATGGTTGAAGCCTGTTTCTGTTTTCAATTAACTTATTAAAAACCCTAAACAAAACTGTCAAAAGATGCTGGAGATATTTAATTAAAAACTGTAAAGGTATTGAAATGGAAAATGATAGCATTCCTTTCATATGTATTCAACTTATCATTCTTTCCCAGTCAAATACATGGGGAAAAAAGTATTCCCTGTGATTAAAGCAAACTTTCCAGTGAGATTTTTAGTCTCCTGTGATTTAACTGTGGGATCCAAGCTGGGTCAAACTCTTCCCGTAGTTGTGGGATTTTCTGGAGCTTTCCAAAAATATTGCATACCCATGCCAAGAAAAGGATAAAAGATGTTGTTGTGAAAAGTCTTTTTCTAGTTTCAGTTCACAAATATAGTTTTGAAGGTCTTCATTCTCTGTTTTTGCTAGTACAATGAATTATGGCTGAAAGTGCTATCTATAAAGAATTTCTGCTCTCAAAGCCAAGATGACACAACACAAAAAGATCCAATTTATTCTCAAAGGGTTGTAGGAACTCAAAACTCCATTTTGTAAAGATCTGACAGTCAGATTGTAGCTTCCTATTATATTACTGCTCATCATCTGTGTCAGGGTTGCTGCATGATGGCCTGCCTTTATTCAGGGCAAACCTTTGATACTTAGGCTGAGCAGTACAACAGGATAAGCTCACGCCTCATGAGGTGAAATTCATCTCAAACCAAAGGCAGACTTAACCAAAGTAATTTAGGCTTCCTTGAGAGAGCCAATGCAGGGACAGAGGCACGCTTTGCCATCATTCATCTCATCCCAGACTGCTGTCCTAGGGTAAGAATGATGAACTCACTCTGGAAAATTTCCTGATGGGCTACTGTAAGTCATTCATGGGCCCGAGCCCTGAAGCAGTTCTTCAAACTGGTCTGCAGCCTGAAGGACGGGTAAATCCACCAGAAGAATTGTCAAACAACTGGTCTCCTGCTCTGTTCTCCAACTGTCCCTTCAGTATTGTATAGAAGTGGACAGAGGTGGCTTAATGCATTATTTCTGGCATATGAAGTTATGTCTCCTTCCTAAGGCCTTCTACCCTGTTCGGTGCATTTCTGTCACATGGCAGATGCAGCCAGACATTTCAGAGGGGGATTCCATCTGCCCCATAAAAATGTACTGTCTCATCAGCTATTCTGTCTCTGGACTCATTCATTCTCCTTTGTCTTCATCCAGTTACAATGAGGAAAACAATCTTTTGCCTGTTCACTTCATGCCCAGACTATCTAATCTTTGCCTGTGGCCATTCTTTATTCCTAATATATTATCAGGACCATTCTGTAAATGTCACAGGACAAGTTCTGATATTTATCAACTTTGCTTTTAAAGAGAAGGTTCACACAGGAAGAAGAGGTGGCATATTAGAAAAGCTAACTAGAGGAAAAACTATTTATAACACATCACTCCAGGGAGAGATTTAAAGCTTGATGAAGATGCTGCAATCAGTAGAAAATAATTTACATTGTGCAGCAGGTCAAACCACATGATCACTGTGTTCCCCTCAGGTCTCAAAATCCATATATCTTTAGTCTGCTTACTCTTCTCTACTGGAATTTTATTTCTCTAGACATGATTAAGATGCCAGACTAATTGAAGTTTAGGATAATTAAGCTGGATAATTAGGATAATTTTTAGCTGTTATGGAAATAGAAGTAACCCATATTAGATAAAATTGATTCTAGCAGCTTGAAGGAATTTACTCTCAGAAGGAAAGACAACTGAAAAACAGCAAGCCACCAGGAATATGCAAAAGAGAGGGAAGAGAAGCCTGACAAGAGAGAACTAGGAAAGTGAGAGAGCAGACACTTAACTGTGTTACAGACCTTTCTGTGTCAATCACATATTCATGGCTGCACAAGCCTAGAGGAAATTAATGTTGTGAGTGCTGGATTATTATTTGGTTTGTAATTGTTAGTTATTATTTCTATAATTATTATGGTCCTGATCTTTATGGAAGGAAGAAAGACTTTTTAAAACATGGACATGTTAGAGACTTTTAGCTTCATATATTTTGTTTAAGTTTCTGAAGATCCAGAAGGTAAATGGTAAGAAAAGTAATTAATCTAATCTCTGAAATGAGCTCTGATTCCCTGTGAAGGTCAGAAATATCTGATAATCTTTGCTAAGACACTAGTGTGTGTTTAATTTCTTTCTGCCACACTGATAGCAAGAGCTCATTTAGCCTCAAGAAGCAGATTTGTGCATCTTTAAGTCAGTAATTGGCTGATTATTGTCTAAACACTGATACTGAGGTGCACAGGGGTGCCAAGAACTGGTCTCGTATTGTCCATTTGCAAAGGGAACAAACACATCCCCACACTTCTGCAAGGACAGGGCAACCATCGGGTCAGAGGCTAGCACCCTACCTGGTGAGGTTCTCAGCAATTTCCAGCCTCAGCTTCAGGGTGAGGGCACCTAGAAAACATCCTTCCTTGTCTTCCATACTCAAGCATTTTATGCCCTTGCCCATGTGTCTCTGCAGTATATTCTCCCTATTTGTCTTTCCTCCCATTATTTCATCCTAATAAACTTGCAGAAAATAAGTTTCTACTGTGCACTGAACCACCAAAAATAAAAGTCCTACCCAGTCTGTTATCATTTTTTCATAGCTGGGATCTCAGAGCAGCCCAGGATTTAAGAATACATCTCAAAGATGGACCTCAGCTTCTACCATCTTTTCTAACCAAAGAACTGAAATATTGATGAAGAATATAAACCGTTTAAGGTTAAAATATGTACTGTAAGTCAGACACCAACAGATGACCCCAAACTGGATATACAGCTGAATTAATTTTGGTTTCGTGTGACGTCAGTGTGGCCCGTTGAGTGAGTTACAGCCTTCCATTCACTCTGGGAGTATCTGTTGTCTAATATGTCCTACTTGATTTTCAATTTCAGGCAGGCAAATTGACCACGTATACTTGCTTGTGTCAGTAGCTAATTTTAGGTAGCCAGTCTAATTGAAGATGTTATGCTCCTTTAGCTTGTCAAACAGAAATTCACATTTTCGGATTAATGTGATTCATTTATATTAGATTCGACTTGACAGGATGACAATGTGTAATATAGAATACAAGGATGACAGGGTTCTCCATCTCCTCCGTCACATTTCATTAGGAATTTTCTAGTCAAGGCTGTGGCCTACAGTGTCTTACCTGAGATATGATAAAATTTGAGCAGTATTGCAGCCACACATGGCCTACACAATCTGTTCCCACAGGTGGGGATGTGCTTTTAGAAGGGTGACAATCTAAACTGCTTTCTTACATTTGTAACCCTTACATGTAACTGGCTTTGTGACATTTAGGTGTGATTGAAAAATTACTGAGAAAATCTTGAAGAAAAAGTGAAAATCCTTGAAAGAAAGCTTAAAAGAACTTTAAATGATACAAAATAGCAAAACTGCTTTGGAGGAGGGAAGTATACAAGGAGTTATTGCTAACTAACACATCACGTAGTGGAAGAGAGAAGGTTAGATGGAGAACATGGAACAGTATCTAGAACTTGAAAAATGTGTCAAGAAATAAAAACATGACAGCAAATAAAAAAATACCAGTAGTTCCAGCACAGAGAAAAAAGACGAAAAAACAGTAGATAATAGAAAAATGGTCCACAGCTGTGTCTGTGGAGGAGAAATATACACAAGCCCTTGCGCAGCAAGGCGCTGTGTGTCACAGATGTAGAGGGTGGTCTGTCAGTCCAGAGCCTCTCAGACTCAGGGAGAAAGGAAGCAAAGGACAGAATCTCACCAAGACCACAGATGATATAAATATGTGGGATTAAGCGGAAAATTGTGTATCCTGTTGCTTCTGTAGGTCAAATGCCCTGCATACATGCAGTGTGTCTCTTTGTCTGGCTGCTGGGCTGGCTAGCTCGGGGGCGAGGTCCCGAGCTAGCTCAGCAAAGTAGCTGAGACCACGCTTTAAAGCTGGCCGAGCTGGCTGTGATTTTCCCGTGCTGGCTGCGAGCTTCCAGGCGATGCAGCTGCATCCACAGGAGGTCTGGTTCGACCCCCCTGGACCCCGAGAACAAAGGAAGGCGAGAACGGAGGCGCTGGAGCTGGATACATGAGCTCACTCCGCCGTCCCCCTCAGCAGAGTG
>VZTI01000182.1:621790-709212 GCA_013397865.1 Struthidea cinerea | reverse complement strand
GGGGGGAAGGGAAACTGGGGTGAACCAATACACATTTGTATAGGGGGAGCATTAACCGAGGGGGTTTTTGCAGGCGCAGCTCCGTCCCTCCGAGCCCTAGGCTGGCAGGTTTGCCAGGACACCCCACCATCAGTGCATCTCGAATACTCAATTTCCTGTGCCACAACAGTGTCCTGTCTAACAGTGTTGGTAATCGCACTGCCTTCCTGATAATTGTGGCAAGGACAGGACTTCACCTGCTGGAACAGATCAATCTGCACAGTCAGTCCAACCTGGCCTGGCCCATTTCTGCTTCCAAGCTCCCACTACAGAGCTGCGCGTGTGCAGCTGCCACTGACTCACGGCACCACTCAGTTTGCATGAATCCTTGAAACAGACCTAGTCCAATCTCTTGCTCAGAGTAGGTTCAACACTGAGTTCGGGTTTTTAGGGGCTTTGCATAGCTGGGTCTTTAAAGGAAAAACTGTCTCCAAGGACAGAGAGCCGCAACCCCTGAAATGTCCAGGTTAAATCCCCTATTTCCCTTCTATGGTAAGAATTCACTTTAAGCCCTTCCCTACCCCCTGCAAAAGTGGATGTGCTTCCCCATGCTTACTCAACCCTCCTCATACTACGCGTACAGTAAGAAAGTGAGAATAAAGAAATCAGGAATTAAATGGACCTCAGTCAAGGCGAAGGCTATATTCAAAAAGTAGTAGCACTGCTACAGCCACGATGGATAAAAGCAAGGCATAGTGCTAAAGACAAATCTTTTACTAAAACCAACTGGGATGTCAAGGAAAATAAATAAACATTGGTATTTCCTGCCCACCAGTATATCATAAATATTAAATATGTCCTTCAGAAATCAGATACTTGTTTGAGATTCTTTGTTCTTTATGCATATTGTTTTACTCCCATCTTTGCAATTTGCAGTTGCAATGTTGTTGTAGCTGTAATGATCTAAAGAAATTTTCTGCAGTTATATTACATTAGATAACTCTATTTTTGAAACACAGGAGACAATCCTGGTGTTTTGTGGCCAGGGGAAATATAAAAAATAACTGAAAAATAATTTTGAAGGACACTTAGATAAATTCTTGAAAGTGGGGGACACCTACACCACATGCTCCATGTAATGTGGAGATTGCAGGAGATGTAAGAAGAGGCTGGTGGGGATGTATTTTTTGAAAAGAAATGAAAGCTTTTTTTGTCATATCTTTTTTTCCAAATAATAAAATTTACTGCTCATTTTCCCCATGCTCCATTTTTAAAGATAATTTAAAGAAAAGATGAAAAATATGTAGACATGTCTAAAAATAATTATTTTGTGTTTTATGAATGTCATTTTTCAAAGAAAAAATATTCATATATTACACGGATATTTCAGTTAGGCTGTGCTAATATTTGTGAATGGTAATAAAGTTCTACAGCTGACTTAAATGAAATTGGCAACAAACTTGAGCTGTGCTTCTGTTTCTTCATAAATACAGCAAAATGTTGCCTCTGTCTTTTGTGACTAATATATGTGACAGTACATATAGAACTATAAAAATGAATACAAGAATAATGCAAGGTGTGTGGAAAAACTCAGAGCTGTATTTTGATGGGTCAAGTATAAGTGGAATCCACTGTTCAGGAATCCGTAGAGGACGATCAGGGTAGGTTTGACATTGTGTTCCACTGCTGCCAAACAAAAGATGCTCCTCTTTTACAAATCCTTGTTAAAAGGGCTTTTTCCAAAGAGCTATGAGTCAGCCTGATCTTAAGAGCACTTCTCCTGTTACCTGCTCTCAGCTTGTCTAATCAGGGTCCTTGTAGCTTGAGTGGCAAGGCCAGTCCACTTTTATTCCTCCACAAAGATATAGCACAGGTAGAATTATCACAATTTCACCCTTGATGTTACCTTTTCCTCAATTTCTGGTACTTGTTTCTCTTTTGACCATTAAATAAAGTCTGGTGTCTCAGTATACATTGTGACTTTAGCACAGACGGTATTTATTTCAGAATTCCTGAGACAACCGTGTGTGCAACGATCGTATTCCTTCCATAGATACCACTATGGTAGTTGATACAGAGTTGGAGGTGAAGATAAAGGAACCAGAAAGTTTATGGTAATAATAGATCTCTTTCTCTTCATTACATGAGGCATTCTAATTCATGTAATGTTCCTTCTCCAGTGGAGGACTGCAGCATATTGCCCATTTTTGATCTCAGTATTAATTATACTTACTCGTGATTCTGCAGTTGAAGGTCCCATGATAAACTCCTATTTTATTTTTAGGGGTTCATAATTCATCTTTAAAAGCCCACTTTGGACTGAAATATGTCACCACCATCTAACACTGACTTTCCTGACCCAGCAGTAATATATGATAGATATGGAAGGAAGAAGCTGCACTTTGAATAATTCAAGGTGATTATCTCATGTGCAAAATCATTCTTTTCATGTGCTTGTCATCAGAATGGCCATATAACTATGCACCTGGCATTGACAGGCTATATCTCATCATAGCACTATGTCAATAAACACAGGCTGGGCCCTCTAACCTACTTTTTCTTCTTGATACAATTTGCATTACAAGAACTGAATTAGATATTTTTAAAAGTCAATAGAAAATGTGGGAAAAGATAAATATAACAGCCTTTGGACATTCCAAGTGATAGGGTACATGGTAGCATGATTTTTAAAGAATGCCTTAATTTGTATGTCACCAAAGGAGAAATCATCTCTTGCATTAGTGGCTCTTTGTGAATTATGCAGTTATTTGATTTCAGAGCAGAGTTACAGCTTTAGAGGACAGGTGTGTGCATCACAAGGCCTGACACTAATGAATCTTGTTCTCAACAAAATCATCAGACTTAGTACTCTTTTCCCAGACTACAGACTCAGTTCAAAATTGAGTATCAACGTCTTTCTGCCAAAGAATACAAGTAAATTGTAAATCAATGGAGCATGTAGCTGTCAGAGTCATCAGAATAATGATTAAGCTGCCCTTTCTATACAGGAAATTAAGCTTCTACTTAACCCATCTCCATCCCAAGGGATTATGAACTAATGCCCTCTCCTTTTTTCCCCCAAGCCCGGTAGTGACGGGGAGCAGACCAGGTGCACACTGAAAGCTGGGAGCCATTAACCCAGTATAAGATCTACCATAGAACAGACTGACCTCATTTTGTTTGTACATTCCTCTGTGCTTATGTGCTAGCCTTCCCAAAAATTTATATTGTGTTGTAAAGGCTAGGTTTAGTTTAGCATCTGCAGCCTTCCCTGGGAGCGCAGCGGGGCTTCCTAGGGCAGGACAGCCACTCTGTCCTCCCGCAGTCCATTTCTGACGGCCCCGCACTCTTGCTCCAGCTAGCTACCAGCTTTACAACACAGTGACAGTGAAGGAGGCGAGAAGGATCTCTCCATGAGGGTTTCAGAGGACCTTTAATGGGTACATCTTGTCCCAGAGGCCCCCAGAGGCAGAAAGAGCCCCATGGCCCGAGTGCAGGGGGGTTTTATCAGGTCACAGGGGCAGTACCTGGGCAGAGTTGGGGTACAGGAACCAACAGGGAGAGCCCGAGGGAGTGGCCAGGGCTAGGGGCAGGGGGGAAGTGAGGGGAACAATGTGGGATAGGAAAGGCAATGGGTAAACAGATCACCACAATATTGTACACCAGGAAAAGCCCTCCAAAAATGCAAAAATGGAAATATGGATTTTTATGTAGTTATAACCGTGAAAATAACCATGCTACAGAGAAAATCTTTTGTCCTCTAGAAACTATTGTAACATAGTTTTTCTTCTCTATTTACTAGCTTTTACTTCACTGAAAACGAGGTAATGTTTCAGTATAATTTAAATTCAGTACTAAAGTACTTGCAACACTGTTGCAATATCCATCTCTGTCCCACCTTTTCCTATTCCAATCTTCATTTCCATCATTTTTTTCATATTAGTGGACAGAAATATTTCAGTGAAAAATGGCAGTTTGTATATTTGCTGACCATTTGGCATTGATCCCCCCTTTTAAAGTGCACCATGTACTTTGCTCGTTCCAGAGCACAGCTGTTTGCACCTTCCCTTAATCTGTACATACTGCATATCCTTCCTGGGTAATTTGTTTTTCAGACATTCTTTGCTCTGATGAACTAGACCATCAATAATTCTGGATTTTTCATTTGGGTCCAGACTTACAGGATAGCTCCATAACTGAGATGTGGCACAGTACACTTCACTTCCAAAGCTCTCTGTACCACAACTACGGGGACTAGAGCACCAACATTTTAAAAGTACTCCTGTAGTATTAGCCTTCAAATAGATATATTATGAGGAGGATGTCCCAAGGAAACAATAATAGTGGAAATTTTGCTAACTATGAAGAAACACCAGGGAAGGTAGAAAATATCTCAGCCAGGCACTGTATTTTTAAAATACGTGGACAAAAACTGTCTTAAAAGAAGATTCTTCAGGATTCTGCAGTCTGTTGCAGTCATATGCAATGTTTATTATTCCATGGTTTCTACTTGAGCCAGTATGACCCTGTCTTGGGTTGACTTTGTGATGTTGTATCCCCTATCCTTGCTCTATGCCCAGAAATTAATTTTGTGCCTTTTCTGTGCCTTTAAACTGAGCCTGAGAGGGGAGAGAGAAAAAAAACTGAACGAACTTTTCAAAGCAGTTGTTTCAAGGACACTGATACACACTCCTCTGCTTCTGCGGCAGCAAGAGCGGAGGGAGTACCCTTATTGCTTCTCAGCCAGTTTTTTCGGCTCCTTTTCTCCGGAGGGAGAGATGGAGAGTTGAACTTTGTTTTCCTGGGACTTTGGTTCTTCCCTTTTTTCTCGTCTGGACTGTTTCAACAACATCAGAACACCTCAGGAGAATTTTTTCCCCGAGGCCCAGAGGTGGGCCCATGTCCTCGCCGACTCAGCTCCGAGGAGGAGAGAGACCACACGTACAGAAGGACTCTGAAATCTTCCCAGGTTTCTCTCCACAGAGAGACATTTCATTATTTAGCATTATTATTCCTTTCCTGTGTGTTTGTTAAATAAATAGTTTTTATCTCTTTCACTTTCCTTCGAGGAAAATTTCCTTTTTCCCAAACCTGGTGGGGGAACGGTGGTTGTAACCTGCCTTCTATCAGAGGATATTTTCCTCCAAATTTGTCCAAACCAGCACAGACCCTCATAAAATTTTATTTAGAATTTACCTTGAAATGGTTCAAGAGTGTTGAAGACTATTTAAAGAAGTTTTAGTATGTATGAAACTGAGGATGAAAGATTCTTCTTTATTGTGAGATAATTATGTATTGTAAAATGTGTTTGATCTTTTGTAAATTTTCATTTAATAAATATTTGATATTTAATAAACATTTGATACTTAATAAATAAAATTTAATAAATAATTCCTAACTGGCATTCAAAATGTAAGTTTAAAAGCATACAGGTTAGTACACTCTAATAGCATCTTTCTGAAATTATTCCATTATCTATCTTTGTAAAGTTCAGATTTAAATACCTTGGTTATTCCCTACTGTTACTGGATGATGTATAGAATACAGATTCAAAAGATGACAAGAAGATGTACTTAATAGTCTGAAATGGTACATTTTTTGCATTAATAAAAATAATAGAAATAATTACTATCATATTCAAAACGATCAGTGTAAATAACAGTCAAAACTTATTTTAAAATATTTTAAATTATTCCATGATCCTCAGTAAACTTAAGAATCACAAATTAATTAACACTTTACGCTTCCTTTCACCCCCCAAATCTGAAGGCTGTGCCTCATTTACTTATTCTCAAAAGTGTGAATTTGTATCTCTGGAAGAAAAATTATCAGAAGCACTGAACAGTACTGAAAAATTCTCTTCAAGAGAGTTCACTGTCTCTCTTTGAGATAGCGCTGCAAACTCATGTATCTTTTGAAGATGATTTGTGCTTTTTAAAGATCTACTAAATATATAACATATATAAGAAGTAGTTGGTAGTGCTACTATTGCTACAATACAGTCATCTGATGCTTTCTCTTTTTCTGTTAGATGAATGCTACGTAAAAAATTAGCAATGGCAAGGAAACCCACCACTGCTCTCATAAGACAGCTCTTGTTTCCTCAGCAATTCCATAGACAGAATGAAGAATGACTGCTTGGGTGCAGTGGATATTCTGGCTTAATGAAGCCGATCGGGGAAAGCATTCAAAGCGGAGAAGTCCAGTCAATTAAGAAGCTTCCTTTAGCACTGCGTGTGTTCTGGCTGTCTGTGTCTCTTACATGGTTTGCTTTTAGGGAAATTGTCCACGTCTAATGTTGTTCAGTGTCGTTTTATCAAAGCTCTTGTTTGAGGAACTTGTTGAGGAAATTAGAAGTGATGAAGTAGCCCAAGGAGGTAATGCCAGAGTGCACAGGAGATTCTGTTGTGAAGCCCTGGCTTCCTAATTGTTATTACGCTTACAAGGACACCCTTGAAAGAAAAATGAATGCCTTGTTTTACACCCGCTGTGAAAGGTGCTGCGACTCTGGAGCTTGGTTAAATCATTCTTCCTGCAGCAAACTACAGAATGAAACTCAGGCCATTGAATTTCCAAATACCTGTAATTAAAATGAGTCACATCATCAGAGTTTGGCAGGGCTACAGCTTTCTTTTATTTTTTCATTTTCACATAAATTTCAGTGAAGGTCAGATTTGTTGGGGGAGGAGAAGAACCTGCCTGCTTTTGTGCTCGCAGGAGGTTAAAATATGACTTGTTCACAGTGTCCCTCATAGTTCAGGACTTAATGGTCCTTGACGGGGATAACCTAGAAGTTAATTTTACTTTGTGTCCCAAAAGCAGTCATTGTCACTGTAATCCTTCTTGCGGGCTGAAGGGTATCTTCACCACCTGATCAGACTTTCAATAGCAACTGATGAGCAATATCATCAGCCAAGAAGCACTTTCCCGGTGTTTTCTGGCAAAAGACGAAAAGAAAAAGAAAGAATTGTGCTAGCTCACCTTTTCATAAATGTAATCCTTTTCAGTGCTCCTTGCTTTAAATGTGAGATTTTGCTATTTGTAAAAATCAAAGTGCTGCAAATGAGAAACCTCTTCCTCTTTGTTTTCCTCCGTATTTCTCAAGTCCTGCCAGGGAGAAAAATGAGTACAGAATAGAGATATACACCCTCTTTCCAGTTTTTTATCCAGAGAACAGGAATACTTGATGCCAAAGATCAGCACTATCAGGAAGACCTATGCTCTAATCTCTGGACAGCAAAGTGTGCCATGTACGAAGAAATCGCAAAATAAATTAATTTCCTGACTGATAATCTCGAACTAAGCCAGTTTGGATAACACATCTTTGAAACACATACACATGTGATTTCTTATTTGTTTAAACTTTTCCAGATTCAGGAATGCTAGACATGGTAGGCAGAGCTTTGGAAGCAGAGCTGCCCTCCAGCCCTGTTTAAAGTCACTCTTCTAAGACCCAAGCAATAAATCTTCTCAAGTAAACTGTTGTAAAAGTATTTTAATATAGGCATAACAGAATGCTTTTTTCCTTCCCGGACTTCTGTACTAAAATGGAAAAATCTAATGTTTAATTCTACACCCAGAATTCAATGCTATGAAGGATTTCCTCAAAGGGAATCAACTACAGATGCACTGGCTTTAGGATAGCTCTGACATTGCAGCAGCAGGGCATTTGTCTCTACAAAACTGCACTAAACTGTGTCAAGTTGTGAAAACAGGTGCAAAGAAAACTTTGCTGCGTGATGGATTTTGTATGTGATTCTATTAAATTCTGTGGAGATTAGGCAGAATTACTTAAATTTAGTTACAGAAAAGAACCCCTGCATTCAAATTTCTCTAATTGTGAAAATATTGCTTCAATTGCAACTATATTCCTAATCTTATTTTTCAAAGAAAATGCCTTTGATTTTTTTTTTTACCCCAGTGAAGATGTTAACATGATAATTATATTTATTCCTATGAATTTTACTTTCTGTTGGGAAGATTTGCAGGGTGCTTTGATGGGTTTAGTCATCCTAATTGTTCTTCAAGGGTGTGTGGCTCCAGAAGCATCTCTGTGAGCAAGGTATGACATTTATTGGAATTGTCAAAATAAAAAATTACACTGAAAATTGTTTCAATTCTACTGCTAAAGAAGTCAAATCTAACTTCTTTTTCCTAGAAGGGCCAGTCTTGCCTATGTGAACAGGCTGGTAAGACTGACTATGGGATTTCAGCAGAGCCCCTGCAGAGAGCAGATCTGCAGAAAGGGTAAATTAGAGCTGTGGCTCACAGCTCTTTCCTACCCATTTGTAGGGGCTTCCAGAACAATCCTAAATGTCCCTTGCTGTTTGAGGAGGGGCCCATCTGGCAAATTTTGTACTATAGGAATTAAATGAACAGGAGAATTGTGTTTTTAAAAGATGCTTGATGTCAAATAAAAATCAACTATAAATATATATCCAAATGGGTGAAATAATTTTAAATACACTGCATGCAAAAAGTTTTTATCACAGCTGGTGTCATTAGAATTAAAGCTGTATTGTTTTGCATAACTAATAATAAACATTCCAAGCACAATTCAGATTGTTTTCTGTTACAGAAGAAAGTTTATGTTAACGTAACATTGTCTCCTAACTGAGATAAAACCTTCTGGCCTTGAAAGATAAGAAAATATGTTTCTTGGTCCATGGTACCTTAGTAACTGATAACATCACCTTATGAGTATTGGTGACTGGTAGGGTGAAAGCAGTTTGTGTGTTCAAGGGGAAATAGGCAACTTTTTTTCCAGTTATATGAAACTGCCATCTTCTTTTCTCTGATCAGCTGGTATGGTGGGGATCAGTCTCTCTCAATAAGCATCAAGTTACTTATCAACCAGCACATCCAGTTAGAACTGCTTTTACATGAAGAAGAGCAAGAAAACAAAATAACTTCTTTTTATACAAAACAAATAGTACTTGAATTGTCAGCCAGGAGGAAAATTCTCTTCCTTGACACTGTTCACATGAGAGAGGATTATTCAGTTTCACAGGCCCTGTCCTTGAATTATTTTTCACTGGAGTCATCTCTTGTAGGAGATTGACACAAAGAAGCATTTAGCGGTGCTAGGAATGATCAAGCATATTCCCTAGGCTGGAATTTCATAGTAGTGATAATAACAGACTAAAGGTGAAAAGAAACAAAAAGTGCAAAATATTCCCTAAGGATGTGTATAAGCAACACAGAGACCATTATCATCCTCTTTGACCTCCCCTACTATTTCCAGTTTGGCTTCAGATGAACAATATAAATTCCCAATTCAAACACTATTTACTCTCCTGAACAAACAAAACAGAATTAATATCATTATTACAGGATTAACAGAGTTGAGCATACTGAGTGTGAAAATGAAAATGTGACCTTGTTTGATCTAAAATAAATATATGCTTATGAGGTAGTGCTCATTTCTAGGGTTTAACACCTCCTAACACACACCAAACCATAGCCTGGTCTCACAGCTCAGTGCTCCTGCTCACTGACATTGCCCCCAGTGCAGCTGTGGGGTTTTTATGACTGTGAGCATGTTCCCGATTCCAGCACTAACACAGAGTATACCCAGCAGCAGGAGCAGCAACAAGGGTGACTGCAGGGCTGTGAATTCCTCACAGCTTCATCATCCCGGTGCCGGGCTGCAGAGCCACCCAGTGCCCCGAGAGCTGCTCTGGGCTCGCTTTCTGCTCCGCACAAGGAGGTTGGCCCCGGGGGGCTGGGACAGCTGGGTCGTCCTGTGAGATTGAAGGAACTCACAAGGAACAGGATGATAGGTGGGTTTTTCCCCTTACTGCACAAAATCTCAAAAGCTGTTTAAAGTGAAGAAGAGGGAAAATGCAAGAATTTTTCTGGTACATGGAAGTACATTTTTCCAGTACAGAAATTGAGGAGATGGCAGCTCCTCAATTTCTCCTCTTTTCTCCATTAGGCCCCTCATTAAAACAGGTACTTCCATGATGTCCTGGCCGCTGTCTGCCAGTGGGCATCAGACCTCCTCCGAAGGAGACTTTCCCCAGGAGCACCCTCAGGCCCTTTCAGCTGTGAATTCTCTGATGTCTGCTAAAGTGAGGTCACATTGCTATCTTCTCTTAACACTTCTTCAAAAGTTATTTATAGGAAACTAATTGTCTTTGAGATGTCTGTCCCCTGACAAATTTAGATAAAATTGGTCAATGAATTGAACGTCACTGTAAATTAACATATGAGGGTATATAGGCATCTACGAAGAAGGTGAGTTCACATGCAAGCCTTGGGAAACCAAGCTAAAAAAAAAAAAAATAAAATGTGAGGCTATGGAATGATGAACAGAAATGAAGGGGGCATGTTTTCCCATTTAAAAGAAGATTTAAAAGATTAATTTTTTTAAAAAAGGTATGGGCCAGTTATACAACAGAATGAGGAAAACAGAGGGGGCCAGCCAAGCCTTCCTGCTTTGAAGGACAAGAGGGACCTTTATGAAAACAGAAGGTAATAAACCCAAAATAGAATGTACTTGAAGTAAATGACTTAGATTTTTTAGAGCTCCAACATACAAAGGACAGCATCTGCAATTCCCGTAGCTGAGATGGCAATTACAGTAATGATTCATCTTAATAATTTGGAGGATAAAATAAGTGCCATGACCCAAAAAGTCAATCTTTGCACCGTGATATATTATAAGCTTGTATTAGTCTCGTTACAGAACAAAGCACTGGACCTTCACCTGAAGCTGGCTGTGGACTGAGCCAGGGCACTGGTGAGGATGGGAAGAGCTGTGTCCTGCCTTGCTTTGCAGTTTCTCTCCCAACCTAAGAGACAGCAGTACTCAATAGTAAATTTTAGGAAACACCATCTCCTTTCTTATTTTCCTGTTAGCAACAGTAGGCACATTCTGCTACTCTATCATCAGCTGCATTGCTTACTAAAGAATTCAAAGGGTTTGAAATAAACAACACTTCTCCTTTGCAAGAAAGAACAGCTAGGTCTGATTGTTGAAACCATAAATATTGATTATTCTTGGAGCTACAACATTTTCATTTTATTATGGACAATTTTGGGGGTTTATTATGGAAAACACATACTCCTGAAGACAGCAGAGAAGTACCATTCAAGCCTCTTATAGGAGAGGTGCATTTTGGAAAAGTCATCACAGTATTTTGACTGGCCTCTAAAGCGTTCTCATACTTACATTAGGATTGGTATTATCTTACTCCATGCTTCAGTTTGACCTTGTTCACCTAGATACCATGAAAACAAGCTTATTATTTTTTCCCCCTGACAAATATGCTGAGGCCATTACTGAATCAGTTACAAGTACTAACAGGACTCCTTCAAATGAAATTGTCTCTAAAACAAATTGTGATTCTTCAGTATATTGTGGCATTTGTTTTATGCTTCTGCATTGAGCTCTCGGTTTTATGCAATCTGCTGTTTGTTAGTCTCCTGTGATCTTCCAAACTTTGCTGTTTAGTGCTTGAAGGAACAAATGAGCTAACCTTTGTATTCCAATCTTCAAATTCATCCGACCTAGGATGTACCTGGACACGAGTCTAAATACATTTTAAATTACTTGTGGTGTTACAGAAAAACTTGGTTGAGAAATACAAAATTGTATTACGCACCTTGAAAATCTTGATAATTATTTTTACATTGCAATAAAACCCTCTTTCACATTTTATATGAACAAGGGGGAAAAAAAAGAGGTTATTTTTCCACAGGTTTGAAAACTTGTAACTGTTGTGTTTTTATGTAATTTTTGCTCCCAATTTCTTTACAAGAACTTAAAACTGTAAAACTGAGGTTTTCTGAAGTAATCCCCTTAGTGCTTTACTATTTATACTCCTTAGAAATAGATAAAAACTCACCTGCTGGTTTACCTTTATTACCCATCTAATCCCTATCCATTTGAAGCATCTCAAAATATTTATGCATTAATTCTTACAACATTCTGTGAGCTACAGAGTTGTTATTTTTACAGAGCTATTATTTTCATTTTACAAGAGCCTCAGGTCATAGAAGTGTCTTTCAAAGCAAGCAACTGAATGAGCCTCCAAATCACAGGCTAGCTCAGTGCCTTAAACATTTGTATCTGTATGAATTTTTGTCCTCTCTTAAGATGATTAAAAATTGTGAAGCAGAGCAAACAAAAAATCACTGGATTAACAGTGTTATCTATTCAGCTTTGGTATTCTTATTAATTCTTTTCTGGTTAATCTTGTAAGAAGCAGGAGATAATGAAAACTGAACATCTTAGCAGAAGTGGTAGAATGGGCTAATAGTGCTTTAACCTTTTACATTTTGCTCACAGTTTAAAAAAATGCAAATGTCATTCTGAAGGACCTTCAAGGTAAATAATTTTTTTTTTAAAAAAAGGAAAGGAAAGACAATCTAACTTCAACATCATTTCTCTTCCAGTACGAAGACACTCAGAAGCTGCCATTAACCTGCTATAAGATGCGTAACTACTGAAGTGAAGAACACCAATAGTCTGTGTGTGCTCTGTTCAGCTTCTTTCAGGATGGAATTGTAAGACCTTGGATTTCTTTGCAGGCCACAAAATCACTGTTGGACTTCAGTTTAATAACAGACAAGAAACTAAAGAAACTTATGGTGTAAATAGCCGAGTAGTATCTTGCTGTTTGAAACTTCTACTCATGGAAAATGTAAGATAAATGCAAGCAACTAAATGTGAATCTGGATTTCAAGTCACAATCTGATGGATTTCAGCATGGGATCAAGGTTCTGAGGTAGCATAAAGCAGCTTGTCTCACCGCAACTCCAACCTTTCCAATATCAGTAGTGTGCACAGTTCCAGCTTAAGGACTTTATTTATTTTATTATTTGGAAAATTTGAATTGTTTATCATTCTTAGGTACAGCTTTGATTTTAGACACGCACAAAATTCAGGTGTGTCGGACCTTGGAGAAAGGGAAGGTGTTTCAGATCTGCCTTTGACTATACCTCTCAATAAAAAGACATAAGTAGACAAGCAAAAGACAAAGAAAAAAAAAAAAAACAAAAAAAAAAAAAAAACAAACCCAACCAAACAAAAAACTTTAATTCATCACCATATTTCCATCACCAGAGAACGACTGAGCACACTGAAAAATTAGCAAGTACACTTTGTTGCTATCTAACTATGCATTTATCCTCCCACCTGCCTGTACTGGCCAGCCCAGCAATCAGGGTGAGAAAGGATGAGACAGAACATTACAGAGCGTATCACAGAGGGGACAACACACGTCTGGGAGGGTGTCACCGTGCAGCATGACCCACAGCGTGTTATCTCAGAAAAACGCATCCCACTCGCGCCGTGACATCACGGGCATGTTCAGCACCTTTTGGAATGTGCCCACATCCTCCACCCTTTGCCTTGGTGTGCTGCAAGGAAGGAGACAGGTATAAAAATGGGCTTCTTCCTGGGTACTTGGGTTCGTTCTTTCTTTCTTGGTCCTGTTGTATATACCTTGAAATCAGGGAAACACTTCACAGACTTTTCCAGAAGGCTGCAGAAAAGACCTTCAAATCCACAACTACATTGAAGACTGTTAAAGATTTCCATGGGACATAAAAGGGATGGACATAAAAGGGATGAAGTTAAAAATGGTTGAGTTGGTTCAGCTTGTCAAATTCCAGAGAAAAAGGGCCAACGTCAGAAGTCGTACATGGGTACTATGTCCAATTCATCATAACTGCCAAAAATGTATTAATACCTTGCACAAAGTTAGAGAAGCTATATAATATCTTAAACACTTTAGAGAGTGAAAGAACACAGGTTTTTCATTTCATAACTTGCCATGGAAAGTTACCTGAATACTGCACTTCCAAGCTCTGGTCCCACAAAGCTGAGATGACATGAAACCATATTGCACTGTTCCTTTATATCCCTGATGAGAAAAAGAAGTCATTCATAATGCCCGGCAGTCAAGGCTGCTGCCAAATCCCCTCAAGAAATCTTTCCCAGGCAAATGACTCACAAGGAAAACAGAAAAAAAGTAATAACAAAATGCCAAAAATGCTTCAAATCAGCACTGGTAAGGAAAATGTTTCTGGGACAGGATGACCCATCAACCACCCTTATTTATAACTGCATAAATTAGGCTAAATTATGATTATTTGTACTGCCTATTGCTAGGCTCTGCAAACACTGGACTCCAAGAGAGATCTAATCCCAAAAAGTTTGCAGGCTAAGAGCAATTTATTTCTAAAAAACAAAAACAAAACAAAACAAAACAAAACCACCACAAGATGATTGGGTCAAACTTATCACATTGCTACAATTTATAAAAAAAATGTATAATTCTCCCAAAAGGCACACGTCTTTTATAGGTAATTACTTAAGGAGTTTAAAAATGTTCATTAAATCACTTTGATTTCTAAGGGATACTACTTATTAAATTATTTTTTCCTTCATTTTCTTCTTTTCTACATTTTTTATATTTTGTAATAGCACTAAGCAAACCAATCTTGACTACCTAGATTTATTTTGGCTTTCCTGAGGACTTGAGTTGTAGTAAGATGGGAGAGTAATGGGTGGGATAAGAACTCTTTTTTCCTGAAATTTAAATTAAGATTTCTGTTTTATTCATTTTACAAAAGTCTACTTATGCTCAGTAGAGCAAACACGTTACTCAAGAGAGTTGGGCACACACGAGATAGAGCTGTGAGTCTAACAGAACATTAATCCTACACATATAAGGGATTTGTGCTTTTTCCCACATAATAGTCTGAAAAAAATATTGTTACTGGAGTTTTTCGTTATTATTTTCATTCCCAGAGGACCAAGCTGGCAAGGGTTTTACAAAAATGTATTTTGAGAGAGTTCCTTTCTTGCAAAGATTACAATTTAAGTAGAAAAGAGAGAAATTAGAAGGGGAGGTCTGACAACAGAGACATTACCCAGAGTTTTGCAGAATTTTTTATAGTGTTTAATTATTATATTTATTGGTATCTAATCCCAACAGCAGCTCTGTTCTAAAGCCCAGAACAATAATGACTAAATCTTGTATTTGAGATTTCACTGAACACTGAGAAACAACTACAATTTTTGTTTGTGTGTGTGTGCATGAAATACATAAAAACAGGCTGAGAGTCTTACAGAATAGCAAGTGGGACTTGTTGGGGGTGTTTTTGAAATGTCATGTCTCATGGAAATTCTGCTCTTGCATTTCTTGGCCCAGGAAGCACATCCTGCATGAAACCAATCAGAAATAATAGCTTGGAATTATAGTATTTGTGGGCCATAGACATAAACACAACATCTCTGAGGCCATGACATGTCTATCCCTATTACTGGAATTTAAAAAATGTTTAAGGAGGAATAACAGACAAACTCACAAAAGCTATGTTTTGCTAGGAAACTATGCTGGAGAATTTAAAAAATGTACCAAACTCTAGTGTCAGGAAGGATGGTTATTTTTTCCTTTGGCTTGAGTTTTGAATTAAGACATGTCAGGAGCTGAGATCTCACCTGTTAGATTAGCCCTAATCAGTTTGTAAGTCCTGCATGTGTTGAGTTCTAAAGGTTTGATTGTCCCAGTTGAGATGTTGGGCTCTATAGCACGTTGATGAAGATGTTACCTTCTCTGATTGGGTTATGGCATGATGTCTATGTCCAGCCACAAATGACTCAGTTGTCATCCTTCCAAAACTTTTTTAAAAAGATTATTTTAAAATCATTTTTACATTCAGAGCCCTGTGGCTTCTGGCTGATAGACATGAACTTCAAAAGAAGCACCAGCTCGTCTTAACAATAGTGCAGGGTGTGGAATTGTCCATTGTAATTTTAGCAATAACTTGAAATGCCCAAAGGGTATTCTATATATAATTTCAATAGGCCAGTAGTATTTTACAGCTTGGACTGGAAAGTGATTCACTCCCAATACCCCTACCACACTACACACTGCTGATAAATCAGACACAAAAGGATTTGTGATTCCAATTAAAACTTCTTTCAGCTACAAGATACACTTTATCATTGCTGAATCCTGAAGAATGGTAGTTTAGCTGTGATGAGTCTGCCAGACTTTGCTGTGAAACGTATGCAATAGTATTAAATAAATTACAGACTCATGCATTGCATACTTGGTTCCATAAAGGAAGGAAAGCAGGGGAGAGATTGAGATTTAGCAGGCATGTACTGCCTCCTGCAAAATAGGATGCACACCAACATGCTGCCAGGAGAGAAAAGGCTAAGAAATTCAAGCACACCTAATCAAATATCAAAGGAAAACATCTGCTGTTAAAGAGATCTTTTCTCTCTTCTCATACCTCCCAGAAGAACAGCTAGGGAGCAGATAGGAGGCTGAGCTGCCAGTAAGATTGATGCACCACCAGGATTTACTGTAGAATCCCTGCTCACTTACACTGCAAGACCACAGTCTCAACACTGGAAAACATCTTAATCCCCAATAGCCTGGCCACTTAGTTTTCATTTAAATTCAGTTTTCATTCAACTAGAAGGATTACGTAGCTATAACTGTCCTTTAGTCATCCTGATCCACGAAACAACCCACTGTGCTAAGTACGTTGTCGAAGGAAACTCCAGTCCAGTGTTTTGCGTAGGGCCCTGTGGGTTGGAATGGACCACCAGCTACTACCCTGCTGCTGGCTGGGCTTTGTACTGCTGATTATCCCTGTTTTAGCCCAACAGCCCAGACAATTTGTAATTCACCATCCAGCCTATAACTCACCAGTTTAAGGATACTCCAGGAGACCCTGACAAAGGTCTTGCTAAAGGCAAGGTGAACACCCACTCCTCATCCACACTGTCAGTCAGCCCCTCAGACAAATCAGGTTAGTCAGGCATAATCTGTCCTTAGTGAATGCACCTTCTTGGTTCATGTGGCTGGAAGTGACTTCCAAAAATATTGGTACCCCAGGGATTGAGGTCAGGCTGAGCAGCCTGTAGTTCCTTGGATCTTCTTTCTTGTCCATGACCTTTCCAAGAAAATCTTTTCTCTAAAGGATGGAGGGAAACCAAAATTCTGCTAAGTAACCACATCCAAAGTTCATACCTCCAAAATTCCTGCTTGCTTTCAACTCACCTCTGAGAACACCTGAACCTACAAGCTTTCACAAATACTTGTTCACAGGAACATAGAAGCTACTTGAGGGTGTGCTATAAAAAGCCCTAGGTTGGACAGTGTCTAGCTGAAATCTGAAAACTCCCTTCAGCAAAGCCCCAGCTGCCTCCCTTTCCAGACTTAGCTGAGCATGTGAAGCAAACCTCACAAAACATGACTTGTTCCCTTTCACCTGGAAGTTTGTTGAGTAAAACTCTTATACAAAATGGGAATTACACAGGTTTCCTCTTCTGCCTGAGGAAACCAAAGCTGTATATATCATTTCTACCAGAGCTGTCTATCTTGCTCTTGAAACGCTACATGGATAGAATTCCCTCAACTTCCCAAAACAATTTGCTTTATTGGTACACATTTCTCCATCCTGTCTTTTCATCCTTTTTTTATGAATATTTAAGCTTATGACTTCTTGTTTCCAGAATGGAGAATAATATACACACTTGCTGTGTTTTTCCATACCAGGAGTGTAAGAATCATTCTGATCATCCTGTTACCCTTCTGGGCACACTTTCTATACTTTGAGCACAGTGTCCAGAGTTGGATACAGCCACTCCACTATGCTGAGTAAAGACGGAACAGTCTGACAAGCCTGAAAAACAATAGTGTTGTTTATGCATCCTAATTTCTACTATGCCTTTTCACAACATGGCATTCCTGACTCACACTGAATTTGTCCTCCACTGTTGTCCCAAGAAGATTTTTGATGGTCGGGTGCTAGCCAGGAGTTCTGTATGCAAAACATGGTCTTTTCTCCCTCATTCTCCCTCATGGTCTCATTCTCCCTCTCTTCCTCTCTGTTTTGTAGTTTGGGTTTGTGTTTTTTTGTCCTTTGGGGTTTTGGGTTGGCTTTTTGGTTGGGTTTTTTTTTGGGGGGGGGGGAAGGGAGGGGGCAAGGGATGGTGAGGGGATGTGTCTCAGGTGTTGCAGGGGATGCCACAGTGTTTGGTTTGAAAGATTATGAGTACAATTCTTCAAGAGGGAGTTCAGGCCGTGGAACCCAGACGACTCAGATGTCACTGTACACCTCAGTGGTGAATTAGTCACCTGTGTCTCTGTTACTGAAATGTTTCTCTCACAACAGTGTTTTGAAAATAAAATCCTCCAAGGATCTGGACACTCAAAGGCTCTGCAGAGGCATCTGGTGCTCTTTGTGTAGATCACTGTTTCCTGAACCACAAAGACTGGACCTGGTAACCTGCTCCTATAGGGATGAGACATTTTAGGGAGTCCCCATGTGAGTTGTTTTCAGCTCTATTCACTGAAACTTTACTGCCACAAAGAAAATTGTCAAGAGTGAAGTTCTGATGAAAACCAGCATTTAGAAGAAAAATACAGACAAAAACCCTTCTGGATGCTCTGACATTTCCCTTTGAAAGAGTCACATTTGACTCTGTATGAATTCTAGTAACATATGCTTTGTTGTAACGAACAGTGCACACCCTGTTTGTATTTGACCTGAAAGTAAAACTGATTTTGAAGTGCTGGGAAGGAAGCAACATCAAACATCCTCTGTTAAATACCTTACTGCAGTGGCCTGAAATGAATGTGACCCAGCAAGTCTTTGTCTGGAGCCAAGGACTTTTTTGAAATTATAAATCTGTTCTTGTCCATGGTACACACACACCTTTTTTGCTACCCAAGAAAAGCAGGCTGGAAGTGCCCTCATTAGCATTTTACAGTAGGCTTTTTTGACACTGAGTGGAGAAGCTTTTGCCCTAGCAAGGGGCACACCTGCATGAGGACATGAACAGTTTCAGAGCAGCTGCCTCTTTCTCAGGTGAGGGTAGAGCAGGGGATGGGCAGGAATCCACCATCCTTTCTTTTGGCTTCTCTCCAGCTTTGGCCTCCAACATTACCACACAACAGAGGAGAGTAAAGGGTGATGAGTACCCCAGTCTGCCCCTAGCTTTGAAGGCAATTGAATGTTTTATTCTGGCAAATCTCTGGTGGTTGTGAGTTTGAATGCTGTGACAGCAGCTCTGAGGTTCATTGGCACACACAGAGAGCTGCAGGCAGCAGGGCTGTTCCACACTCCCTGTCCCTCCCAGGTTGCATCCTTCTGAAGGCACTCCACTGAAATAAAACATCAGGGGGTTATAGTTGGATTGGGGTTTTCTCCTAAGTGAAGCCAAGAGCTACAGTGACATGAGGGGTTTGAGGCACAATTGAATTTAAAAGGTGAGGAACACACAGTGAGTGCAAAGACTTCAGCAGCCACAAGCTGAAACTGAGGCAGCGTCCCCTGGAAAAAGCATTTACAAAAGGCTTAGAGATCATTTAGAAAATGAGGACAGTGAATAAACATGCTGGCAACTTATGGGCAATCAGTACCTGTATAAGAGCGTGACAAGAGGTGCTGAGGAGCACGTGGGGCTGGGCAGGCACTGCAAGGGTGAGCGGCAGCCACAGGACGAGGAGGAACAGGGGAGGCAGGTGGAGGGCACAGTGCTGGAGACACAGCTGGAGGCACACACCTTTAGGGGAGAAGATGCTGGGGTCTGGCACTGTGCTCACACCTGCTAAAGCACTGCTGGAGGTGATGGCTTCACACACAGTTTGAATTATGGTGCTGTTGGCCCTGGCCAGCACAAGGTTTTCATAGGGGCAGCAGTAACTTAGGTATGTTATAGCTGAGATCATGTTTGAATACAATTTTTGAACCACCCTGTCCAGAGTCAGGATGCTGGCCACAACTTAATTGTCATTGGAGAACTGAGAAGAGTGAGTTTTCTTATAATTCAGTTGTCAAAATTTCAAAGAAACACCTCCGATTTTAGTCTTTACAGGTGTTAAATAAAACGTCTAAAATTTTTCAAGGGATCTACTGGTGTCTTCAACTAATCACTAGTTATTGGCAGGAGCATAAACAGTAACATTAGCATCTTGAAAGTTGCTGGGAGCAGGAAGAAGGGAAAAGAACTTCAAAGTTTTCCATGGTGTCTTATATACTTTCACGTATACCATTCCAGAAAAAAATTGAATACTGAACTATGCTGTAAATCCTGCAGCAGCCACATGAGGTACTCCCGTTACTTCCATTTTATCAACTGGTACTGTAGAAGGAACTAATATTTTTTCTGCTTCTCGAAGTATCATGACAGTACAAAAGTGATTAGAATTGCCAGCCAACTGGCATGATGCTAATGGGAGTCCTCCAACTGTGCAGCTGCTGCCCTGGCACCCTCTGTTCTTTAGATAGCAACAGTTGCATATATTAATTATGCCAGCAGGGAGACAGCAAATTTATGAGAGTGCTTAGGGGAAAGCTGAATGCACCTGGCATTTACACAGAAGAGCAGAAAAGGGAGCATGCAATGATCTTGCCTTTTTACGGGTAATTTAAACAGTTATTCTTACGACTTGGGCACTCTGGCATAGGTTGAGGTGAGTGGAAATGTATTTTTAAGCTAAAGCATGATTTAATCCCTTAAAATGCTTTTAATTACCTCTCTTCCAAGGTCTTTGACACGTGTCAGCTTGAATAACTCATACCTTCAGTGTCCTGCTTGCTTGCATCCCTGCTATTGTGCGAGGATGTTTTGCATATTCCCAGAGGTGAATCCCGGGCTGTCACGGACCCTCAGGGACTGCCTGGAGCCCCCGGAGCCAGAGGCTGATTAATCCTGACCGCAGGTGGAGCTCCCGCTGCCGCAGAGGCCTTGGCAGCTCCCTGACCCCCATCCCCACCCCGCTCCCTCCTCCCTGCTCCCCCCATCCTGCTGCTCGAACAAAGCATCACTCCTGCATTGTTTGCTGCAGGAACTCAGCCAAGGAAGTCATAACGAGACAAAAGGCATATAATCTGATAACCTTGTTAACTTGGTTGAATCAGAGCTCTTAACAAGTAGAAGAGTTTAGTAAAGTGGAATAAAAATATTGCAAATATTTGTTGTCAATGGCTTTTCAGCTGTCTTTGAAAACATAGCATTTCTTGTGCTTTTATTTAAGATTAAAGCTAAGCTCAAGGACACTAAACAACACTGCCAAGGTCAGAAATTACTTTAAAAAACCTCTACTACAAATACTAACTAGAGCAAGCAGGCAGACTTCTTCATTGTGTTCAAATATCAGCAAGTAAAACGGCATGAAAATATACGGATGTGCCATTCCAAAAATCTCTGTGCAGTAACAATCTACAATGCACTGTTTCATATTTTATCAAGACTAGGCTGTGACAGTGCCAGAAATCCTAAAGGAAGGGCAATGGGTATTAACACTGTCACATTAGCAAGTGAAGAGCAAATTGGTGATCCCAACCATATCAATCACCCACTGCTCCTCTCAGAAAACAGTCTGAGCCTCCCTTCCCACAGCAGACACCCTGATCTGACTGGTGCCCCCCAGCAGGAAAGAAGCCAGAAGGCAGCAAATCCCACACCACTGCTCCTCCTGGTCTGTGCTTCCTGAGAGAGAGGGTGCACACGTGTGTTCTAGTTAATTAACAACCAACAATCCATAAATTCCACTTTTCTTCTGCTGCGATTGTTATTTTTTTCTCTATTACCTAACCATGGTAATCGTGTCTTTCATTTTAAAGCATTCTGCCTTAAAGTTCATTGAAGACACTTACAAATACTTGAACAAAAAGTTGTATGCAGTGGTAAATAATGTCTATAAAAATCAGAAGGAGAGAATGTGTTATCTGTGGTCTCAACTTTTTTCCCTTGGAGGAATCATATGTCACTTGGGATAGGAATGTCATTTTGCTTGTACCGTTTCCCAGAGGCTCGTGAAGAGTCAGAATGTGAGATGCTGTTTAAGCAAGGGTGGTTTGTTTTTTTTTTTTTTTTTTAATTTAGGGCATTTAAATTAATTAAATCAGTAGCACTTGTTCTATTTTTAGGCAAGATAAGCAGAAAAAAAAAATTACAATTTGTAAATAGTTGGAGGAAAGCCTTTGACCCAGATTTGTCTGTCTTTCAGTGTTTCTAAAAGTGGCATCAGTGACTAAAAAGTAAACCGTTTCCTGGGAATCCGACGAGTGCTGAGCACTCATGAAAATCTGATCGCCTGTGTACGTGCCAGAAAATAGATTGAGAGATCTAACTTCAGGCAGCCAGACTTGAAAGTGCAGGGAAGGATCAATCTTGGGGAATCTTACTGCTCCATCTGTACAGTTATATCGGTATAATTTTTGGTGTAGGCATTATTTTTGTAGAAGTAATTGTCCTGTTTATCTTCAAGAAGCTATTTTAGGGTGTGCTTTCCCTGGCAGAAGGCAGTTGCAGTTATATTGGTAGGTCTGTGGCTTCTTTTTGTTAGAAAAGCAGCACAGTAAAGCCATGAATTTTGAGGAAGAGAAGCTATATTTTTAAAATGCATTTTTGGCAGCAGAAGTGTAACTCCCTGGGGTGTCCTGCTGACACAACTGCCTTGGAGATTGCAATTTTTACCTCTTCAAACTGTGCTACCTAAGCTTGCAAGAATGTGTCTGCGTGCAATGGCAGGACAGGGTCCTCCTCACTGTGTTGGATGGGAAGAGGAGGGCGAGCTCCAAATCTCTTTCACATGACCAGAGAGGCAGGGGAAATATCCTATATGGAGCTGATAGGGAAGAAGTGGACTCAAACTTCCCTGATCCTTTGAGGCAAGGGGATGTAAATTTTCTGAGAGTCTTCTTCAGACACATCCTGGGGCCTTGGTTAGGAGGGGCCAAGTAGTCACCCCCTTCTCAGGTGCTGCTGGTAGCCAGGTACCCAGGGACACGGTGGTTGGACAAGGCCTGGCATTGAAATCATAAATAAATAAAATAATATCAAAATAATATTATAATATAATATAAAATAACATAACATAACATAACATAAATATAAAAAGCATAAGAATAAAATAACATATCATAATATTATAAAATAACATCTATAATATTATAATGTTATAAAATAGCATAAGAATAAAATAACATCACAATCAGTCTGCTTTAATCAGGAGCCTGGGCCAGGTAGTCTTCAGAGGTCCCTTGCATCTTAGTTTATTTTAGGATTATGCAGTGAGACAGCTCTAGGGAAAGGAAGGAATCAGCTAGTTCCCTCTCCTTCCTCTCTCCTCTGTCATGGGCAGGGTGATGTGCAAGAAATTATTTAAGAGTCAGGAGATTATTCCAACTATGAAAAGACAGTTGCACACTAAGCATTTTCCTTCACAAGTTTCTCCTCAGCCTCATAACAGGGCCTGAATTCTTTTCGTATCTTTAAAAATCTCATTGTTTAACAGGAATCTTTTAGTTCTTTTATTAATGTCCAGTGGAATACTCAGAATTTTCTGTGCTGAGTACATTATTGAAGCCCTATTTCAAATCCCAGCACTTGGGGCTACCAAGAAAAAGGCTTTTGGGGGAAGTTTCTTGATTTTTTTTTTTTCCCGAAGATCACAAAATAATTTAGCAGCATTTTTTCAAAATAAATGTAGCTGCTACAAAGTCAATACTATTTCACTGATTTTCCATGTGCCTCTGAAAAATAATCTTTTGCTGATAATCAAGAACCACAGGGACAGTCTTGATCCAGCAAACAATGTGAGTATGGGTTGAGAGTGAGCGTTATCCACTTCACCAGAAAGGGTGAAATTTCTGTTCTAACAAGAAACCTTTTGAACAATAGAGATGGAATCTATCCAAAACCATGCAACCAGCTGCTTAATTTCTGCTACTGGGAGGTGTGCTCTGGGTATTCCAGAGCTGTGCTCCAAAGCCTTGTAGAATACCGGAATTTTTAGTTCTGCTAATGATGCATCATATGAAAGATTATCATTTCGATAGCTTTAAGTCCCCTGAAACTTCTATTAAGAAAGAATAACTTTTCACTGAACTGTATTAAATAATATCAAAATACTTTCATTTTTTAGAAAATCCCATAGAATTAAAAGAGAAGAAGTTTATATTTCCAAATAATTCTTTATTAGAGCTAAAATGCCTCATGGCATTGTAGTGGATATTTTTAAGATTACAGAGAGTATTATGTATTATCCAGTTCAATATTATTTGTCATCTGCCTTCATTTAACACAAGAAGAGGAAACAGGACTCTTCATTTCTACCTTCCTTTTTCCAATTAGGGGTAAATGTGGTGAAACAGTACATCTGCATGATTTTCATAAGTTGTCTCTTATTATATTTTCCAATACTTGCAAGTCCTGTGTGATTCGAGGAGATTGTTGCTTTTCTCCAAGGTGAAACTTTGAATAAAATAACATTTACTATATCCTCATTTAATGTTTAGAGTTTGTTTTACTATTTATTGTCTTAATGAATTTCAGGTTTAAAAAAACAAAGTTCTTTTCAGCCTTGAATATTAAGTCTGTAAAAGCAGATTTTGGAAAGCATTTTAGAGTTACTTTACACATTTTTATTTAATCACCAGAAGTCTGCTGCACATTGATACATCCCTTCTGGATTTCAGAAAGGTGCTGAGCACTCAGATCTTGTTGGTCTAAAGAGGAACTGGACATACTTTGCACAATCTCTTCCTTGATGGCTCAAGACATGCAGGCTGACTTTGTTACCGCCTTCTCAGGATGCATGTAAATAAATTTCTTGCATAGAGTAGCCATTTGCCTCATTTAACATACTCAGAAGAAGCTGATATTTTGTAGTTTCTGCTGTAAATTTCTTTACATTATTTTGATCAATGATAAATTTAAAAAAATTAAAAATAAAAAAGGCAGCCCAGAATTAGGTCAGATTTCATGAAGGAGTCTTCCAAGGTTAGTAAGAAAACAGAAGCTACTCTTGGCTCTACCAATGAACTTTTTGGTGGTGCCTATGTGCAGTCTTTGGACGCAGCTAGAAAACAGCACAGGTCCCTCTGGCAGCAATGCTGCTGGTTCCAAATGTGGAAAGCAAAGCAGATTTGCTTTCCCCATGCAGGAATCTTGACTTTTTCCTTCACTTTAGGATTTCCTTTGTGTTACCAAAGTCTGCCTTTGATAGAAGCACCTCCAGACGGAGGTATCTCTATGTATTCACGCTATACATTAACAGACCTAAGCAGCAGAAGAGCTCTCTTGCAGCATCAATAAGAACTGGTTGCTCTGTCCAAGCTTTGAACATTCACAATTGTTGTGCCTGATTACAGACACACAGCAGGTCAGACAGGAAACAATCCCTAGAGTGAAACCATTCCAGCTGGAGACTTGGCGCTCACCCTCTGAGTGCAGAGTTTCAAGAGTTTACTCCAGACCCAAATTAGAATGCTAATTTAAATACATCCAGTAGACTGAATGAAATGTGACATCCTTCTACTCTTTCCCAGAAATAAGAGTTGCTAAATTAAAATTTAGACTCCATCACTGGAAGACATGTATTTTCTGCACTGTGAACTCAATACTTTCCCACCTCTGAAAGCATTTGTCTTGCCACTTGCTTATCCTGTCTGGCCAATCCATCAAAGCAGCAGGAAAAGGATGAAAGCAAGCAGATTAAAGCTTAGAAAGCTATTTGCAAATCTTCTAGTTAATTGAAGGGCTACTGAGGAGGTTATGAGTAACTCAGTCCGGGTGCATGTAGTGGTGCTGTAGCCCACGGTAAGAGGGAAGGAGCAGCGTCTGTCAGCCACTGGAGTTTCACTCTAATGGCTGGGGACTGTGCTTTAAGCTAAGATGCATCTTGAATGACATAGCAGGAAATAAATTTTTTATCTCCACCATTTTTTTTTCCTCAGGATCCCCTCACTTGGAGTTGCAGGACACACCAGTGCAAACAAATGCAGCTAAGGGAGCTGCCTTTGGCTGGTGACCCAAGGGGAATCGATGTGGTCTGTGCCCCCGCACCACAGCCCAGCTCTGCAGAGGTTTGGCCAAGCTCCCATTCCTGGTTATTGTGGTGTGAAAATAAGGCCATAGCTATTGTGGTGTGAAAATAAGGCCATAGCAAGTACTAATTACTAATGAAGCAAAAGCCAGAGAATTTAATGATGCTTTTCATTGGCCACAGTTGCAGAGGTCAGTCTGTGTTTGCTAGTATCCCACTCAGTCTCTCACTGTGTCTCACTAGGATACGAGTAAAGCTTATCACCTCTTCACTTCCATAAACTTCCATACACTTCTCCATAAAGGAGGTTTACCAATTGATTTCCCTAAATCCTTACAAGCAGGTTCTGAAATCTGAGTGGAATAATGCTTGAGGTGAACACTGAGCAAAGGGTGAAAACAACTGAAAGACAAATTGAAAAAAATTGCCTTTGATGATTATATCAGATAAAATCCCATTATCTTTTATTAATGTGATGTTTGACCGGTGAGGATTATCAATTCCATATCACATTGCATGATAGCTTCTCTTTTTTAAAAAAAGCCCAGGACCTTTTGTTTGCCATAGAATATAGGTTTGTAAAGCCATATGGTTTGTAAAGCCATAGAATAAATTGTTGCTACATCTCAAAATACCAGCTGCATTTGGGGGCTCCTTTACCTCTCCCCAGATACCATTTTTCCATTAAATTTCATATAAGATACACAATGGTAGGGAAAGTGTCTTTGAATATGAAGAGATTCAAATCATTCCTGAAATATCCCCAAATCTATTGTGTTTTATAGCTCAGTTGACTTAAAAAAAAAAAGAGGTATTAGGACTAATGAGATGAAAGCCAGTGAACCAACATGGTTTTATAATATGGCAAAAAATATCCCTTTTTATGGTTTTGTATACAGACAGTATTGTTGTTGTTATCAAGCAATTATGTCAAGGGCATGAATGCAACATTCATATCAAAGGGGAACATTCATATTAAGCATTCAAATTAAAGGGAACTCATTAAAAAGGCGAGTGAAGTTGTTTTTCACGCAGAAGTCACTGAGGTTTATCTGGTGGTGTGATGTTGCTGTGCTCAACAGCATGAATTAAGCAATAAAATGTGACAGAGAGGGCAATGCTGAAGGTTAAAATATGACTAAAGGTGCATTATGAGTCACAAGGCTGAAAGAATAGAGATTTCAGTCTGGAGAGCAAGGCAGTCACCTGAAAATGGACTGCCCAAAGTGACTTATGATTACTGTGTAAATGCAGAATACATGTAATGCTATGGTTAACTATGGATTCTCAGATCCAGGTCACTCTGTTACCTGGCTGGAGGTGAGCACTGACAAGGGAGGCAACTGCCTGCACTGTCAGTAAAGTATGGCCAAGTCCATATATACATATTGACCAGGAAGTGTAGATTCAGTTTATTCGTTTCTTAAAAATTTCTAAATGCTTGAAGTCTGACGTGCTGAACTTCTTAACTCAGCTGACAAGCAGGAGCCTCACGTTTTGCTCCATATTTTCAGGTAATACATAAATCATATTATTTTGGAAGGAAGGATGGGTTTATTGCTTAAACAGTAGCTTGGAAATATTAATTTCAAGATAAATCATAGAAAAATTTCAATTTCTGGCCTAAGATCTTGAACAAAGCCAAAGTTAAACCCTTATTTATTTCAGTGTAATGTACGATTTATTATAGAACCTCATTTAAAATAGAAAAAAAACCTGTTGCCAAATTACAATCTAGAAGATGGCAGTAAAATTAAACTGTCAGCTGTTACTTAGAAAATCAGAGGTATTGGTTTTTTCCTTTTGAATCAAGCCTTTTGATGTTCTTCTAAGCTCTAAATTGATACAGAAATCTAATTAAGACAATGTCTCCTATGTATTTCAATATTCTGAAGTCCATTTCTTATTTCTCAGTGATCAGTATGCATTTCAGAACTCATGAATAGTTGCCCTCTCTTTATTTATAGAGCTCTCTTTATTCATAGAACTGTCAGTGCTTTGTGTTTGCCTACAAGAACTTTAGGTTAATTTAAACCTGAACCAGACTCCTTGAGATATGCCACTTCAAAATATAAGAAGATGACACCTGCCCTATTCATGAATAGTTCTTCAAAAACAACAGAGGAAGCTTCCAGTGGGAAATTTCTACTCATGCTCAAGCAGCTTAAAGAATCATTTTAAAACTAAAATATAAAGCAAAGGTTTTGCCAAGTGGATAAACGTATGAAGGTCAGTTAATGTAAAAAACCCCAAAATGTCATCTCCAACTGATTTCATTGTTTTGAACAGTGAAATACATCCTGTTCTACCGAATTAATGGTGGTTTAGTGGAGTCAGAAGCAATGGCACACCCTACCCAGCGTTACAACAGCCACTGAGGTCCCAGGCTTTGTTCCAGCAAACTAAGGGTGGGAAACTGGTCAGAGGATCAGCAGTGAATTCCCTAAGAGATATTTGTTCTTGCATTACAAAGTCTCTTGCTTTAACCTTTCCCCAAAACTGTGAATCCCACACAATAATTTAGAAGTCTAATTAACAAAGAAAATGTTGATATTTGTCATTCTCTTCCTGTGATCAATTGACTTTCCCTTTAATTGCACTGTCTTAGCTGAGGTCTGCAATGCACCATTTCTTAGGCTGCTTTGATAAAAATACCGCAGGCTCCTCTTACTCATCTCTCAGGTTGAGAGCTTATTTTGCCTTCCAAAACTTGCTGTAGGGCATTTATGGTTTTATAGATTAAATGGTCTTAACTAAAAGTTAATTTAAATTGTTAAACAATAAAAAGAAATAAGGAGAGAAAAATATAAGCATGACAGTTCAATGAAGTATTTTCTATCTCTGCCAGCATCCACTCTTGTAATTAAGTGCAACTGGTAAAATTACATAAATATAGTTTAGGGTTCAGATTCAATAATATGCTCCCAGGCATGTGTGCAGGTTTCCAGGATTTTTTTCTGCCTTTCTTTCAGTGTCTTTATTCTTCTATCCATCTTGCTTCTCTTCTCATTGCTCTTGTCATTACCAGACATTTTGTGCTTAGAGCTCTCATTATTATCCGCACATTTTCCCACAAAAACTTTCAATTTTATAAAGAAGAAAATGGAAAAAAAAGCTGTGTGTAGTTATACAGCTGAGTCTCCTATTCAACTATGCATAATTGTATTTCCAGAATAAATAAAGCAGTTCCTTTCCTCTATTTTACTTAGTTTTACAATCAAATTTTTGAGCTTCTGAAGCATCCAGGTATGGGTATGAATGTATGTTGAGTATGTGTGCACATAGAAATGGAAGCAAAGATGAAAGAGAGCTTACTAAATCAGCATGACAAAGACCCTCTGGCTATACCTGAGGGCAGTGATCCCGAAAGAAACAGAGAATAAATCTCCTATTAAAAGTGAAAAAGAGACGTTTGTTCTGTGCTGAACTCTGAGACCAGCCATGACATGGCGATGCCTGAAAACACCAGAAGGAAGCTTGAAACATCAGGCAATTTCTGCATTTGCAGGGCTTAATTACAGGGCTTAAGACCATCATCAGGCTGGAACTGAATTGGATTAACAGAAACATTGAAAAAGGGATTGGGAAGAGATCACACTGGTGATTTGAGGTCCATAAAGATGTCCATTACAAGAAAGAGGACAGTGTGGTACTTAATGTGTGATGAAGAAACTGCTGGAAGCCTGCTTGCTGCTTTTACGTTATTTGTGGAATGGCACCATTTCAGAAATTCTTTAACTATCTTTAACCTTCTACATGAAACTATTAAAAGTCTGTGCATGTGCACTGAAAAATGGTTCTATGTTCACAAATTGAGAAAGTCTGAGTCATGCCTTACTAGATTTTCTAATGCTCATGGAAAAGAAAGGAATAGTCCTTTCTGTTGCAGAAATGTCTTGTGGCATGACAGAAAGAAAGATTCAATTGTCACAACAATCCTCCCACTTTTCCAATTTGTTAGCCATCCTTTGCTTTGTCAAAGTAGGCTCAAGATTTATTGTTATTATGGGTCTTCAAGCATTTGTGGAATGTAGTCAATTTTCATGTGCCTCCAAAAATCAGACATTCACGCTGTGGTTCTTTAAATTACACGCATTGCTAGAAAGGTCTTCAAGACCTTCACAAACCATACCCACATGCTCTTATGAAGAATGGACTCTGGATATGTACACTGTCTGCCAGTGTTGTTCCTACAACCATTATAAGTATCTTTTTCTATCCTTTTAGGATGTCCCCCTTTTTTCATTCAAATATAATGCCAGTCCTTTTTACCATTATCCTAAGTTAATTCTTTTAAGTATTGCTGCTTTCCAGAACAACCTTATGAACATTGTCTTGTACTCTTTTTTTCCATGCTTTAGCAGCATTAAGGCATTCCTTCTTTGGTCACCAACAGCTTGAGCAATCCAGGATACATGATCTGCCTTTTTTCATTATTTAAGCACCCTTTCATTTTTGTGATGTTGCCAAAAATAGCCAGAAAGGTTTAGCTTTTCTTCCTAATAACAGCACCAAATTGACAACCAGCATCAGCAAAGGTTTATATTTTCTTCTGTATAAAAGTAGCAAATAATGCAGTGGCAAGCAGTCATTTGAGTGGGAAGACTTCAGGCAGGCTTCCATTCAGTGATCATTTCCCATGGACAAGCGCAGCTGGAGAGCCAGGCAAGGGTTTGTCCATTTCATATGGACCTGCACCAGTGACACGTGACATGATCTCAAATACTGTTCCTCCCTTTGTAAAGATAATTGTTTCCATTCCCTTTCAGAAAACAAGAAGCCTATTAAGCCCTCATGCTCTCTCAGCTGTCAGCCTTACAACACAGTGATGGTGAAGGAGGCGAGAAGGGTCCCTCCCCATGAGGGTTTCAGAGGACCTTTAATGGGTACATCTTGTCCTAGTGACCCCCAGAGGCAGAGAGAGCCCGTGGGCAGAGTGCAGGGGGGTTTTGTCTGGTCACAGGGGCAGCACATGGGCAGAGTTGGGGTACAGGAACCAACAGGGAGAGCCCGAGGGAGTGGCCAGGGCTAAGAGACAAGGGAAAGGGGGGGGAACAATGTAAACCGAACCTCACACCTACCTGAGATAAGGTGGCTTGAGACAGAATATAAAATTGAAAAGTCATGTAAGACAAAAGCAGTATCCTTAAGGTCATATCACTGTGTGTCATCTATCTATATTGCAGTCTTGTAACCTTCCTGTCCAAATATTATGAAATAAAATGCCTCCTATTGTACTTCAATGGAGTCAGGAACCTTCCATTAAGAAGGCTCATCTTAAGGCCACAGCCCTTTGTTATGTTACTTCCACGGTGTTCTCCTGAGACTGTGTCCAAAGGGAGGAATAATGTAGTGACTGCAATGTTTTCCAATCAAAACTTAATTGGAATATTAGAATGTATGATACTTTTGTGAAGGGCAGTCTGTACCTTAGGATTTTTTTTAAGAACTGGTAATAGTCAGGCTGCTAAAGAAAAAGAAGGATTAAAATTAAATGTGTATTTTTCTCCATTGTGCTGCATCTGTTTTCTGTCAGAATGAATCCTGCTGATCTTGGTTTCAAGGTTTCCATTCTGTGTGCTTTTAAACCAAGGTCAAGCAGTAGGCAGCAGTGGGACCTTGAAGGTGTCATTGGCTAGAAATACATAAGCTTTATAGCTACACCACTAATTATTTATCATACATAGAAAGAAATATAGATGGGCAAAATGATATAGATACTGATACTTCTCTAGCTGTACACACACCAGAATGGCAAAAGGCAGAAGCTTATTTGGCTGTTCATGTGAGTCTACGTGGACATTTATTAGTGAGTGCAAATGTCTATATGGTGATGTGTGTTCCGACCTCCTCGGTGCCCAGAATGAAATTGCTTTCTGTATGTGCTATATTGCTCACACATATGGTCTAAGATGCCTGAGAAATCTATGAAGGGAAAAATCACTTAACAAAGCTGTCTGTCTGTCTAGTATGGTTATATACTACTACGTGTTTTTTCAAGGTGGTTTCTTTTCATTAAAAATAAAGCCCTTGGAATGAGGCCTTACATCTGAGAAGGCAGACATTTTTTTTACTGAAAAAAAAGAAAAGATTACTCTAATGAATTGGGGCCTTCTCTGTATTCCTTGTTGTGTTTTTCCTTAATTTTGTGATTGCCTTGAAGAAGGTACAACATCCTTTTACACATTACCAGTAACTTACGGCTTCTCATGCATTATCTGTTTAACTTGAAGTAGAGTTTATAGGAATGTACATTCAGGGAAGACATCCTATTTTTCTAAGGCAGATGTGACTTCTGAAAAGCAGCAGGAGCAGAGCTTTATATTTGTCAGACAGACACCATGCAGACTGACACACTGGGCTCTCAGGAGTAATAAAAAACAAACCCCAAATAACTCATCCTCTGAGTCTCCAAGTGTAGGGACAGTTTTTTGTCTCCAGCTGTGGCTACACTTTTGGACAGGCAGTCTCTCTTAGGATAACACACCCAACCATCCTGACACTGAGTTGTCCAGCCCAGGGAGCTGGGGAGGTGCATCTTAGCTCAGCCCCCGGCTGTAGGTCCAGATCTCCCTGCAATGCTGCCACTGTGGTCTCACCATGGCACACAGGACAAACAGGACCAGGCTGGGCATCCAGAGCCAGGACTGGGAAATGCACTTTAGCTCCATGGGTTGGTGCAGCACTCGAGCACTGAGTGCTGGCACTTCTAAGCTGTTTCCATTACCAAGACTGCTAATGCAGATCTGCTGACTGCAGCGGTCGAGGCTGAGCACGTGTCATATGCACCGTAAGAATTTTGGAGGTGGGGGGGTTATGCCAGAACAGCTTTGCTCTGGCTTTATGGAATAATTGCTCATTAGCAGCTGGAGTGCCTTACATAGCCACCAGGACAGTGTCTGCCAGTTCACTTTCATCAAGAAATCCAGTTTGCATCCTCCAAGACAAATCTCTGATGTGAGATGCAGCAAGAGGAGACAAAAATGCAATCCTGGTTCAAGCTAAAATACCAAAGTAGACACATGGTCATTTCATGTGTGTGGCATATTGATATACTGCACCTGTATGACTTTCTGCATTTTCTGTAGACAAAGTATGCCAAAATATTCAGTCTTCACAAATACAGATATTTTTCATAAGAAAAACTCCCAGTATTTGAAAGAGGACGTGAGTTTGATTCACACAGTATATGGCTTTTTTATTCAAACTGCCAAAACCCACTGAATTTATGTTGACTTAATAAAAAAGTTGGAAGAAAAATTCCTTTAATAAACTTCCTTCTCTTTAATGTATGACTGAAAATGTTTTAGTCTATCTATCAAAATCATCACTGACGTTAACAAACTCATAGTTCACAGATTTGCCAGGGAACCATGACATTTCTTTATTAGGAAATAAAAATTTAAAAATATCCTGTCTTAATTTAAGGAAAAAAACATACACTCAGTTTGGGCCACAGCGCAGCACACTGCTTTTCCTTCCTTTATTTCCTTGTCCCCTCTAAACAATTCTGTGAGACAAAGATCAGCTCCCAAAATTTCTCCTTTTATAGAAGAAGTACCAACACCTACATTTGCTGACCATAAGTGCTGTGTCATGCTTTAGCATCTTTCTCAGTTTCCTCAAGTTCTTCCTCTCAGATAAGGATAACATTTTCTCCCTCCCTTCCACCGCCTCAACCCCCTATATTTTCCTGATTACTTTAAATTTTGTCTGCCTTACTTGTTTGCTGCTTGTTTTCTTCCCACTTGTCCAGAGTGCTGGAACACTGGAGCAATGTTTCTGTAATTGATAAGGACAAAAAACAGTAATTGTTTTTAAGATTGATAATTGCTGCCTGCATGAAGGTGACAAAGGTTCACAAGAAGCTCAACGCAACCCAGAAATGTGTGCTGACAGCCCAGAAAGGCAAATGTATCCTGGACTGCGTTACATGAGCAGTGGGCAGCAGGTCAAGGGAGGTGATCCAGCCCCTCTCCTCTGGTGAGATCCTCCTGGAGTAATCCATCCAGCTCTGGGATCCCACCACAGGAAGAACATGGATCTCTTGGAGCCAGTCCAGCGAAGGGCCATGAAGATGATCAGAGGGCTGGAGCACCTCTCCTATGAAGATGGGCTGAGAGTTGAGGTTGCTCATCTTGAAGAAGAGAAGGCTCCAGGAAGACCTTAGAGCACCTCCAGTACCTAAAGGGAGCCTACAAGAGAGAGGGACTTTTTACAAGGACATTTAGTGATGGGGCAAGGGGGAATGGTCTTAAGCAGAAGGACAGTAGCAATAGATGGGATATTGGGAAGAAATTCTTTACCGTGAGGGTGGTAAGGCACCAGCACAGGTTGCCCAGGGAAGCTGTGGATGCCCCATCCCTGGAAGTGCTCCAGGCCAGGTTAGATGGAGCCTTGGGTCTGGTCTAGTGGAAGGTGTCCCTGCCCATGGCAGGGGCGTTGGAAGCAGATGATCTTCAAGGTCTCTTCCAATCCAAAGCATTCTACGATTCTATGATCACTTGACATAAAAGTCAGGAAGCTTTGTTTAGATTCTACTGCCATGAGGACTGGAACTCCAAATGAGTTTTGGCTTCCACAGGATTAATTGCTTATAAGTTGTGTTGAGTTTCTGATGACGAAGGTGGTGAGGCATTAACTCTCCCTGAAATGTTTCCTTTGGGACAGGCATCCACTTTTCTCTGTGTATGCAGCCTCAGATACTTCACATGAACTTGATATATTTACTTCAACCTTTTTTCAAAGTGGGCCTGTAAAGCATTTTTCTTATTTATCCAGCTCCCTAATATGTTAAAATATAACAATTGAGATTTGAAATTTCCACAAGGTGGATAATCTGAAATCTACGAAAAGATACAGGTTTATGTTGGAAGAATTCTGCAAAACTAGGTCTAAAAAAATTTCCATTTCTACCGGGGGAGAAGGGAAGGTGTGGAAGGATGAATTACTTAGGAAACTCAGCATATATTGACAAATTATTTTGATTTGTCTATAGATATATTTCAAGAGAGTAATGTACAAATTTGAAAAATTCCACATAGCTGTATTTGTGATTTGCAGTGTCCTGACTGGACCCCATACCTTTACCCAGCACCGCTGCAGCTTCAGTTCATACACCAAGTCTTGGGCACCCCAGACTCTGCACGCTGTGGCCCAACTGGAGCAGTTTTTGCATGAGATTCTTTACAACTGAAAAATAGCTCAAATAGCATGTTTTATCAGAAATGGGTTTTGATAAAAAATGCACTCCACAGGGAGCACATCTAAAATGGAGCTTTCTCCACAGGCACTCTCCTTTTATGCACATGCAGCATCTGTAATGGAAATAAGCCGACTAAACTGCTGCTTTTAGGTGGAGAAAATGGGAGGGGAAAATGAACCCACAAGGCAGTTTTGTTATTCAGAAGGCAAATGGATGCATACAGGATTTATAAAACTTTTTTAAACTGATCTCTGAGCTTGCTAATATCTTGTACTGCTAACTGGGAGTAGACATACGACATTTGTGTTGCTTTAAATGTTTCGGGAGTTTCTGGGTATCAGTTCTTCCATTGTTAACACTGCCAGCAAATTGTTGTTCATGCGAGGTCATCATAATCCTGGATATAAACATCAATACTTCAGATTAATTTGATTTATTGGGAATAGCACTGCTTGGACAACTCCTAAGGTGAGCCTGCACCCTAACAAGATTTAGTTCACAAAAATTTCTTTGCTTCTTCATTATTTTTTTCCCCTGACAATTAGAGTGAATGCATTCCTTTCTTTTATTGTCTTTTGCATCATCCCACAGAGTAGCAGTGTGTCAAGGTTGCTGCATCCTGCAGAGAGAGTGAGAAGTTGATCTATTTCTTGACAGGAGAAGTGTGGTAGATGTGAGAGATCCCGGCAGGCACCAGCACTGGCATGCTCTTCCAGCTGGACTTCCCTCCTTCCTTTTCCATCCTGGTGACTCCTCTTCTCATGGGGTCTCTTCGTCCCCACATGGCAAGTACCTCCTTGTTTGCTCTGTTTCTCTGCCATTAAATTAAATTATGCTTGTTGATCAAGTGTAAAATTAAATACAATCCATACTAAATAATTCCTGCGTCATAAACCCACTTTTGTGGGTTTTTTTCCCAGACATATTGAAATAAGTAGCAGTCTGGTCACTGAAATTGGTGAGGGCCCCTAACATCTAATTTGTGTTTTCATTTGTATTGTGGGAATCGTAATTCCTGTAAAATTTCACTCTATAAAACTAATTTCTGGATTTTTTCCCGTACAAGAACACCAAAGAATGATTGAACTATGAAGACCAAACTCATCTAGGTTGATGTCTGACTGCTACAGATGTGTGCTGGAAAATTATTGCAGCTGAGTTGAACCAGGAAAAGATTAATATATTTTATTCCATGCTGATTAAATGAATATTTTTCCAGTGACATTTTACATTGCACAGGCAATCTGGTCTCCTCAAAGTTCCAAGAATCACTAATCGTAAAGGGGCTCTAAGTGTCTTTATTAACAATTTAATTTCTCTAGGGCATTAAATACAGAGCCCTTTAATACTGTGTTTGACCTTTCCTTTCTTACTTATTTATTTAATACTGTTCCTAAAACTGATTTTTGGGACACTGTAGTTTTAACCTTCTTTTTTTTTTGACTGTGAAATGCAGCTAATTCTCATCGTTTGTTTCTGAAAGACACCTTGGAGTCCACAGACAAGGGCTTCAAATCTTCAGAAGTAATTCTCTTCAGTTTCCTAATGTACATTCTTAAGCTCCAGTCTGCCTAGAGAAATACAGTCCTGGTGAGCTAAAACACACAAATGAAATTACCTACCATTTGGCATTCCCTGTGCCTGGTGTCTAAATGAGGTCATGTGAAATTTTAGCTGCAGTAAAACGTCCATTTATATATCAAATAGACAAAAAATTACATTTCCTCCAGATTTGTTTCAAATTTATGTTTTTTCAACATCTTGCAAAAATTGTAGTTGAGCACAGAAACTATATTATACCCCCCTGTGCTGGTCTTAGCAAAAAAGATTTTTGCTTGGCAATTGAGCCTCTGTTTCCTCTTATATTCTAATATAGTGCGGGGAGAAAGAAAAAACAGATAGTGAAAAGTTAAAAAGGTCGTTCCGTTTTCCTGTATTGAATTGTGCTGTGACTCTTTCATCCCACCTGGATTTTAGCACAAGTTCTGCCCCCTGGCAAGCAACAAGCTGGACACCCCCAAACCCAGGACCAGGTCCCAAACCAAGAGCCAGGTCAGGACCTAAATCCATCAACACATCAGAGTGTCGAGGCATCCCTTCCCTCCTCCTGCTCCTTCCTATCCCTCCCCACCCCCAAAGTAAAGTGAGATCCCCTTGTTTGCACATGAAGCGAAGTACCCCAGAGAGACCCACACTGTTCCCTAGGGCAATTCCCAGCTCCCAGTTTTATTTGCTCTCAGCTGCACTGCTGAACCACACTCTGCAGGGCCTGGGTCCTTGAGATACAATTATTAGTTCTTAACCCTTCAAGCAGAAAATTTACAGAGTTATCATTTATTCCAAATGCAGACAGGCATCTCTCTACTTATCTCCTTCCTTTCACACAGTGAAATGTATCCCTTTTATTACAAATAAATGCAAATATTTATTAGCAATGTGTGCAGCCATTATTATTGTTGTCCTGGTTAATGCTGTCTCTGAGGCAATGGCATATGAAATACTGCTTATGGCATCCCCAAGTAGAAGCAAAACTGCTCTTAAAATGTTCTTTTCGGAGTTTAATACAAAGAGTGAAAATAAATAACGTCAGGTCCTTGCCATGATCTGCCCATTTTAAACTTTTCAATGGCACAAATCATCATTAATGAAGCACTTAACATTACACTCCCGACAGCACAGCATAAAAATTACTGCAGTCATCCAAAGGATAAGAAGAAACATGGCAGATAACTTCTGGAGGGGAAAGATTTACACTCTTTTGATGAAACTTTATGGGTTCAAGTTTACATTAGAATAAAGCAGGGGGAAAATGCTTATCTCTTAAAAGCTTTTGGGGGAGATGTTTGGAAGGAAATTGTGGGCTTTTTCCCCAAATGAATGGAAGAAATGTCAGAGAGCAAGGTCTCAGCAGTAGTGAAACCCAGTTTGCATCATCAGCTATTTTGGTATAAAATACTGTAGCTGGAGTAACAGGACATAGAGATTTGCATTATAATGCAGAATAAAGCAAATTCTATTATGCAAGTCCCCATGTTACATAGATTTAGTCACAGTTTGCTCCAAAGTAGCTGACAGTAAACTCAACAGCTGGTAGCTAATGCTTAATTTCCTTACTGTTTATTTGTAAAAGCAGAATACCATGCTCTTTGTATTAAATTATGGATAGAAAAAAAATCTCAAATTCATATGCCCAAAAGACATGGATCAGCACAAAGTCTCCTGTTTGTGATAAAGGATATGACAGTCCAGATGAGAAGCAAGAGGTTTCGCTCACTTCAACTCAGAGCTATGGCAGGGTTTCTGTGGAGGTGGGATGGAGGCTGAGCAGGTCCCAGTGATGGAGGGGGACATGTCTTGTGGCACAAGTTGATCGGTGCCATAAGAGAAGACCACTCAATCCAGGCTGCTCCCTGGTGGGAAATAGATTTTAAGCCAGGACCTGGCCAAAAGGGAAGAGGAATAACTCTGTAGAGAGTAATTAGCATTTGTGATCAGAGGACAGAAAGGTATGAGGATGGACATAGCATTTAGCAAAACAAAAATGAACAAATTAAAAATTTCAATGCCACATTTCATCATGCAGCGATTTTGAACAGAACCAGCAGAAGAAAGAGGTAATCTTTAGCTTGGTTCCATAATGCACGCGACTAGAAATAAAAGACTTGGGTGCTATGATGCCTTCAAGGTGAAAAGAAAAAAAAAGAAAGGCAAAAAAACCCAAAGAAACAAACAAAAAAACCCTACCATTCATCAACATTTCACACTATTCAATCCAGTGAATACAGAATTCTGTTCTCCTGTAGAAAGTGTTTTGAGGAAAACTAAAGCAGTCTATTATATTGAGAGAAGTGTTTTGCTCTCCTGAGCTTATAAAGATGGCATCTAGGTTCTGAAATTCAATTTGTCTGCTTATCAAGAGGAACATTGACTGTCCGCATTGCAATCAATTCCTACTCAAAATAAGGTGACAATGTTAAACGCATATATTTTCTCCAACTTGATCCACTTGATTGAAAATTTGGGATTTTCTCTCTATTTATTAACCAAAGTGTTTCTAAATTTAGTCCTACTCTATTTTTTATGCAAGTACGTGATCTATTTAAACCCTGTTTGCATTGCTTCACACTTTCTCAGAGATTCACCTCATTTGCTAACATATTTAGCTTATTCTTTGCAATGAACAGATTGTCTTTGTGGAAGGATCATATTGATCTTAAAAAGTCTCCTCTGCTCTCCATATTCTATACAGGAATTCTCTAGAGTATCACAGACTCTTCCAGATGCTTCTGGGATGAAATAACAAATAGCAGCAAGAAAAGCAATAGAAAATTATGATGTATTCACATGTTACTAACCAAGGAAACTGTAAAAGAAATGTAGGCTAAAATTAAATTCCTGTTGATCCTAGTTCAATATTTTGCTGTTATCTGCACTATAGATTGTTGCAGCTGTCAAATTTGTAATCATTATAACAACATCCCAAACAGGAAAAACAGAATTCGCTCTGTGCATAAGTTTCTGGAAAATGTATCACTAGAATGCCACACAAAGGTGAAAGGGCTGCTTTTCTTTGACCCATTAATTTTGGTCTCTATCCAAAATGAGACAAACATTCCTACAGTATAATCTTTTTTTTTTTTTTTAATTAGAATAATTTAGAGGAATTGGTGCATAATGCACATCCCATCTTAACAATTGTGCAACCAGTTCTCAGAAATAACACTGTGATAACTCTGCCTCCGATTTTGCCATGGAATAATGTTTTCATTTGACCTATTTTCTTCCAGTATTCCTAATGGTTGCTGTGGGAAACCAAGACAACCCTGAGCTTCTGCTAAGTTGAAATGTGTCCCTGTGGTTATTAATTTTTTTGAAATATAGGGCTAATGTTTGTCAGCACAGAAGCTGGAGAAGATAGGGATTACTGGGTATGTGATAAACACTGAGCATGACGGACTGCTGGAAATGTGTTCGGTACCCTGAGGGGAGAATTTCAAAGGCAAAAATAGGAGTTAAGTGCCTTTGAACGTTAATGAGACATTGGTAGATGAGCACCCGTATCTCTTGATTAACATAATGACAGTGGGAAAGAATAAAAAATAATTTTGTCACCAGAAACATGTTTCTTATGCAGTCTTCAATACCTCTTTACATTGAGACAAGATATTCTAAGGGAACACATCATTCTTCTCTTTATTTTTCCACAGAGGAAAATCATACACTTGACTCACCTGTCCAGTTAATCACTACAGTCTGATTTGGAGCTGAAAACGCAGGTTAAACCTGGTGAGTGTAAAACTTGGCTAAAAGGAAAGTCCTCTCTAATCTCACTGATTTTCTCTTCCCCAGGTTGAAGATAATTTTGAGCTTACCTGCTTCTGCATTTGGCATCCACACAGCTCTGGTCTAACATTTTACATGATGTAACAAAGACAGTACCAAAATTTGGCAGTCTGACTGGCCTGATGTTTCTGTCATCATAACACTGTGACTCATGTGAGCCTTCAATATGGTCAGTGGTTATTCTACATGGATACATATTTCAGGAGAAATACCTGACCAAGCACTGAGTGTTTCTACTGGGGGGTTGTGTGGGCAGTCTCTTTAGCCTGGAAGGAGTCTGAAAGGACAAATACTTTGATTTTTGTCCTTTTCTTTGATGCATGACAGCTTGAGCGTTCTCAGTGAATCTACCACATACCCCACTGTGCATCCAGCAGGACACACAAATGGGGTACATGGTAGCACCCTGTCTGGAGCGTGTTCACGGACCAAGCTGTGCCTTCATAGGCAGCTCCTGATCAGCTGCTGCAGATCTGGCAAATGCAAAAAGCTTTTATGAAATGAGTGTCATTAAGCACTGAAAAGAGTCGGGACATTTCTTTCCCTTGCTGCTCTGAAGGCCAGAGAAATGTTTTCAGTGAGGCTGAAGCAGCACTGGGGCACTTGAGCTCTTTTCCCCAGGACAGCAGAGGAAGAAGGGCCATGGTGAGACATTTGGCCAGCAGCAGACTGAGGTCCTGCTCCAGAAATCCCCAAAAAAAATCACAGCCACAGCCACAGCCACAAGCAGTGGACAGAGTCTCCACTGCTGCATCTGCACTGGCACACAAGGAGGCAAAAGAGAAGACTGAAGCCTCACCTCTTCCTAGGATCAATGAATAAAGTGCACAGTAAAAGCTCCTGGTCTGATGGGCATTTTTTATAATACATTAAACATTATCTTTGTAGCTGTTATGTGACGTTTTGAGCCCTTCTGTGGAAAGCATTTTCTATCAGAAATGTTATTGCTATTTATTATTTTCCATTTGGTTTGAGGTGCAGTTTATACAAAAGTTATCACTCTCAAGAGAAACAGACATCCACGGCTTACAGTTTGAGCTGAAAAGAGATCATTAACATGGTGACATTTGCAGAATCATTAGCAAAGGTGACAGGTACACTTGGCAGCCTGGGGAAAGGTCTTACACGTTGCATAAAGGTCCTAAAGGCGTTCCTCATAAAGATCATAAAGACCTTCTGTCCCAGTGACACAAGTCATGCTCTGACTGACAGTAAAGATTTGACATTGGTTCTGTGAAGACTGATTTTCAGTTTAGATACTTAAAAGAATGCATATGTTGGCTAGGGAAACCTAATGAAAGCAGAAATAAAACCAGGGTGAAATAGCTAAACACAGAGAAACCTGTCAGAGAAGATGTGCAGCAGTGTGAGCTGGAAGCAGGGCCGGGTGAGACACCAGCACGCAGTGCAGTGGATGCCACACTGCTCACCTCTGCTGCCAACACCTGCAGGAACTTCTGGTAAGAGATACTGCACAAGAAGTGTGACTTGTTTTGTGTATTAAATCAAAGAAAAAATATATGTTTGGTACATTCACCGGTAAGAAAAGAAAAGCAGAAGGCCCAGAGAGAATAATCTGTGTTCTTTTTTATGACCGACTTTTTTAGTATCAATACTGAATGACAGCTCTCTGGCTGCTCAAAAAATGTATCTCTAACTAACCGGTGATAAAATTCAGAAGAAAAGTTGATGCAACAGAGTCATATTTTCCTCTCCCTACGGCAAACTGACTGAGGCAATTACACAGCCTAACGTCTTTCTGAAATCCAGCAAACTCCTGTGGATAAATCCCCTCTTTTCCACACTTCAACACTCTTCAGAGTGTCACTCTTTGTGCACAGAAAAGGTAATGATTTAGACAGCAATTTCCAGCAAACTTTTCACATGCCATTCTGTCAGTAATCTTCATACCAGGATGAAGAAACATTTCCAGTGGTTTTGAAGTTTTGGAAGGTCCACTGAGATTTCCAAGACCAACTACAAAATGAAAGATCTACTCGCCACTTTAAACATCCATTTTCAGGTGAGAGTGATATGATTTAATGCCTAGGATATCTGGTTTATTTTATTTTATATTTTATCTTATTTTGTTTTATTTTATTTCAGCAGTATGTTGCTAGATTTATAATTTTTGGATACGCATAGGATGGCTGTTTCTGGCCTCCTTAACTCACAGTCTTTGGTCTCAGCATTGAATGCCTGTGTTGTACACCAGCAGGTTCCTATTGACACATCAACGTTTCCCATTAAACCATCCCATGGGGGGAACCTCAAATGTCCTCCCCAAGGTCATAAGTACCTGGGCAAAAAGTTCCAAGCAATAGCTCCTCGTTCACTGCACAACATTCCTTTACAACTCTCTTGTTACACATTCTTTCCCAGCACTTCTTCCAGTCTTGCAATTGGATGTCAGGTCTTTCCTGCTGTATTTGTGAGCCAGCTCATCTTACTCCCTCATTTTCCCTCTCTCTCACCACCTAGCTTTTTCTCAAGGTTTTTGCATCATGACCTCATTGGAAACAGTGTTTCTGGCTGCCCTGAGCACAGAGCAAACAGCTCAGAGGCTGAGCAGATCCCTACGTGGTTCCCATTCAGAACAGAGTAATCCTGGCTGAGCAGCCAACTCCCAGCACCGCACCAGACAAGCCCTGTAAAAGTGATGGATACCCATTTTCCCCAGGCTTTCCCTGAGAAATTTAGCCACGTTTTGGCAACTAGGTGTCTATTTGGAAAATCTCCTGAATGCATAAATATTCCTGGGGTTTACTAGTGTTAACGCTTGGCTCCATTCTCTTCCTGTATGTGCTCAATAGCCGAATTTCTCCTTTGCAGTGTCCTGCCTGATGTCTGCATAACAGGCTCAGTCTCACACGGAGCTCTGCTTTGGTAACACCAGCACAGCTACACGGGCTGAGAGAGCTGGGGTGTGCAGCCTGGAGAAGAGGAGGCTCCAGAGAGACCTTAGAGCCCCTTTCAGTACCTTAAAGGGGCTACAAGAGAGACAAAGAAGGGCTTTTTACGAGGCCTACAGTGATAGGACAAGGGGGAATGGCTTTAAATGGAAAGAGGTTTAGATTAGATGTTAGGAAGACATTTTTTACGATGAGGGTAACGAGGCACTGGAACAGGCTGCCCTGAAAAGTAGTAGAAGCCGCATCCCTGGAACCATTCAAGGCGTGCTTGGGTGGGGCTCTGAGCAGCCTAGCCTAATGGAAGGTATCCCTTCCCATGGCAGAGGGGTGGACTAGATGACCTTTAAAGGTCCCTTCCAACCCAAATCATTCCATGATCAAGCAAGCGGTGAGGCAGCCTTCCCAGGGCAAGCAGCCAGGCTGGGAATGCAGTGGAAGGGAACCTGACCTTCACCTGAGGGCACAGGAACATGGGTTTGCCCAAATGGCACGTATCATCCTCCGAGCCATCAAAACAGAACTAAAGTTCCTTACCTGCTGCCGAGGTAAGGGGACCAAATGGCCACACAAAATTCCTCTACACTAGGAAGGGAAAAACAAGCCTGAAGACCTTGAAGGCCTGCTGGTACATTAGTAGGTGTCAAAGAGATCTTTCTAATTTAGTCTTTGACAGGTCGCTATTTTCTACATTTCTCAAGCAGCTAAAACCTAGATAATTATCTGTGTCTGTTTCCAAGTTCTTAAAATGCCAGACGAAAGAATTTTTGCAGATTTTTCTAAAGTGTGGCTTTAAAAAGCTGAAAATGGTAAAACAATGACACCTTGTGGCACAGAAGAGCAATCAAACCCACACAGCCGCAGATTTAGATAAAGCGTTGCCAAGAAATAGATTACATTTCCCAGAACTACTTTGAATTATTAATGACCTAAGTTTTCAGCTACAAGTTTTTGCTTAGATCTTTAATCTAAAATTGTTCTTGATGTTTACAATGTTTGAAAGCATCCTTCTAATGATGGGAATAATTTAGACCCTTGTTATTCAGGAATACAGCAAATTTCCAAGATAGTTCTGTAACTATTCTTGCATTGAATAATAAATGTTTTCATTTATCTAATATATTCATGTTGTTAAAAAACACTCAGAGTAATTGCTCCTCTTTTCAATGTCCCTGACCTTACTTCAGGCAACCAGGTGACTTAAATTGCACTGGCTGGCAGGAGAAATGTTGTGCAGAATTGCTAACAAGAAAGATGTGACGCCTGTTAGTTTCATGCAGGTTAAAGGGAAGACTCCAGCTGTCCAGAGTTTTCTCAGCAAGGAGGAATTTCTATTGTAATTATTTTAAATAGGCATAACTGAATGGAACAGATGTGGTGCAATGTCATTTTAGAGTTCTTATCAGATTTTAGAAGGTTTGATAGTGGTGGTTTTATATCAACGCTATTAACTCCAAAAGACTGGAGAGCTAATGATTTGAAGGCAAGTCTTCCTTTAATTTGTGGATCTGTTCAAATCAGAAAGCAATAATGACTATAAGTGGATGAGAATTCCTGTGAACTGAAAAGGACCCCAAGATTGCAGCAGCCTCTCAAGTGAAACATTTCAAACTTTATACTGTTTACAAATATTTTCTTATCTACCAAGTGCCAGCTTTCAGTACCAGCACTGATTACTGACCTTACCAGTATCCTCTCTGACCTCCATTTAGACAAGTTATACTGCAAATTATTGGATTTTGAGTGTATTATGATCTGATTAAAATGACTGATGAGCTATTCCTGGTATTACATTATGCAACTAAAACATTATGCCTGCATTCGTATATTTTATAACAGTCTAAAAATTAAAATCTTTTTGTCAGCATAATAACATTGCTGGGACAGCACTACTCAGTTCCAAGGGTATTCTGGGGACAGGAATGAAACCCACAACGTTATATAAAAAGCACATCATCATCAAAGAAGTAACATACAGGAACAAGGTATATTTGGTGCCTCTGTCATTTGTCACTGGGGAGTTTTAAATCTTGACACCCTTTTTGCATCAAGAGGTAATTTTTTACCAACCTGATGGCAACAAACTATATGTTTTACATTGGCATAGTGGAAATTACAAAATAAATCTTAAATAGTATTCACCTCAAACATTAGACAACAAATAAGTCAAATATATCAGCAGTGGCACATGACTAATAGTGCACTTACATAAAATGTGGAAATCACTTCTCCTGTAAAGGAGACTGTACTCACCAATTACTGCAAGATCTAATGGTGCATTAAGTGATTGCTGCTGCAGGCAGTGCACACCCGAGAAATCACAGAGCTTCTCTAACACACATTAAACCAAAAATCCCACCCTCATGCTATGCTCAGGACTGCAGTGCAGGCCTTGGCATGTGCTCAGCTGCATCTCCCATCCTTCAAACATCACAGCCTGACACGGGGCATCCTGCACCTCATCATCCATGAGGGTCCAGTAAGTGAAGTGCCACTGGGAGATTTGTCTGATGGGAGGGGTACTGCTGGTCAGCGGGGCAAAGATGTGACAATTTACACCTCCCGGTTTCAGTCCCTGCAAACTTGCTCTGCAGACAGAGACTAAACCAGCCCCCAGTTACCCCTGTGCTTTGCCAGCTCTCCTGTAGCTGCACAAGAGCCAAGGGCAAGTTCACGATAGCCAATCCTCTTCTCACCCATTTATTTATGCCTCTTGCCCGACCTGAATCCCAGCTCGCCTGGGTGCTGGAATATTTCTTGCATCCAGCAGTGCTACGAAGCTCACAGGCAGGAGAGTTTTTCCATGATCATTGTACATGTGCTTTATTGCCATTGTGTAACATCCTGTTATGTATGTTCTGTATTCACTCAGTTTACATTGGTCACTGACTTCAGGGACAATTTCTGGGTTTCCATTTTCAGTAGAGATGAGGGAGCTCAACTGCCTGCATGCCTGCTTTTAAGAGAACGTAAAAATGCTGGAAAATGACAGAAAATAACAGTTATTATGCTTATGCACAGTGAAACATCCAGGCAACTCCCAAAAAAAGGGATGTGCTTTTTTACTCTTTATTACAGTGTCATGGAGTTAGAATATTTATGTCCTGATGTGCAGAGCAAATGAGATGCTTTTACTTGCTTGCTGTCTCATTGAGTCATTAAAGTGAGTTGATGAACATTAGTTTTTACATCAGAGAAAAAACAACAAATGAGTCTTCCTTTCTTTCTTTGTTCTCACCTTCTGTTTGTAAAGTTCAAGGAATTAATAAAGAGTGGAACTTTTGCAGCTCACAAATGAGAATTAACCATCCTTATTGTGAGTTTGGAGATAGATTTAACATCCTTGGCCCTGTTGTGAACTACACTTGTGGCATTTTTAATGTTTTACCACCTTAAACACAAAAGTAGGTAATGAAATCCTGAATCTTCTAAAATCCCTTAAATATATTCTTATTTCTTGTTCCTGTAAAGTACCCAAATCCCTCTGTTTCTTCTGAGGGAAGATTCCCTTTTGCTTCCTTGGGTTATCAATCTTCTGATTTGCAGCCACTTCAATCCTCAGGGTAGCATTGCTCCACCACGTAAACCAGGGGTTCAGGGAGGTCTGATTTTGGGAGTACCTGGAGGCTGAAAGCTTCAGGCATCAGTGAGACTGTGTGTCAACCCCTCAGAAAGCCTCCAAAATCTGTCTGCCTAGTAAAACCCCTTTGAGAAGTAATGGCATTTTAACACGAGCGACATATGAACTGCATGCCAGATGATGATGAACCCTTTTACCAGCCTCCTACAATTCATTTGCTACAGCTCCTGCCACATGTGGAATCCTGACAAAAAACTAATGAAATCTTTCCTCGCCATGGGCTGCCTGGCACTAATATTTGAGCTAGAATTAAGAGCTGCTAGAGCTCAGAATTCTTCCCGTCAAAATACAGCCACAGAAAAAGCTCCAGAAAATTATGCAGGGTTGAGCCAGCAGCTGGCAGGTAACCAGATGGCACGGGTTCAGGTTTCCCATCTTGAAGTGGAGCAGAGATATTGTTCAAAATGTAATGAGCACCTTTTGTTTTTTGCCTCCATTTCCATACCCTTGCATTCAACCAGTCATTCCTGTTTACCCTTTCCTGCCACTGCAGCCCAGCCGCTGAGCATGTGCTGCTCAAACATTCCTCTGCTGCTGGTGGTGAAATACCAAATACTGTGACTCACCCGGCCCTTGATGAGGTGAAACCAGTCAGAAATGAAAGTGGGTACGTGGATGAAGACCTTTAAAAGTGGACTAGGGCAGCTGAGGGAGCTGCCATCTGAACCCCCACATAGCTTCTGCAGTATTGAAGCAGGGCTGCTGTCCCTGGGTTTGAAACAGCAGCAGATTAATTTTGCTGGACTCTTTCTTCCTCTCCTTTTCTGTTCTGTATTTCAAAAAACTTCTGGAAATGGCTGATACTTGGCTTCTTTGCTCAGAGCAGTTGTTTCAGACTCTCAGCAGGCTCAGAGAGATAAGGAAATTCTAGGTGTAGTCAAATTCAAACTTTCCTGCATGATCTCTTCCTACAAAGAAAAAAACCTTATCTTTTTCAATTAGTTGGCTGTAATTCTTGCATGACCACACCAGAAGCTAAGACATGTTGTCATAGCTCTAGCTCTATGTTCATTTCAACCATCCACTGCTCATTTTAAAACGCTTTTTAGCCTCAAACTTGCACTTTAGTTGATAAATAAATCATAACAGCATGCCCACTACTGTACTTCACGAACTTGCGCATAAGAAAAAGAGATGTTAAATTCATGCAGCTTTTGGGGAGGACAAGAGGTTTGTTTTAAAACTATGATCTGAGATTAAAGCTCTCGAAGGAAATTGCTCTGATTTGGATCTTACAATCAGGACACGTCTAAGCCAAGAAATATTCCTTCTTTAAAACCCTGTTGTGCAATGTGTTTCAATTACAGGAGCTTTGGACTAGCATAACCACTGCACAGGTCAATTTAGCTAACATTCCTAAATTTATTTGGCCTAAACCTTATAAAAAGAATTTAAAACCAAATGACTTGAATCATGCAGTCATACATTTTTAGCTATGCATCGAGATATAATCTCACTACCCTAAATACAACCACAATATTAAATCAGACTGTTTATGTGAGGAAGATTATTTACATATTTCCTCAGAATTAGTCATTTGGTTCTTAAATTCATTTGTGGCTGTTGCATGCATTAATGCTAAAATCCCTTAAATATATTTTTTCCATTTCTGAGAAGCAGACAAAAACCTCTGCTTCTTCTTAATACCCTTTGTCCAATGTGTTCACCAGGCCCAAAAGTGAAAAGATTAAGTATAGAAATCCCCCAAAACTGAATAAAACTGAACTGTTTTAAATACTCTGGTGAAAAGACTTCTCATTTTGCTTCGCTCAACCTTCAATCTTTCACAGACTAAATGCTCACTAGTTCCTCAGTCATTCATAGAAAGAAAAAGATAAATAACTGTCTGGTTTGCTTTTGCATGTCTTTTAGTGTTTGTTATTTAGATGTAGCTCAGTCAGAACTCAGTCACTTTGTCTTGTGTGCAGTCGTACCTCTATCATTGCAACAGTGTGCATACTGAATTAATACTTGACTCAAAGCTAGCTTTTTTGATGCAAATTTAGGAATTTTTTTACTCACAGGTGGAGTTAGTGTATAGCAGGTGAAGATTTACTCTGCAGTGACACCAAATGCAATGAAAAGGAAGCAGAAGAGGTTAAACAAGTGAAATCCTGAAACTGCTCACCAGAGAGAAGAGATCAGTGCTTAGGACAGTTATGTAACCCCCAGACACCGGATAGTTTAATCACATTCCAGTTATCCCAGCCTTACATGCCTGTGTCACTGAAGGCATTGTGGAGGCTCATTTAGTTTAAGGTGTTGTTGAAGCTGGAGGGCCCCAGGTGGAAGCATCTGCTCCTGGAACAGCCCCGACACGGCTGGGGGAATTCGTTTACTTTGCATGGAAGGGTCAGAGGAAAATTTAAACCTAAACTCTGCATCCAACCAATAAATTTTGACTCTAACTTGTTTCTTTCTAAGAAAGATGCTGCACATAAGGCTTGTGTGGCCAGGAGAGGTTTCAGATCTTCTAAACTTGCCTAATCCAATCCAGCACCTTTCTGAGTGATTTGATGTCCTGGTAGCTTATGGAAAGCCTCCAATTAGGACAAAAAATCAATGCTCCCTGACTCCATTGATACGGTCAATCAGCAGGCACAGCTTGAATTTCAGCTGACAACTCACACTGAGCTGTTCAGAGTCCTTTCACAGTGGAATAAAATGCCAATAGGAAATTATTAAGATATAATTTCAGTGGAATAAATGCAAGAAAATAACATTATTCTCACTGCATCTTCTGCAAGCATAAACAGAAACAGGAATTGTTTGGCTAATTATTTAAGGTGATTATGGAATACATTTTATTGTTCAGATACTAAATACTGTCACAGAAAATGTGTCTGCTCTTCTCTAAAAACTCTTTACTCAAATAATTCAATAAAAAGGTCTAATCATCAGAGGTTATTTTATTCCTTGCTTGTGCAATTGAAGCAGATATAAAATTCAGATCCTGTCTCTCATTTAACTTACAATATTTGCTTCAAAATTCACCTGGGTCTGAATCAAAAGCTATGCAGAAGTATGCGCACACTTTATTGTACACACTCCTCTGTGAATAAAAAATCATAAATAAAATATCTGTCATATTTTCAAGCATTGTTTGCATATCAGCTTCACAATTAGTCCAGATAAATTGTGAATTGTAAATGTTGCTGTAAGTAATGGCAGAGTCTATATTTTCCCTCCTAAGAGTGAAAGATAAATTCAATGTGTAAGACTGAAAAGTTCAAGAAGAGATTTTTTTACTTAATCTGCATGTGGAGGGGTTCTGATGGCAACTTTTTAAGGTTTTTTTCCCCAACTGTGTTTCCTTGGCATGACTTAAATATCGCTCGCTTTTACCTTAATCTGAGAGTTTGAGCCTGTTTTAATTCCTGTGATTAGACACAAAAAATGCTTAGTGGTTATTGTCTACCCACAACCTTCACCTTATAATGATCTTTTTCTTTAGATCACTGTCTCTTCTCATTTCTTATAGAACAAAACTGCACTCATGATTAAATTTAATGAAAGCCAGGAAAAAATAGGGAGGTCAGATGATTTAAATTATGTCCTTTTCCATACTGCAATACACTTCTGAAGAATTGCTTACCAGAATGGAAGATTGAAAAGCCATTTTCCATTCCCATACCATCTTGTATTTTACTTGTATGAAAAAAAAGGTATATGTCTGAAATAATTATTTTTAATGAGGAGTTATCAATTCTTTTTTCATAAGAAGTTCTGGAACAGGAGTATACAATTAAGAGATGACAGTTCAGTGATCCAAAGTATTTTTATTTCCCAAGGTGCTATGGATCAGTCCAAGTTCCTACTTCTTTCTATAGGCAGTCTAATACATTTTTCATTTCTGGAGAGTATTTTTGAACAGTTAATTCCACTTTGAAGAAATAAGAAGCTTTCCAGATGACATTTTACATTCATCAAAATATGTCATGCTAGATGTAGTAGGCCTTTCTTCTGCTAATTCACAGACAAACTGAAAAAGGATAAAAAAGCTGATTCAAATTAGTTCTAATGATGTGCATCAGGAAGACTTCAAAATTAAGCCTTAGTCAAGACAGGGAAAAGGAACAGTACTGAATATGGCTTCAAAATATTGTTCATAATATACATCTTATATAAAGATGCATCCAGCTACAAATTCAGATCAGATGGAAAAAAGGTAAGAACAGTAATTTCTGCATGCTTTCTGCCTACAGTGCTGCATACCGATTCTTTTCCCTTAGAGCTCACAGGCGAAAGTCAATAAACTGTCTTGTTTTCTTTCTTCAGTGTCAATAAGGTATTTGCCAAGGTAGGCAGCAAACATGGTTCCTGGTTCTATTAAAATTCAGAATTACACAGCAGAATATCTCCGACCCTTACAAGGCTCGTGACCCAAGGACCAAATTTATGACCCTTCTTTCAGTCAAAGATACTGATCTTCATTTATCAAGTGCTGTGAAATCTCAAAATTCATTCAGGTCATCTCTCTGTCTGTACAACGAAAGAACAGTGTCAAAGAGTCTACAGTTCTCTCTGCCTTAAAAGCAAATCCATGTCTTCCTTTTGCACACGGATCTGGACACAGTGGCTTTCATTTCATCGCCTCCAGCCTGCATTGCTACAGCTGTCACTAATGTGAAATGAAGATAAATACAAAATCTGTGCTTTGAATAAATCTATTCCTTCAAAGGCTGCAAAAGAGCACACAGTCACAGTAGGCTGTAAGGACCATGTGCATGCTGGATGGGGTTCTACAAAACTGAATACCAGGGTCTCTGTGGTAGCGTGCTTTTAATCAGGACAAGCTGCTCTGAAGCATTTTCATTTGTCTTTACTTCTCCACGTCCCACTCCCCAGTCAGCTGAAATCTAGAGGCCTGATTTTTCAAATGCATTTGTTTTTCTGGCTCCCATTACAGCAGACACAAACAATGCTACAGCTGTGGTCTTTTGGGACACATCAGGTCACCCAGGCCAGAGGGAGATAATTGAGAAGCAGAGAAGTCAGACATGGTATGTAGTACATGTAAAAGAAAATTAAATAATTCCAAGTGGTTAAAAACAGTCTCCAGGGCATTCTGCCTAGGAAAAGCTTTCCTGTAGTGTGACTGTTCTCCTTTAAGCGTGAGTAAGGAAAAAGAAATGACTGGCTATTTCTCTTCTCCATCTTCATCTTCAAGAGGAAGAGGAAGCCAGCGGGAAAGCTGCCAGCTTTCCCTGTCCAAGGGCGAGCTGGGAGCCCATTCTTGGGGCTAGGCACACTCACATACTCAAACCATTGCTCACATCCAAAAGTCCATTTAAACATTACAAAAAATCCCTAACACAGAATATAAAGATTTCTCTACATAACACTAGTATACTTCTCAACTGCATTCCCTTCTTTTTATTATTAATTCACCAAAATTGGAGCAATAATATAAAATTGAAAGTATCTCTTCTTGTCCTAGATAGCTCAGTAGCCTCTTGGCACATTATCATGATGTCTTTGCTTGCTGAAAGTCTCTCTGATATTTGGAATTCATTGTTGGAAGATCTCTAGAGGAAATGCTGAAAGGTAGCAGTCTGCATTTGAGCCAAAAAGTGGAATCTGTATATACAGAATGACAAGCCACATCAGAACAATGACATTTCTTCATTTCTATTTCCCTCTGTTCTCTTACCATCTCTGGAGTAACCACTCCATTTATAAAAGTTAGGATGCATCTGGAGCCTCTAGACATTTCCTTCAGCTCTGAGTTTTCTTAAGGAATTACGTCTTTAAAATTGGTACTCAAGTAGCTGCCTTTCCTTGCAAATTGACATTTTGCATCTGGATCAAAGCACTTCCTGGGAGTCTCAGGTTTCTCTCTTATTCAACACTTCTGTGTTTGAATAAGAATTATTCTTATTCAACACTTCATGTGTTTCCGTGAATGTTGTTTGCTCTCTTTCTTCTCATCTAAATGCAATTTTTTAAGGTCTTCTGTCCTCATGTCTCCTAATTCCGGTGATCTGAACCCTGAGTCTTTTTCCCCAAATTCATTCTACTTACAAGTTTTTTCTCTCCAGTCTCTGCCTCCAGCTCCTGTGGTAGTTGTTCACACAACCCCTTTGCTGTACATTTCACCACGCACTGGGCAGCCCCAGTCAGCTCTCCAGGGCTGTTTTCACCAAACACTGTCTTCTTCTGATCTCTCACTGTTTGTGTTTTACCAATCTTGTCATTTTCTGTGCTTCTTTCCCACTTGTTCCTAGCCAACAGGACCGCAAACTTTTATATGGCCACCCAGTTCTTCCAGTTCAATGACATTTTTTCATCTTAAGATATCTCCTTTCTATTCTCTTTCCTTTCTCCTATGAGCATAATTGTGTATTTTCCCTGTTTCAGTCACGACTCCTAAGTCCTCCTAGACAAATGACTCTGCTTTTGCAAATCCATTGACCACAGCTCTAGATCTTTTCACATCTTTTACCTGACATCACACTTTTTCGTATTTCCCCCTTCATTATTTTTCTTGAATAAAGAACTGTGGAGCATACCAAATTAAAATTACATTTTAACCTCTCTATTTCATGACACTTTACCTCTTCATGACCTCATTTTTCTTGTACAATTTCCCCCTCCTTTTTAAATGTGATCTCTTCTGTTTGTCTTCACAGCTTCATGTCTCCAGTACCATTTCTTTTGCATTTCTCCTGGACTCTTTTCCATCTTTACCTTCACAGTACAAAGATGTTTTATTCTGTTCTGTCTAAACAACAATAAAAAAAACCTCCTTTAGTTCTATTTGGTTTCGCAATAACTACATCTGCCAATTGTCCCTTTACTTTCAGTTTATTCTGCATGCCAGTTACGACTGGTGTCCATCAACAGACACAGATGGCTCTTGTCCAAGCTCTCAGCTTCTGCATTCTCAAGCACTACAACATCCTTGACTAATTCATTCCTGCCTTCCCGGCCCTTCTACAAAGATTGTTTTACTATTTCCTAATTTTGAGCACATCAACTTTCTCTCTTCATTCCTCCACTGCTATCCTGCCTTCATATTATCAAACTTGAATAAAAGTAAAGTGTTACATATCGTCACAGCCTAACCCTATTCCATCTATCAAAAGTTAAATAAATAAACAAATAAATAATAACAATAACAAATGATGCATGGAAACACACTACCTCCAAGATTATGAGATTTGAATGTCTCATTGTGAAAACTTTAATTTAAATTGGCACATCTAACAGATAGCTTCTCTCCCAAGTTATAGTCACATCACTGAAGTTCCTGTTCATATATTTTGGATAAATTTTCTTTCTTTGTATTAATGGCTTGCATCTGGTGCCTTACTTAAACTGAGTAATACTTTGTTTCATGACTTAGTCCACTGAGGTCATGACTTGCAAAGAAAAGTGTTATTTAATTGGAGCCAAGATAATATAACTTGTCTATAACAAAACTTGACTTTTAAATATTATTTTTAAATTTGTATTTGAAATTTGTTTTTTTAAATTTGTTTTTAAATTTTAATTTTTTTTTTTTTAAATATGTCAATCACGTCTAACAGTCAAGGATCAGAGGCTGTGTGACTTCATTAGATAAAAGAATACGATTCATGGATTTTTCCCATATGCTGTTGTTCACGTTGTGAGCAGAATAAGGAGATAGGTCACTGGTGCACTTCATTTCACGGTACATGACAACTGGCGTGCAAACAGAATGCAATCTCAAACTGGTTTATCTTCTTTCAACTGCCTTTGATCTTCCATTGTGTATTTCTGTACATCAATGGTTCAATAACCTTTATATGTATGCAATGACAGCTGACATCAGATTAATTGATTTTTACACAAGTACCTTAGAAATATGATTCAATAATTAGTAAATAATCATGTTCCTGACTGAAAGGTAATATACTATTTTACAAAGGGGTGAATCTATCATTTTAATAATTTCAAATTGATTTGATGAATGTGATTCTATCAGGCACCATTCTGCTTTGCTCCAGTCTTCAAAAGTACACTTATTAATAGACCTTCTGTTTTCCACAGGAGTGCTGTGGATTCTATGTTCAGTCTGGAATATTTTTTTTCGATAGGTCATAGACTAACAGAAATAACAAACTTTACCACAATTGTTTTAAGAAGCTTATGTTGTTCTAAGAGATTCATTTTAATGGTTTTTCCAATGACTAAACCTCTAGCTTCTCATCTAAGTTTAGCTGGTCAAGGCCTAAATTAAAAATAGGATGAAGGGGAAAAAAGCTCCCTTAGGGCTGCTCTGTATATCACCATTGATTCAGTTGTGTAATGTACCTGTGGCATTCTTATGCCAAGGGAGGACACACAGGTTGCCTGAACCAAAGGGATATATCCAAAGGACAAAGTAACAGAAGAAGAAAATAGCAAGACCAGAGGAAATGAAATTAAATTAAGTGCTCACAAGTCAAAGTTGCTAAGAGAAGATGATAAAGCAAATGTATACAAAGAGCTGGTAGCTTCATTGGAATTAAAACTGTAAATTTGACTCTATGGGTTTGAAGAATATAGTTTGAAGTAAAAATTAGTTCCGTGAATTAAAAATAATTAGTTCTTTTTTCTACTAATAAATTTCTTTCTACTATTGCACCCAATCCAAGTCTCACATCTGTCTATAATGAACTGTGAAGCTTTATATAAAATTGAATGTCTTAATAACAATTAGAGTTGCATACTTTCATGGCCTTGAATGTACTTTAGTCAAGCACTGGACTTCTGAAGTGACACTTCAGCCAGCTTTTGCTAAATAGGTCAATTAAACCTTGAGATTAATTGGTTTAAAAGTGCCAGAGCTGAAAGCCTCTAACCTCTCTTTCTTAAAATTGGTGAGCCTACCTTTGTTAAGTTCTTTTTTTCCCTCTCTTTTTATATGGTTTCTATGTAGAAATGCATTGAAATGTGTCACCTGTGTTAAAATGGTACTGATCAAATTATTACTGTTTGGTTTTATTTTTATCCTGTTGCATCCCTACCCTCCAAACAGGATCCATTTCCAGGCAAGGGAGTTTGTGTGGAAAGATGAACACTGCACAACTGCATCAATGAAAATACCAAAGTCAGCTCTGCCAACTATGATTTTATTCTTATAGTCTAGCTCTGGTAATAGAAAAACTAATCTGTAAAAAAAAAGCCACTGCATGGCCTGACTCTGTAACTCCTGCCTTTCCCATTCCCATTGCTTGTTCTTAAGAGAGCTCTCCTATCCCACCTTGTGTTTAGCAAGCAAAGTTGAGTAAAGGTGGAAAATACCCGGTGGTCAGAGCTGAGTAAGCCAGTGTGGGGGTCTGGAGGAAGGTTGTGGAGTGTCTGGGTGGCCACTGCTCCAGCAGTAGCATCAGCAGCTCCTCCAGCCTCCAGTCCCCATTGTCACCCCCCGGAGCAGGAACAGAGAATGGAACACATCTGTCCAGCATAGCAGATGGGCACTGCTGTGGCCAGAGGCCCTTGTGTCTCCCACCCAGATGTGGCTGCAGAGGGAAGGAACGAAACTCCATGTTGGATTGTTCAACTCTTTATGCTTGAAAAATGCCATGGGTGGAGCTGGGGAGATTGTTGTCTTTTAAATACAGAGATGCTCCTTCCATCCAGGGAGTGGCTGGAAATGCTGTCATCCCTCAGGCTCGTCTTCACTGGGAAAATTGTGAAACCTCTTTCCTCAGCTCCCCACCATCTCCCAGTATGTTTCACAAAACCTACTCTGCAAGGGCTTCCTCCACCTACACAGGAGTCCCTCTCTTCTCCCACGGGAACTCAGGCCATCACCAGACCACTTTAGGTCTCCCCATCATCCTCTCCCTTTGCCAGTGCTTCCCTCCAGATGTTCAGTATCTGATTCTGCCATCGCACTGGTTGTTCTGGTTGTCAGGGGAGCCAGGATTATCTTCTGTGAGGGAGGATTATAGCAGCAGGGGGAGGTTAGAGAGCACAGGAGGGCAGCTTGCAAAACCACCAGACGTGGCGTTGCGTGGCAGGAGGATGGAGGGAAACACTGGGGCAGTTCTGGAGGTTCTGACATGGCAGAAATGCAGGAGCCCTCAGTGACCAGCTTTGTGGAAAGCTAAAGCAGGAGTGTCACATTGTGAAGGACAGCAGCACAGAGTTCAGTAACAACCAGATGTTAACTCAAAATGAGGCACTTTTAATACTCCTAGAGGGGATTTCCACTTCAAGCAAGGTAGTTCATTCAATATTTCCCCTGAAAGAGATGTAAGGTCTGAGAATGAGCCTCGGGAACATTTTTCCCTTCCGCCCTTAGAAAGCCTGCCTAATGTTCCGAAAAGCCATCCTAATCCTGTCAGCAGAAATGCCTGAGAGACAGTAAGCCAGCTCTTCCCAGTACAGCAGAAGCAGAAGAAACACTGCAGTGCACAGAATAATTCTTGTTTGACCTAAACTTCTGTTCCTTTACATGTTAAAAATTTTTTGCTACATATTTCTAAACTGCAAGCGCTCCTCAAAGAGTGATGGTTTTACCCAGCATAACACAGATTGGGGACCAGGTCTCAGTCCATGTTAGCTGACATGGCTCCACCAGCCAGAGGCCAGCCCTGTCAATTTGGATGCCAATACATTGATTTAAGCTGCTTGTTGTGCTCACACTCTGTGTAATTAATGCAGATGGAGAAATTAATGTCCCTTCTGAGCACTGTCCATAGCTGTTGTATGAGTCTGTCAGAGAGGGGGTGACTGCGAACAGAGAGGTGCCAAGCAGACACACACCAGCTGTTGTAGGCATGCAGGTTGCATTTAAAAAGGTGTGTAGCAAGTTAGTAACTTCACCGGTCACCAAAGTTACCAAAAGTGCAGCAGTTCTTTCATATCTCAATATTGCTTAAATTCTTAAGGCTTAAAATCTGCAGTGAGATGTTGTTGCAACATGGTGATTGATCTCCCTAAATTGATAATTATCCCTCCTGAATATGGGAGAACAAGGGATGCCTCCGAGCCCATACTGTCCGTACCAGTAAGATATGTTACAGCAATTCTGATAATCAAGGTAACAAAACCTGCATTCCCTTTTACCCCCTCCTACCCACGCCATTTGTGCTGGCAGCTGGTTACACCCCAACAGGTCCTGTCTCAGAGAGAAACCTGTGGTAGGAAGAAGCTCAGGGAAGGGATAGTCCTAAATAAATCCCCACTGCTTCAGTCTTTGAAAAGACAGTAGAAGGGGAATGAGATGAACCTCGGGTTGCTGGGAGGACCCAGCTTCCCCGAGGTGAAATACCAGCAATATGCCTGGCTGGAGCCAGCACTGTAGAACTTCATTTATTTCCACTTTAGATGCCTGGCTTTTTGCCTTCGTCTGAACCCAGCAACCAGAGCATGAAATGCTCGCTTTCACATTCAGCACAAAGCCCAGTCTGCACTTTATATCCCTTTTTCTTCCCTCCAGTGTTTCTTGGTACAGACAAGAAATTAGAGCCAGCAAAGGGGTTAAAACCAAAGGCAGGACCTACAGGTTCCAACAAATTTGACAAACCCCTTTTCCCTCTCTTTTCTCCCTCTGACAAAGATTTTTCTTGTCACACTGCACATCCAGCCTTCCTAGAGTCCACAGGTAATGTTCATCTGCCACAGCGACGGGCTCAGACTCTTGGAGGCACAGTCGCACCATCTATAAACAATAAAATTCCTAGCTGCTATAATCATGTTGTCAGCAATGAGTAATATGTTCTGCAAAAAATGCCTGAGGAAGCTGCTGGAGTATGCTGAAGGTGGCTATAAACTATCCTTCTGAGAACAGTTTCTTGACAGCTGGTCAAAATATCAACCAAAGAGTTACTGAAATATTCATCACAATTTTCTTTGCCTTCTTAAATTATGTTATTCATATTAAAATAGCCATGATGTTAGGAGGTATTGTGAGGGCAGAATTCAAACTCTCCTCTCCAACACACACTCCCCAGACACCAGGGCTCCTATCAGCATTTTGACAAGCTCGTGTCAAGAAACGATGTGACCCTGACTAAAAATTAGTTGTTTAAGAGAACTGTGAAAAAATTGGGATCTCTCTCTTTAAACGTTTGACCCTGAGGCAGAAGGGCGATGGGGGAGAGAGAAGGAGAGAGAATATGATAATCGCTTTAGATAACAACCTGAGTCATGGTAATAGCAGCCTAATTGCTATCCAAGTGCTTTCAGCAGGAAACAGGCACACCTAGAGAGGCACCCGTGCAGAGCAAGATTAGTTTTAAATGGAAGAAGGACAGAGATATAAATGCACTTTTATCTGAGTGTAGTGGAAACTAAGAAATAGTTGTTTATGTAGAAACTACCTGAAATCCAAGAGCTGCTTCAGATAATGGCATGTGGCTGGTATGTAATTCATGTGAGAAACAGGCACACTACAGGGCTCAAAGTGAAATGGGCATTTATATTTAGGCAGAGAAAAGAAAATAACCGTATGTGGGGAAGAAGTGGCTGATGCTATCTTTCCAGAATAAATCAGCTTCTGCAATGATTATGACCTTTTTACAAAATAAAATAAAATTAGTAATGTCAGTCTGACAATACGAAATAGGATCTTGAAAGTCAGTATGACTGCAGTAAGTCATTTGCTTGGAAGAAAGCTGCCTGAGAATGGAACAGTTTGTAGTTGATTGATAAATATCAAACATGCCCTTCACATGCATGAGCCTGCTTTTGTATGTATAAGATTTGTTGTTCTTCTCCAGTGCTGCTCTCTGAGCACGGCCCCTGGCTCTGCAGCCCCCTGGCACAGCAGCTGGGGGAGGTTTCTCCTCGGATTCGGGCAGAGCTCTTGGCTCCTGCTCTCCAGCCACCCTCCCTCTCTCCTGCTTCGGTTCTGAGAAAGGGGACATGGTGACCAGGTGCTGCCCACGCGTCTGGGGCGGAAATGAACATTGGGATTTCTGAGTAAGAGACGATAAAATGCTGTTTTGTTTGCACAGGACGAGGTCTGTGGAGTGGGGAGAGTTGAGTGCAAGAATCGATTGCGTCCTCTGATGAAGGAGTCAGATCTTTCAGCAAGGGTATTGATTTATGCATTCAACTCTGCAAGTTGTTTTCCACTGCATCTTTTGGAACTAAAACTCAGTGATGTGAATGTCAATAGGAATGAACAAAAGCCTCGTGTATTGAAAAGCCTGAATCTGTATCTGTAGAATATAAAAACTGTTACACTTCCTTGCTTTTGCTCTCCTCTGCAAGTCATTTTCCAGGTTGTTGATAATGGATTTTGCACGCAGAATGTATGTGTGTGCCTATGCATTACCATGATTGCTATTTTCCCCTAAAAATAGCACTTTTTTTTGTATTTGCAAATAGCATTTGATCACAGTGTAGAAATATTGCATGCCAGAAATTATCTATCTTGAATTCCTGAATAATAGTATTTGGGTAGGCTGTCATGGCAACAGAGGTACACCCTCTGGATTCAAGCATTACAGGTTCTCATGGCAACTTTCTTTTGTATACCTGCACATGCAGGAAAATATGCTGAGCTATCCCAGTAATCTCTGGAAAAACAGCAGCAATAGAATAAACTGACACGTTTATCACCTTACATTTGTTTTTGAAATATACACAAAAACCTGCCTTAAATTAAAAAAAGAAAAATCAGAAAAAAAAAAGAAAAAGCACACAAAGGCCAAAACAACAGTGTGGAAACAATAACAAAAAATCATTTTATGAATATTTAGTGTAAATTAGTATTTATACTGATACTCAGAACTTCAACCAATGGTTGATTGACATTGTCAATACATTTTACATTATGAACACAGAGTACGTACCAACCCTTGCCATGAGGCAGCTCTGGTTATTTGTTCTTTCTTCTTTTTTAAGACTTGGTGAAATTTTGCCAAATAGGACCTTCTATCAGAAGTACATCAGGTTCAAATGACCTTGACCTGTGATACAACAATCCTAACAGAAGAAGTGTTCAGCCATGCCCTCCATTTCAGCTTTTCTTCTGCATTCCAGGGCACTGTTCACATTAATCCAATGGACTTTGGAGTAGCCCTTTTTCTTTAATGTGCAATTCTCTTAACAAAGGTGAATTCTCCTTCCTCTTCTCCCTTTATTACCACCACTGCCCCCACATGACCCCTCCACAGCGTCAGGTGTGTAAGTACCTGGTAAAAGTGGTGTTTGTCTGTGATCACAGGACCCCAGTGCTCATTGTGAGGGCTCAGGTCAGTGCAAACCACACAGGTTTACACACACACTCCTGAGGATGATGTCTGTTTGGAAACAGAGCTTGTGCTTCACAAAAAGTGGTGGGAACTCTTGAACAGGAAGACACCAATTAAATAATTAGGGTTAGCATAGAAAGAACAGTGAAGTGTCTATCCCTCAATATCTTTAGGAACAAATGATAAAACCTTCTGGGAAGGATGTCCTAAGTAAAGCCCTTCGGGGCAGGGAGGTGAACTAGATGGCATCCTAAATTCTGTATTTCTGTGGCTGTGACATCACTATGCTTGCTTGTCCTTGCATGAGTGTAAGCCTGCACAAGCACAGACCCAGGGTAGGATGGCAGATGCCAGAGAGAGGAAATTTGAAATGATGCACTAAGTATGAGGGAAGAAAATGAACACCTGAGCATGTGGAAGAGTTTCACTTCCTCTTAGTCGTTTTTCTACGAAATTTTTTTAATGTCTGAGGTTCACTAAAAACACTTAAAAAAAAAAAACAACTTACTGGCCCACAATAGTAGCTGCACAGCACAGGAGTACATGTAGTTTTCCTTATTTAATATGTACTTAAAGGTTTTATTTAAGTGGTGGGTGGTAAACACATTTTTATTAAGAAGAAAGTATCTTAAACTAAAAACTGACTTTGAAGAACATACAAACTTTCTAACATTTAAACACTAAGCATTAATGTGACTATATTGGGAAATATGCAGAGTAGGTGTGCTCATTTCTGAGGAAATCTTCCCACTGGCAATTTGTAAGAAGCGGCTAATGACAATGTCTTTGGCCTTGACAGTCTCCATGTTCCTTTCCCGTGACATTTGCATGCTGATTTGATCCACGTTAGTCATGATTAGCTCCGAGGCCAGGATCTGGGTGGGGGATGCCCTGTTTGCTGTGCTGTCCATGATGTATTGCTTATACAGTTCCACCAGCTTCTGCTCCAGGTAGTCGTTCAGGGCAGAGTCGGAGAGGGGCTGCAGGTGGGGCCCTAAGCTCGTCAGCCGCCAGCACGAGGAGTAGCCTTGGACTGGCCTGCGGATGGTGTCACTTGTGGGGGGAGCCTTCACAGACTCCATGGGGGGAGGAATCTCTGAGGACTCCAAGAAGGGGCCTATGCCGCTGTCACAAGCATAATCTGTTGTGACTGAGCTAATTGGCACCACATAGTCCCCAGCTATATGCAAATCATTGTAGTTCTTGCAAATGCTCTTGCAGGAAGGTGGAACCAGGTAGGTGACCTTTTTCGTCAGCTCGTTGCAGACATGTGTAGCTGGAGGTGGCTGCCCTGTGGGTGTTGGGTGCTGGACAGGCTGTGGGAGATTATCCTTCTGCCTTCTGCTGTGCTTGCTACCTCTAGAGCAGACTGAGGAAATGCACTTGCCAGCAGATCTGCACCTCTGGAGGAGGCTTTTTCCTTGTGCTTCGCATGTGGAAGAATAATTAATGGACCTCATTTCATACACCCCTTCATCAGGCAAACTCTTGTAGAGCGCAGGGTTCAGGTCTTCACAAAAGTAGGTGATTCTATGAAGGTAACCTTCCGACAGCATCCTTCTCCAAAGGAAAGGAACCACCAGCAGACAGAAAAATGATAAGAAGAAGTCAATTACAAAAAGTTCATTTTAAACTCCCTGAGCTGTGATTACACTCGCCAGTCTGTTACTGGCTGCAAAGAGAAGTCTCCGATTTGGATGTGAACAAGAGTGTCTCTGCCTTGCTAGAGGACTTGAGTCAGTGAGTGAAGGGATCAGCCAGTCTCCCTGTCGTGCTGTTAACTCAATCTCATCAATCATATTCTGTATAAAATAACATATGGCACATCCAGTGCATCCAATGGCGAGTGAGTTGTGGAGAGAGAGACATGAAGTCTTTTGTTGTGGAACAGCTGCTGTAATAGCTTATATACATCTGATTTTGCTCTGGAATTCATTAAGAAGCCAGGGGCTTCCCCCTTTTTCTCATACACTTTTAAGAAGCCAGGGGTTTCCCCCTTTTCCTCATATGATTTGAAGCAACTTTTGTTGTGTGTGGTTTGTCAGCTGCCTCTGAACTATGATGATTTGAGATTCGTATTGAGAGTATCACCCCTTCTGTTCCAGACTAGTCAACAGCTGTAGGTGTGGTTTTTTTCATTAAAAAATCTCAGACCATTAAATTTGCACTTTGCACTTCTGCATTGAAATCAGGATGGAATTAATTGTCTCTAACTTTTAGACATGAAAATATGAGTGGAAAAAGCAAAACTTTTTGGAGGCATGATTCATCTGGCCTGGTTTATACACCTAAATCAAAATGAAATGAATTGTGCCCTAGATTTGCTTACTACCCTCCAGTTGCTATAAAAGGATCTTAAACTAGATCCTAGAGGTAGATGCCTGCAGGGTACTTTTGAAGAGACAGATTCCAGTGCAATGCATAGGAAAGTGCACACTTCAGAAGTACTCCAGCTCACTCTTTCACTGTGGGATTAGTCGTACCACAGCTCTGGAATCAGTTTTCATTGCATTTCTGCAAAGGCACAGTCAGGTTCCAGCAGTCACTAACTGTCTCCACTCTCTGAGCAGGCAGTTCAGACCCAAAAGCTGCACAGACATGTTAGTAATTAAGGACAGGACTTGCTAGCAAGGTCACACATGCATCTGCACATCAGTAAATTTCTGTTCAAGTTTTAGCGGCTCCAATATGACAAAAATTGTTTTAAGTCCACCTCTCTTTTTTTTTTCTTTAAACAGATGTCAAGGATACAATCAATGGAAAAGATGTTCTAAAGAAATTGCTTGGTCCAGCAAAGGAAAAGTAGATTTAAAGTAAAAATAAATTAAAAATAAAATTATATAGTACAAATGGTCTTTTCCAAGAGTGAAGGGACTCTCATTTCTTAGTAAAGATTTTCATGTGTCACAGTTGCTAGTGAAAAATGCTACAATAATAATTGTTGGCTAAATCCTGTCTAAGCATGGAGATAGACTTTCCACAGACATTAGGAAGGAGACAGTGTGAGAAAAGACTTTCCTTGAGTAGAGTCAATCACTCCACACCATGAAGAAGGTTGAAGGGAAAATAACCTTCCTTCAGGCAGAAATATTAATGGGAATTAGATGTGTCCAAACACTTGCCTTGGTGACCCTGGATTCTCTTTTTTGCTGCAGTTGTGTGAGATTTCCCACAGGCAGTAACATTTAATTAAAAGTGGCCTATTTATACAGAAGGAAAAAAATCATGTTTGGGGCTTGGCAGTCCTTGCAGTATGCTGCTGTTGTCTTGCTTTAGGTTTTAGCTTTGATTAAGATGCCCCCACAGAAATCTTAGCCAAATGCTAGAGCTGCTCAGGTTATCAACTCTCTCTTCTGCTTCTGTTCCTCTCTTTTGCAAAGGCTGATCCCTTCCCCCAGCCATCCATGGCCAGATGTCTTTATTGCAAAGTCACCACTGACTGTGACTAGCTTGAATCTGGAACTGTTATACATTTATTCATATGTTATTTTTAATGTGGATTCAGAGAAATGAGTGGAAATGTAACTTATGAACATTTCCACTGCTCAACCAACATAGGCAAAGGCAGTTGTCTTCAGGCAGCACATGACACTTTGGTCTTTCCTGCTCCCCAGATGTGAGTTGTTTCTGCCATAAGGTGCTACATGAGGGAAATGAAACTGCTGGTTTCATTTCTTTGCAGTGCATTCTGTTATGCTTATTTTAAGAGCATTGGGGCACACTGTCTGAGACAGGAGTGGAAACAAAAGAACTGGCAAATTCAAAAATATTAGTGTCTCATTGTGTTCAGAGTTGTGTTCTCCTGAATGAGTTACATGCTTACCCTCTGAAGCTGGCAAAGGCTGCCACACTAATCTGGCTTTTCCCAGCTCTACAAGGAAATCTGACTGAAGTTTTGATAGGCAGTGTTGAGAGCATGAATGCAAAAGGGAGGTGCATGTATCTGTGGTGTCTCTTGTCCTAGTACTTAATATAATATATACCTTTGTCAAGTTATTATCCCATCATCCCAACAGTCATGCAACTGTGTCACCTTTAATTTTTGCATTTTAAATCTGATAAGGATTGCAGTTTTCATTAATTCTGCTTTCTCGTGCCTCTTTTCTTAATCCCCTCTCCGTGCCACAGACACACATACACCAGGATTCCGAGGGCACAGAGATTATATCTAATGTCTTTCAATATTTGGGTTTCATGCTCCTCAAATCCAGATTTCACTTTTACCTGCCTGAAAATAATTGTGTAACTTTTTGTTACGCAAGCTTTTACAATTCTGATCTGACACATTTTGCATGTGAGGTGAATGAAGACATTTTCCTTGTGTAGCTACTGCCCTGGCAATGGGCACTGACTACATTCTGTCTAAGCCTAGTGGAGATAGAGGGAGAAAACTGTCTGGTTTACACTGTCTTTTCTTTCTGACATAGTCTTTATTACTGTCAGATGATCTTAAAAACTCATATCTCTTGCCTGGGGTTTTTGTTCAGTTCTTCAGCAGAAGAAAAGCCTGAAGGCAGGATGAATGTTTAAAATCACATGGAGAATCCAGGGGTGTTACCAGCATGTGGCAGCAAATTTGCTAGGTTGTAATGCTTGTAGACAGTACCAGTGTTTGCATAAAGATCTCAAATTACAGTCTGAGAACAGGAAAACAGAATGGGAGTTCTTGGCTCAGGATAAGCAAGACACTTACGGAAAGCCTAAGAAGTGTACACAAAGAGATATAAATTGTGTCCTGTTCAAAAACCTGAGCAAGATGAAAAGTTGCTACTGAGAATGGAAACAACATGGTGCCAGCTGGGATCGCAGGTCAGTGGGGAAAGGGACATTCTTCTGCATTTCAAAAGGAAGGGATGGAAACTCACAGAAGAGACAATCTGTGTTGGATATGTCTGACTTTCAGATCCCTGAGCAGGGCTCTGACCGGCATTAAAGTTGTGCTGCTGGGGATTGGAGCTCGAGTCTTACCACAGGGTATACCTTGAGTTCTATCTGATTTACTAGATGGGATCCCAGATGACAGTCTCCCTGTCTCGAGGGCACTCAAATCCTATGGATCCATCCGTAGTACTTTTTCCCTATTTTAAGAGACATTTTTCCAGGCTGTGGAGATACAGACATATACCCTCAGTGAGATGTGGGATCTACCTGAGATTGCCAGACACACATGCAAGAGTCCTGGCAAGAAGGATAGTCTGTAGAGCAAGCTTACAAGTATTGCAGGACCCATATCTCACCTTCCCCTGGGGCTGGTGTGGAACAGCTCCCAGGAAGCCTCCGCACAGCCAGAGTGGGAAAACCAGGACAGTGAAGAAGGTAGTATAATGAGTATAATGAGCTGTGCACATGGGTAAGTAGAGGCTCTCTTTAATGCCTGAAAACTACAGTTCTTTGGTATCTGAACCTCATTTGGCTTGAGTACAGATAATGCTGATGACACCAAACTGTGTGGTGAGATGGACACATCTTACAGGGAGACCTGCACAGGCTGGGAAGCGGGCCAGCAATAACAGCATAAGGTTTAACAAAGGCAAGTGGCAGCTCCTGCACTGGAATGACACAACCAAAGAGCCCAGCACAGGACCTGTGTGCCTGGGGAGCCCTGCTGAGAGGGACCTGGGGGCCCTGGTGCACAACAAGGTGACCCTGAGCCAGCAGTGCAGCGCTGCAGTAATGAGGAAAATCAGATCCTGGGCTGCACCCCCAGGGGCACGGCTGGCTGAGATAGAGATGGGATCTTCCCACTCAGCATTTGTCAGGCTGCCCCTGGAGCATCCAGTTCTGGTCCCCAAAAATTCAAAAAAGGTGTAGACAGACTGGAGAGGGTCCAATGGAGGGCCGAGAAGATGATCAAAGGGCTGGAAAATCTGCCTTGTGAGAAAAGTTTGAAGGAGTTAGGACTCTTCTCCCCAGAGAAAAGAAGACTGGGGGAAGGGGAGAGCTCATCATAGTATTCCAGTATTTGCAGCTGCAAAGAAGACAGAGGCTCTCTCTTCACAAGCAGCCACATGGAGAAGACAAGTGGCAATGAGCAGAAGTTGCATTGGAATAGAATCGCAAAATCATTTTGGCTGGAAAAGGCCTCTAAGATCACTAAGTCCAAACCTTAACCCAGCACCACCATGTTCACTGCTAAGCCATGTCCCCAAGTGCCACATCCACATGATTTTTAATGCTCCCAGGGATAAGACGGAAGAGGTTTCATATCAATATGAGAAGGCAATTTTTTACAGTGAGAACAATTTATGACTGGAACAACTTCCCCAGAGACATGGTGGAGTCCCCTTCACTGGATGTTTTCAAGGTGGGATTGGACAAGGTTCTACATAATCTCATCTAAGCTTCCTTTCCCATGAAAGGTTGGACCAGATGATATTTCGAGGTCTTTTCCAACTTATGCTGCTCTCTGACTATGATTCTACAAGAGCAGTGGCTGCTGTTTGATGTAGAAGTGGCTCACTTTGCCCACAGCAGAGGAGAAGATGAATAGCCAGGGGGTGGTTTTGCACAAGCATCCGAATGCTGCCCACTATGTGTCACTTCCTCTCCGTGCTGCTGCTGCTGCTGCGGCTCTGGAAGATCTGGTGCCTGCAGAGCTGCACCATGAGGCTCTTTCAGCAGTCATCATAAACCAAATCACTCTTGTCCCCTCCCCACAGCTCTCTTCACTCTGATCTTTTCATCTTTCCATAGGAGAAAACATAAGCCCTGCTCATCTTCTTTATTCACATGTCAACAGTTGAAGAGATGCAGAAAAGCTAGGAGTACCTTGCCCGTGGGGGAATGTGGGCTGGTTTGAGGGGAACAAGTAGGTTTGAGATGATAGTAATCCTGTATATCAAGAGTATGAGGGAATCTCCTGGAAGTACAGGCTAAAGGAAGCAAGAGAGGAGAGACAACTTCCCCAAGAAGACTACAATACTGTTGAATGCTCTTGTTATACAAGTGCCTACTCATTTTTGATCATGCTAAATGGATGACAGTGAGTTTCAGGAGCATTCAGCTTCTTTCATTTAGAACCAAATACATTCTCAGTGTATTTTTAAATGCTGTTGTATCTCTAAGTTGAGTTTCTGGGTACGTGCTTCCATAAAAATACAATGAAAACTGTATGTAAATATAGCTTCTTGAACTCTGGAAGTTTCCCATCCAAGTTAGTCTTATCAGTTCAAGTTCCTTGAAACTTCATAGAGAACAAGCCTGGTTCATCATTTTCCATACCTTTTTTCATCATCTATACCTATACAAAGTTGGTTTAGGACCCCATCAGTCTTGTTCAATAGCATTTTACATCTCATATCCGCAGCTGTGAACAACAGCGTGAAATCTGAGGCAGGAAAGAATCAGGCTCCATATTCATAAGGAAGACTTGACTACATAATATTTCTGCCCTGTGCTTTTATCATTTTCTTCCTGGGGTGGAAATCATTTCATGTCTCTGGATGTCTGTGTTTATTTTAATGAGATGTTAGCTGTTATGACTGAACGACATGTACTACAGTATTTTGTATCTAAGCATTTGAAGTAAAGGGGCAGGGCAATAAATCCACGTGAACTCTTACAGAAGAGAATATAATATCTAGAAATGAAAAGAATAAAGGGTAAATCAAGAAAGACAGAAAAGGCTGAAGGTGTTTCCCAGAAGGAGTGAGGGAAATGGTCCACAAAAAAGGCATTGAAATGCTAGTCACATTTGCTGTAGAGCATAAAAAAGAGGAGAGAGGAGGCATGTTGTGCATGTACACCCATGTCAAGCTGAGAATTTGCAGCAAACCAGGAAATTCACTGAGAATTGGGAAAATGCAGTTATAAAGTTTCTTTGTTTATAATTTTTAACATCATCATGTTTTCAGAGAAGTCTCATCTTTCTTTCTATGAACTTTTTTTTAATATATGATGCCCTTATTCATCTATTTTGGTGCCTATTTTTATTTATAATCTACCAATAGAGTACTCCAGTTGGAGGACTTTACTTAGTACAGTAACATGCACAGAAATTTCAATAACTATATCTTAATTATGATAAAAGCAAGACATCTAGTAAGACTCACTTTAAAAATAATCTGAAAAGCCTGTTTAGTCTGATTTTATGAAAGTCTTTAGAAATATCAGAGGAGAAATTTTATTTGTTTTCATTTTGAGGTGTCATTGCAACCACAGTTGGTCATTTTTGTGAAGATGGCATCTTAGAAATGTTCTCATCACTTCTTAAGGCAGCAGAAACTGCCTGTGGACAGAGGCTGAGACTCTGCAAACACATGTGCATTCAAAACAGAAAAAGTGCATCTTGATTTTACTGGCTATCAGCTGTGGTCCCACAAAACAGAACCAAGACACTTTGATAAGCAAGAGCAACATTTTCATACATTTATATAATGTGCAGTATATTATAGTTCTTACCTCCAAAGATACAGCTGCTGACCAGGTACAGAAAAATTTATGTCTTCTAACTAGTTTGAAGCTTCCCGTGAGTCTGTCCTACCCCAAAATGCAATGCTCTGTTTTTATTTCCTTTTTAATTACACTTCTAAGATAACATCTGTTTTACTTCTAATCCTCTATAGCAAAGAAGTGTAGAAAGAAAGTCCCTTAGGAGATGAGGGGGTTTTATAACTGACTGAGCTGCAACACACTGAACTTGCTTCCTCTTTTATGTCCAAATGAAACCTCATTGTGAAACTGTGTACTGTTAAAATAGCTGATTGCAACACACTCAGTCCAGGCAGACGGACTGTTGTAAGAAAAACTCTGGTGAGTCAAATACTCAGAACAATCTTAGAGAAACTGTTCATCTGTTGGCAGCTTACAGTGCACCCCATTTCAGCCACTATCCATCCCTCTCCTTTTAGCTGACACAGTGAGTCTTTTGACAAGACTGCCATGCCAAATAAGTTAGAAGAGTGAGGTGCCAAAGCAGAAATGCATTGCACAGCAGGCCTACTTTGTTGTCTGTGGACCTTTGCACATATAATTTTCCACCAAACAGCACAACACAGCTCCTTTATCAGGCTTTGCTTTGACAAACTTGGAAACACTTGTCAGGACAAAAGTTAGACCTGAAAGTTAGGCCTTGTCTGTTTTAGCACTCAGTACCATACCCAGGCAGTTTGTCTTAGCAGGGACAGTGGATGAAAATACCTGGAGCAAGCAGGAATTCATCCTCCAAGCGTGAGGTGTGTGAACAGTGAATATGGCTTTGAGATAGGTGTTGGAGTATTCCTTAAGGGGCAGAAGACAAATACTGTTTGAAACACATAACTGGACTGTTTGAATTGATTCCAATAGGACATACAGAATTTGCTTTAAAAGGCATCATTATGCATCCATACATTGCAATAATAAGAGAAATATACTAGAAATATATTTTAATTCTCAGTGAATTTTAACTTCCTCATTCAGTACTATGTGTTTTTCTCAGAAGCCTCCAGCTCTGCCAGCCAGAAAAAATACTTCTACTGACATTATTTTCCTAAATATTCACTATGATGCAACATATGATTGGGACTAATATCAAAGCCTTTTCCAAAATCTTCTTAGGCACAGGTATGGAAAAAGTAAAAATATCAGTCTGGCCCTACCTACACATCTGTGGCTAATTTATACAACAGTTTAATAAGTAATATTGTACCCAGTCATATGCCAGGCTAGGATCAACAGCATCTAAACAGCACAAAAACTGGACAACACCGGCAGTTTAATGCAAGTCTTATCAGATACCTTTGCTGTAAAAGTGCTCCCTGAGGAAACAAAGCTACTGTCAGAACAGACCAAGTCTTTTATGCTTAACATTAATATTAACATTATTGTAATTTTTTGTCTGATCTCTCATTTGTACTATGGACCAATCTCAGGCCTTGTCAAATTTATACTGGTCCAACACATTTTTTCCATGTTTCCTTACCTGGATGAAATGTATTGAGGGGAGCAAGGAATAAATAAATGTGAGGTTTTATCTCTTCTGTAGATCCAGAGAGTTCTATGTTCACAAAAGCTCAATATTCTAGTTAGACTGTTGGGAAAAAACTTTGGTAGTATAAAAAAGCGTTTCTGTAAAGGTCCTCAGAGAGTTTTCAAAACTTTTTTTTAATAATCTAAATCAATGCAAAACCAGGAAGATACAAATAGACAGATATTTTAAAGTGCTTCCACTGCCAGAATAGCACAGCTATCCTGAACTGCTGTAAAATCAATCTACTTTCATAGATTTACCTAAGTATTGATTTTAAGACTCAGCTTCAGGCACATAGATTTGGATAAAATAAGAGGCCCTTTTTTGTCATGCACGTGGAATGTTTTCAGTTCTCTAGAGGAACTCAAACACTGCCTGCATTTCTGCACAACAGCTTTGCGTACCTATGGAAGAGAGATGTAAAACTGTAAGTTCTTGTCACCAAAATTGCACATTAACATCCTGACAGTCTAGGCTTTCAGGACACCCACTTATTCTAGTGACCTTTTCCACATTCACTCCTGGCCTTGAAAGAGTTATCCTCAGCTAGCCAGCACTGTCCTATATGAATTTTTTCCATGTGGCTCATAAACTGCTCTGAGTGCAGCACTCTGAGGCCCAATCCAGATCTGAATGAGCTGGGTACAACACACCAGCACTTGACCCCTTTTGCAAAGATCCCCGTGTGCACTGTGCCTCCCAAAATAAATGTGAAAGAGAAGAAAGCTTCAGCACCTTAGGGAGTCTTTCAGTCAGTCTCTTCATCTGTAAATGTAGCTCAGATTGTCTGAGGCCATGCCAAATTATTTTTTCAGTGTAATTCACTACAGCAAGCCCAATGCGTCAAGATTGTGTATCCCTACCCTCTGTCCTGCAAAAACTAAAAACATTTCAAGTAAATTGCCCTGTTTTCTACTCTACCACATTATTTTACCCACAAGGAATTTCCTTGATGAAATTGCTTTAATTTTGATCCTAAGTAATTCTGATCCTTAGCTTTTTCAGTTCAAGAGTTTATCTTCAAGACAAAAGTGCCAGTTGTTTGCCCTCACTCTGCTTTGGTTGGCCTCTGCTTAGCCTGGGCCTGTTTGGTCAGAGAGTGCAAAGGCAGAGCCTGTCATTGGCAGGCAAAATGTTTGTATTCTAGAAATGATAAATTGGGATCTTTTGGTAAGACGTTTCTCCATAGCTTTTTGTTAAACTTAATAGTAGGAAAAAGTGCATAAAATAAATCAACTTTCCTGTGCATATACTCAAGCTGGTATGTACACAGCTAGCTCTCTCTGGTTATCAATTTTAGCTCTATTCTTATTTGATATGTCTATACCTTTAACCAGGAATTTTGAAATTAAAAAGGTTAAAGATACCACCTTAAGATTTTTACCTAGTTTACAAGTACGTTGTGCAATAGGACAAAGGGGATATTTTTAAGCCTTTTGACCTTTGGAAGGAAAGATTTTATGGGAAGGAGATAAGCATGTTACCCAGTACTTCATCATAAAAAACAATCATGAATGATTTATATTCCTTGCAGCAGCAAAATCAGATGTATTTCAAGCTTCCCAGTATATGTGGAAGTTTAACTTCATTTGAGCTGAAAACCCAGTTTTCAATGCATTAATTGCACCAGCATAATCAATTATTTGAGTAAACCAGCAGTCTTTAAACAGAGAAGAGCCTCCATCACACACAGTTTTCCTTCCTCCTCCTTCATTGTTGGGAGTAGAAAATAGATCAGTAGAATTTTCTAGGTAAAATGTGAGGATTCCCATCTTCCAAATGAGTGCGAGTCAAGCCTGGTTTTGAGATATCTCAGGCCAAAGGGAGTCTCCTGGATTAATTACTCCAGCCCTTTACCTGTTGTGTGGAAAAAAGGTGGTTATGACATCATTCTCTTGGCCATGCACTTCCAAGGAGGAAAAAAAGACCATGGATGCACAGAGAGCCCTGCCATTCTAGAAAAGATGAAGGAGTTTTGTTGCCCACACATATTTGCTGTTTCTAGCTGCCCATGGCCAGTGATTGCCCGTGCAGCAATGAGAAGTCTGGCTGTCCTTGGGGCCCAGAGCCTTAACTCCAGGAAATCAGGGAGCACAGCACCTTCCATGTAGTTATGTCCATCAAGTTCTGCACCCAGAGTATGATACTTCAAAATGAAGCAATCATTTCATCACACAAAATCTTTTAGTTAACGACCGAGGCATTTGTACTTCAAGTACAAATAGGGCAATAATAGGGAACATTTGCTGCTTTTCATGCTCCTTCTAGTCCATTAAATATACAATTTATTCCTATGTTAAATCTCTTTTCTCCTTTGCGGATTATATAAATATTTAGTTATATGCAGACATGTCTACAGGTTCAATCTATGTGCAAATCAAGGAAACAAAAGCAAGGCCTTTGATATGAAAGTATTATAAACAGGACCATTGCACCCTGTGATAAAATCTCCAGGGTCAAGGGGAGTTTGCTTTGGGAAGAGATGACAGTATTGGATATAGCATATTGAAGCTGTCCTACATTACATTCCCAGCATTAGTCTTTTGTAGTAACAAGTAGCCAATTAGTGAAGTCTTTTCAGTTCATATTCTTTTCTTCTCTCACTAATTTACATGAACTAGAAGATAGATCTTGTCACAGCTCAGAAATCTTTCCCTTCAGTCTCAACCTCTCTTCATTCATAACCCTTTATTTACCTTCAGTGATCAAACTGTTCCACCCATATCCTTTTTTTCTAATGATCATAAACAATGCACTGATGTGTCCTGAACAAAGTACCTTATTGTACAAGTGATCCCCCTGATGGCAGAGACTATCCTGACGTTTCCATGCATAACCACACGTGGGCATATAAGCCTTCAAGCACTGCAGAGCATGAATCACAAGTGGCCTGTAAAGCATCAGAAGGCAGCAGGCTGGGTGAGCTGCCCTCTTTCCACTGTCAGTGTCTGGCCAGAAGCCAAAAACTTCTCTTTTTTTTTATTCTTTTATCTTTTTTTTTTTTTTTTGTCTTCCAACTAGTACCCTGATAACTTAGAAACGGATGGTTTTAAACCAACAACCAAGAATATCTAAATGCCACCTACTTTTTGGCACCCTCAAATAACAACGTGCATTAAAGGTGGTCTACAATGTGCAGATACACAGAAATATATTTACTGAAATCCTGATGCATACCACAGACACTGTGCATGGCTTGCTCTGTGCTGCTGACTGAAATACCCCAGGGTGTGATGTGTTTCAGTCAGCAGCAAAGAGAAGCCTGACTCTCAGCACACTGGGGAGCGTGCAAACCACAACCACTTCTCAAGCAATGAAGCATATTCTTCCCCAGCTCACCACCCAGCTCAGCAAAAGGCTTCATCAGCACCTATAACTCTCATGTTCGCACCTTCCAGATCTTGTTAGACAGTCTTCTGGGGTCATTTTTTAAGTTTCCCAGGATGCAGACATTGGTTCTGATCCTTTCACAGAATTTGTGTTCTGGTAGACCTCATCATTCCTTTAAAAGTCGATTTTCAGAGAGGAAGTGTAGCAATTACTTTTCTTTTTATTGAAGGGGGGGTGATTTTTGCTCAAGATGTATCATTCCTCTGTAAATACTTAAATTTTCAAAATATGTATATATACACTGAAGGTTTGGTGGTTTATCTCAGTTCTAGATTTAATGGTTTTCATACATTGAGAACTTCTTCAAATGCTTGAAATTCACATAAATCATTTCAGCAATGTAAAAAACCCCAAATTTTTTATAAACCTGAGTGTGCATAGCAAATAGGAGTGATCAAAAATAGTATTTCAGATAGAAAACAAATAAAACAGCAACCCCAGATCCCTGAATTTAAAGCATCTCCTGCAGAATAAAAAAGGGCTTGAGTTCCTAACTATATCAGATCACTTCCTACCATAGGAAACTCACAGGGATGTTACACTACATTCCTGGCTTCACAAATCTGAAAAGACTACTCACACATGCTCACTTAATTAAGTAGAAGCTAATTGCATCCTACTTATTAGATAGAAAGGTGTACCACTGGATTACTGATAAGACTAACCAGTAGGCTGGGAAGGAAATACTTTTGCTGCTTCCACCCTTTATTGAAGGAGCCTTTTTACAGATGCAGTGTCTAAAGCAGAGATTCCAGCAGCCCACGCCATCCTAGGCAGAGGGCAGCAGACCTGAAGTGTTTTTACCAATTTTGACAGAGCTTGACTTTCTTATCACAGGAATTTTTTTCTGCTTTTTTGCCTCTGGGTGAGCTCCTGATACCCTTCTCAGCAGGTCTCCAGATCTAATAAAATCTAAGCCTCAGCAAATACCAGCTGATAAGAGGAGGAGCTTGTTCTTTCACCTGGCTGCACCTTGAGGACAAGAAAGGCTATTCATCTCTGCAGGATGAGTGCAGTACAGTATTTGCAGCTTTATTCCTGGCTTTCTGCCAGATTCCCACTGTGGCTACAGACACTCTGTGGGATAAAACAGGATATTCCAAAGGAAGAACTGGTTAATTATATTATATAAGTTTCAAATGTCATTTCCAAGAACACTAAAGATTGTCTGAAAGACTGCCTACCTGTATAAAATCCTGTCATATGATACATACACTAACTCCAATGCTTGCATTGGGTCTTTGTTAAAAATAAATCATTCATCTGACTGCTAAGGTACTTCTTGGTTCAGTGACAACTACTCACTAGTGGTGAGGCTTCACAATCAGGCAAAGAGCTTCTATCTGTAAAACAGGACTGAGAAATAGATGAGGGCTTTCTTTTTTATTTTTTTTACTACATCTCTGTGTAACAATAAAATTGAAAGCCGACAGGCTTCTAAGAAGGGACTTTTTTTGTTAGTGTATCAAAACACCACAAAAAATTGCACAAATCCAAGTGGTATTACAGAGGTTTGGTTACTTTATGCATTGGCACATACACCGAGTATGTAGTTGGTCGTTTCCCGGTAGAGCCATCCTGTGATAACTGGGTGAATTTCATGAGTTTTTTTTTCTCAAGTACTGGCTCTTAATTTGACTCTGATTTCTACATCCCTCCCTTTCTTACTCTTTCATCTTTTCAGCAGTCAACTTTTACAGTTATCCCAAATTCTATGTCAGTTAACATTCATTTGAAAATTGTGTCTGAAAGCAGCAACAGAAAAAGCAATCAATCTGCTGAGTACTTTTAACAAAATAATAATAGAAAACCCTCCTGCACTTTGGTCCATACAAACCAGAAGCCATCACTGTCCAAGGGGGCGTTTTTTGAGTTAAGTAATCCTGGGCAACCATGCCATGAGTAAAGAAGAACAGGAAAAGCAGAAAATGTGAGGGTCTGGAACAAGTATGGACAAATCACTGGTTCCATTTGCTAAGAAATGGTGCTCAGCACAGTTTGCTGCTGCTGAGCATTATCCAGGGGCATGAGACCTGGCAAATGGAGTGAAAGGAAGAAATGTTATCATAGAAAACTTTCTGAAAAGCAGATTGAAAGCAAAGGGTCACTGAGTTGATTTTTTTGGAAGAGGTGGTTGCTGGAAAGGGGCAGAAAAACATGAAATTGAGCAATTACACAGGCATGGAGAAACAGGGAAGCTTTTCCAGATGGAGGCTGCAACCAGAATTTTGCAAAGAAGACTGGAAGTAAAAGGTTATTTAGTTACATAAATAAGACGAAAACAATTTCAGAAAAATGGACCCTGTGTGGTTTCTGAAGAAAACAAACATATTTACTTTAAGGTGGAACCTGGTGAGTTAAGGAAAAGTGTATGTTTGATGTGGTACTTGGGTAATTTACTGAAGATGCATAAACATATTCAGGAAGACTGGCACAGAAACAATACAAAGATCTTGAAATAAGATAGAGCATTTTAAAGATAAAAATTTAAATTATGAGCCAGCAATATGTCATTGTAGAAAGAAGGCCAATATTATCTTGTGCTGCATTAGACAGAGCATTGTCTACAGTTTGAGAGAGCTGATCCTTCCACTCTGCTTCCAGCCTTGAAGATACTCAAAACCAAATGGATACCATCCTGAGCAACCTGCTCTCAAAGACTCATCTCTGAGCACACGTTTGGACCAGAGGATCTTCACAGCTGCCTTCCTGCCTCAGCTGGCCTGTGATCCCAAATAGGAAGGAGGTAGAAAATACAGCATTTGATACAACAGTCAACAAATATTTCTCTGCAAATTTTTGTTGCTACTACAGCATAAAAGAGCATTGATGTGTGAATACAATACAATGAAATACACAAATATGTGTGACTGTAAGCACAATGACACAATAGACAAAAGCTGGATATAAAACTAGACAAAGAGGTAGCAGAATAACCACAAAGGAGGAAAATGGAAACTAAAGGTAAAGAAAGATTTTTATTCGCAAAGCAGCATTTGATATTTGATAATTGGGGCTATATTGGCAATACTGCCAAAATCCGCTGTTTCCAAATGAGATCCGTAAATATTACATGACTAATTTTCTCAACTGGTAAAATCACTTAATGGCAAGCATGAGTTTACATAACACTTTCGGGGAAACGACAATCTCTTGGATGTGATTACAAAAAAGGGAAACAAATTCAAGTGATTTCAGTAACCACTAAGCAAAACACCAAAGGTGGTGGCTACAGGCCAAATAATTACATTTGGTATGAATGCTGGCATCAAGAATCCCAAAAGAGTGGAGAAATTTCTGAAAACAATAAGACACAGGAAACTTAAAGATCAGGACAATGTGGATGACTCCTAAGTCAGTATTAAGGAATGTTTGTATCTTTCTGGGCATTAAAGAAATGTTGAAAAAATGTAAGGCTGTGACGTCAAGTAAAATTGGCTATTTCCTTTTTTTTTCCCCATTAAATTGTTAATGTTTTATTTCATGTTAGGTAGTTGGCATCTTTAATGACTTGGTAAAGCTATTTATTAGGGAAGAACTCGATAAATCATCAGAAATAAGAGATGTTTAGTATTAGTGCTATTTCTTTTTTTTTTTTAATCTCCCATAACATCAAGCTGCACAAACATCATTATTTACAACACAGAAACTGTAGCCTAAAAATTATAGTGACCTATCAGACATCTGTATCATCATCAAACTCAAGAGCCATTTGTGCTAAGTCAGACAGGGCAAAATAAAATAATAGAAGAGGTCTGTAAAATAATTATACACACCAGATACCATGATAAGGAGCACTTAGAGAGCATAATTCACATTTGGCTATGGATTTGCTATTACCAGTAACTGGGAAATATTTCACAACATCCCTGACTCACCCATGTGTGATACATGGTGCAATCAATTTCCATGCACATTTGTATCTAGCCTTTTACTAGAACAGTACTTTGAACCCCATATTATTATGCCTCGGCAAAATTCAGGATTAAGGCTGCTTGCTGTCAAAGCAGGTTGTCTAGCATGCAGAGACTGCAGAGAAAAGTGGGCATATTACTGATAATGTTCTCTGGTAGCCCTGAGGAGCTCTAAAGTACAACTGCTAAGGTCAACAGTCCTGATCTCTGAAGACTGCCCTGAAGGACTGGACTTTTTTTTTACTGAAGGGTTTGAATCACCTAAGTCACTCTAAAGAGAAGACTGGGAAGGGACCATATCTCCATATCTCCCCAGTTACATCCCACAGCTTCTCTGCAGACCCAGCTGCATCTTCACTGTGAAGCATGAGCTATCCTGAAGAGCAGAGGCTGCTTGGTCACTGCCTTGCTGCCTGTTGTGGTTAAGGAGAGGACAGAGAGGAGACGACTTTAGCCATTATGTTTCTGGCTTTGCAGCCAAGCAATGGGACCTCTGGGATGAGCTGAGCAGGACTGACCAGCTCCGCACAGCAATGGACGGGCACTTCCCATTAACTCTGCGGGTTCTTAGAGCAGCCCAGGAAAAAGGACAAACTACCAGAACTACCAGGGACTCACAACCCTGGCAGCTATGGAGGGCAGGGGAGGGGAGGAGAAGCCAAGTTACCACCTTTGCTGTTTCAAGTGCTCAATTGAATTACTTATGATTCAGACATACCTCTTACAGGGTGGAATGTTTCTCAATGCAATAAACATCAACCTGACATGAGGAACAGTGGGTATCTTTGTAGAGCAGGAGGGAAGGAGCTTTGTCCTGTCCTCTAAAAAATGTATTCTTATGAAACCACTTGAGAACTGAGAACTTGTTTTACCCAAAGACTGGAAAGAATCAACCTTTTACTTTTTGTTTTTTCCTGTAATTCTCCAGCCCTCAGGCCCACAGCCACAGAATATTATCGGACTGACCTGCTCCATGGTGCATGTTTAAAGGCACAAAGGTGAGAAGGAGCATTTGGGCCTCTCAAGACTTGAATTAATGAGATAAGATATAATTTATAAGATTTGTTAATAAATGGACACTCCACCTTTGAACTGTTTCTGTTGCAGAACACAGCCCAGTTCCTCATTCTTTGTCTTCTGAGGTAAACGAACTGAGCATTGCTCGTGAAAATGCAGAATGAACTTTTCACAGCTGGTGAAATTCCCTATAATCAAGACAGCCTGTGAACTTGAACTGACAAATGAGAGGCAGAGCAACTGCGGAATAAATACAGCATCTACACACCAGCTGCTCTACCATGTCAAACCACGACAATGTAGAAGGCCATACCACATTCAAGGAAAGTATCTTCTCACCTTTCTTCCAAAACAGCTTCTTCCTCAGTGAGTGATTACGTATCAGATTTCTTTGGGAGGCTGATTGTTTAGAGTTCACCTGATGAGGGCTTTTTGCATAGCCAAAAGATAGTGTGCCATTCTTAAGTCCTCCCTCTCCTGCCCGAAAAGCTCTCAGGAGAAATGTGTTTTGTTAGCTGGAACCACCTGTTTTACATACACTGTCTCAGTTGTCAAAATTATAAAAAATTTAAAGCATCTGCTGATGTGTATAAGGAAAACAGAATTTCAGCCACAGTAGAGCTCTGTGTTTTATATCAGGCTTCTAATTATTATGAAATTTTAAAGAGGAAGAGGCAAAAAGAAAATAGGAATCAGTCTTTTTGGAGAAGATATGGAAGAAATTCTTTCATTTGGATGTTGTGTCCTTTGATAACTGAAGGCATAGCATAACTGAATGTCTAAGCAAAAAAACAGATGGTGTTTTCAACCTTAGAAGAGGGTGATGAGGTGACTTTCTAAATTCCCTCCCAACCTAAATTATTTTATGAAAATAATGGTATTTACTATTAGAAATCCACTTACTACTTTATGCTATTTGATGTATATAGTGATGTTATTTTAATATGCTATCTGGAAATATGATATTATACAAAATTTTGTCTCTGTTTTTATTACATATATATAGAAGGCATTTACTCAATCATGTGTTATATATATATGTGCATTAATTATAATTATTTAGCGTACATACCATTTATTTTCAAAGTTCACTTCATGCCTTTATTGTGAATTAATAGAACTGTATTTCTCTACATTTCATATGCCTCCAAGATTTCTAATACCCTCAGTTCTCTTTTGTCTTAGCAGACTCACATGCTCCACCACCTAAGTCTGTACAAAATACACCATGCAGGCAGGTCTTTTCTGTTCACACACTGTTTTCATATTGTTTACAAAAGTACAGCAAACAAAACAGTAAGCAAAGATAACAGAAAGAAACTCATTTTTATGTTAAAATTTTCATCTCGTTTCTCTCTTAAGTAAGTAGTGACAAAGCAAAGCAAACACACACAACAAGCCCATTTTAGGGCATCCACAGAAGAAACGCTCATCTCCTTGCCTTCTTAAATTCACTGCAAAAGCTTCCTTTGACTGCAGGGGGAGCAAGAATTTTCCTAAAGTAGTTTTGAAGCATTTAGCTGTAGTGCATTCACTGTGCAGGGTCTCACTCGTTAACTAGATCATTATTTCTCCATAAAACAGAAAGAATAAACTACACGCATAGCAAATGAAACATTGAGCAGTGTGTTGCCTCAGGCTGACTCCCTGTAGAAACAAATGTAAAAAAGAGGCTAAAGTTAGTAATTTAATTTCTTTGTATTATTATACCAAAAATAATTTCATACAGAATGAACGGCCAGACATAAATTTATCTTGGAATAACAGGAAACCTACGTCGTTAGAAAGGTAATTTTTCTACTTCTGCAATAAATAGATTAATTTTACCAGTGCTACACTGATGTTCATCAGCTGAATGTGTAGCCTTATGATTTTAATCTATGCCCTTATTATCTTTTGTCCTAATATCCTCAATAAGAAGTATATATGGACGAATCATTCTTTTGTAGTCATTAGAATCTTATTAAACTGCATAGAAGAATCAATGGAGCTTCTAGAAGTTAATGTACTCAGAGGGATGACTCAGAAATAAGGCAGCTGGGACAGTTTCCACCCCAGCTCTAACTCTGCCCCCAAGGAGCTTCTGCTCCTGCAGAAGAGCTCTGTAATCTGGAAAGAACCAAATACTATGAGTAAGCTCTTCTGATAACGGACCAAGAGCATTACTGGAATTAGAGGCTGATAACAAGGAGCTGCAATATGAATATAGACGTACATTCTGTTAACAAACCACTGATAGGTAGACTGAAATGTCAAAGGCCCTGGAATATGAGGGGATAACATGACTGCAGTGTGCCACAGTTATCAGGAACTCACCTCAGGAAACCTGAGCAGGAAACTGTGTTTTGGGGTATATTGAAGAAAAAGAGGAACCTGCTGTTGGGAAACCATTCAGCCTGTGTATAAAATTCACATAATTTGACCATGTATAGAACTCCACAATAACCTGTTGAAATAGCCATAAGTGATAGCAGAGGTGGAGCCATCTTCAAGTTGCAAATAAAAGCTGGTAACAAATACCTCCTGCTGCACAAGTGTCTGTGCTTTAGAATCCAGAATGCAAACCTGACCACTCTGCTTGCCTGCAATGCTCCCACCTAAGTGTTACATTATAGTCATCCCAGGGAGAGACAGCTCTTATCTTTGCCTCTGCTTCAGCATCCTGCCCAGCAGGTTTGACTGTACACCAGCTGGCTCTGACAGAGCAAGTGTTAACCCCAGCATTGCCCTGGGTTTCCAGGACTGACACAGGCCTGGTGTCTGTGCTGGATTGGGACAGTATGGTCAGCAGTTCATCCTCACCTTCCAGAATTGTAGCAGGAAGAGCTGAACTGGTCACTGTTTCAGACAAGTGGTTTTCTTCTTTTTGTGTGTCATGCTCCTCCACCAGTGCACCGGGAAAGTGCATCCTTTAGATCAGCGTTCCTAAGTATTGCTTAAAATATGTGGTCCCAGCAGATGCTCAGAAAGCATGCAATAAATCATCAAAATGTCAAATTCAGTCTTTAAAGATCAGTCCACACATCCACTTTCTCTTTGGGTAACTGGGCATTTTGTCTTAATGGTATCTACTAGATATGTCATGGCGTTCTCATGCTTTCCTCAGGATATTTTAGAGTTTATCTCACAAACTCAGTTATCCTCCACTACTGAAGAGCCTTTATCTCTTGGGAAGTTTCATTGATAGCTTAGTTATCTTCCCCTCTGTGTTTTTCTTGGAGTTTATTTTAGTGGATTACATCTGAAAGTTTCTTCTCATTCTAGAGCAGGGTTGTTACTTTCTTTCTTCATGAGCACAGCTTTGAGGTTCTGCTTTGGCAACCACAGAAAGAAATATATGCAGTATCTTCCAGATTCATTTCAAATCCAATTCAATTCTCAATACAAACACAGCAAGGCATCTTTCATGAAGCTCAGCAAGACCTGTGTTCATTTCAGTGTCCCCAGTGAGGTGTATTTTCCAGCTGTCATGGGTTAGGAATACTATTCCTCAATTTAATATTCCCACTAAAAAGAAAACCACAAGACACTCCACTCTCCCACTCCAGCGAGAGAGACAAAGGCAGAGATTACAGGTTGAGATAAGAATGATTTACTGGAAACAGCAATGAGATAAGAAAATGAACAGTAACAACAACAGCATTAATAACAAAAGCATACAAAAACTGGGTGATTTACACAAAAAAAGATGCTCACTGACATTCCAAGAGACAAGAGATGGGATCCATCTCCTCTATACTCTCCCAATAGGTAAAATTACAGGCAGCAGTGAGATGTCCCCTAGGCTTTCTCTTCCTAGGGCCAAGCAAACACGTTTCTCTCAGCAGCTGTCTGTACACTATGCCCAGAACTCCACCTGCAGGTATCCAACACCATTTTGCCTTACGGTACAAGTGGAGCATAAAGAATCTCCAGAAGACCTCAGTGTAGCTGAGCTCTTCCCTCAGTTTTATGACAGATACACCTGTTTTGTGATGTAAAATTGAAAACATCAATGTATTAAAGTTGTTCTCAAAAGCAGACAGCAAATTCTAGTCTTCATGATAATAATGCAGCCATTAACATCTCCAGAATTTCCTAATAGACAGCTAATATTTGATTTGATGATATGGAGGCTGAAGGTCTGTCAACAGCTGAGGCAATCTAAGAGGTTGCAGCTGCTGAATATTTCATATTGTCTCCAGTCTCCTCCACATCATCTCCTACTTATTCTTAACCTTTCCCATGCTCCTTGCTATGGTAAGCTCTGCTTTTCCAGCAGCTCTGGCACTCATTGCAGCAAGTGAGTCAATTCAGCTTCTTGGCAGAGAACAATCCGCTTTTATTTTGTCTGGGTATGTTTTCCGCCATATTAATGAGCTCAGAGGACTCAAGAAAGGATCCAATAAAAACCAGACCCCTTTAACAACAAGCAGAAACTGCATGGGCAGGATCAGGATGGTAGTGGTAAAAACATCATCCTTTAGAGTCTATGTGAGGCTAGATCCACTTACTCTGTGAAATCCTGCCTCTGCCAGTTATTACAAGTTTATTCAGTCCTGTCCTCTCTAAGGGCAACAGGAATGCAGTTACTGATTCCTGAGAAAGGCAGTGGCCAAGGAAAGCAACGCCTTTGGACCTCAGAGAAAGCTGTGCTTTACCTCTGCTCTGCTAAGCACTTGCTATGTGACCATTGGCCTGTAATTTAGCTGCTCTAGGCCCATCTCCACATCTGTAAAAAAAATGCCAGAGGCATTATATTTTCACTAGAGGTTTCGTAGAGGTATACATAAAAACCCTTTGATATTCATAAAAAAATGTACAGTTCCTGAGGCAAGTTAATTACCTAAATGACTGCATCACTATATAATAATCAGTACTGAATTCTCAATGCCTATCTGAGGGTGTTCAGGATACCCTCACCAAACTGAAACAGAAAACCAAAAAGATGGGATATATTTTCTTTACTAAGTATGTATTTTCCTTAGTAGAATATATATTTGACAGTGTGCTTTAATAAAAACTACCCTTCTGTACTCCCTATAGACATACGGCACCTCCCACTTGAAACTTTATATTCTCTTCCTTTGTTTTAGTTCTTCTGCATGATGTAAGAGCTCAGGCTTGTGCAGGATTAACAACATTTAAACCTGTGGTAGCAACAGTCTCAGGGTCTTCATGTAGTTCCACGGCTGCTTCTTGGTTTCAGTATCTTCACCACATATGAAAACCAGAGCCTGGAGTGTACATCACTAAATTTTCAACCCCCAACAAGGATTTAGACGCAAAACTGTCAAATATCAGTATTTAGAGCAATTCACCTGTTTTCTAAGTCTATTATTGTACAAAGCCATTTCACATAAGCTTATTTTTGGAGATATCCACTATTTGGTGCAAAAAAATAAAAAAAGTGAAAAGATGCCCTTTATATCCAGCAGTTGCCTTGCCTCTGCTAACTTAAGGCTAAAGTAAAGTACAGAATGAGCCTATGACAATTGGCCCTATCATCATCTTATGGAGCACTAATTAGATTAACTCATTTGATAAAAAAAAAAAAAAAAAGCTGGCAAAATACAGTTGTTATGAAAACAGTAGAAAGATAACTAATTTTTAATGTGTCCCTTCAATGCAGTGTATAATTTCAGGAGTAAATTTTGCAGTACGTTGCCATAATTTTTTATGGAAGCTATGGAAGAAGAAGATAAGTACATCAGTTAAGGATTTTGAGGCAAGGAGTAGCTACTATACTGCTAATGAATATTTGTATTTCTCTGAATTATTCATTTTAATTCCCAAGAACATTTACCTATACAAAATTATTGTGGGGTTTTTTTTCTGATTTTCCCATTTTGATTTGAATAACAGGGCTTTGAGCAACCTGGCCTAGGGAAAGGTGTCCCTGTTCACTGGCAGGGAAATTATCACTAGGTGATCTTTGACATCCCTTCCAACCTAAGTCATTGTCTGATTCTATGACTCTTGTAAAGATTATTGGCTTAATAATGGCTTTCCAAAGGACGTAGCATTAGCTGTCTTCAAAATGTGATTTTTTTTAATAATTTATTAATTTTGTTGTCCACGAGAAAGACAGAAATTGCAACAACGATTACTCAGGGCCTGAACATTGTGAGAGTGATTCTAAATATAAAATGTCATTCAGGGAAAATTATTGTCTAATACCAGGTCAGAAGTAAAACATATCCTGCGAGACATTCATTGCATCGCTGCAGTCATGGCTTCACAATAAAACAGTTCTTGCCAAATGGTGACAGAGTACTGCATGTGGACACCTTCCAAAACAAACATAGCAGACGGAACAGAGAGTGGTTCACTGCAATCGCCCAGCCCTCCTTGGGATCTACGGAAAGGTTCCCTGCTCACGGGTGCTGCAGATGATCTATAGAAATGTGAAGGCACTGGCAGCCAAGGGCACGACCTGTTTGTGCTGGCTCCTTGTGCCAGAGAGACGGGTTTATCCACTTGTGCAGGCACAGGCACACCCGCACATAGCACTCATCTTCCCAGCAGGCAAAAGGGTGCATGTGACAGCGTGACTCATTGCCCTGGTGCACTGGGCACTTTACAACTACACCTGTTCCAGCCTAGCTCCAGATATGTGCCTTGTGTCCCTCCTGGGGGAACCCGGGGATATGACATCTGTAAGCAAGTGCAGGATTTGACATCCGAGCCTTCTCCGTCACTAAGAGGCAGGAGGGAAAGACATGGACCTTTGACATGCACTCTTCAATTCACACTGTATCACGTGCTTGGAGTAGCCTGACAGTGTCACATTTTGTCCTTAACTTGAGGCCAATAAAGAAGAATCAGCCAGAAAGAGCAGAATGTAACTGACAACTTCCCTTCACTCTGCTGAGATAAAAATCAAACTGAAACTAAAAAACGCAAACCAAAAGCAAACAACTGGGTTTATGTGCTATTGAAACTAGTTCTTTAGGAACTAAATTATTGGCTCTGAGAAATGCACTGCAAATATTTATGTGCTTAATGAATGTCTTCCAATGAGGCCACTACCTTAAAAAATACACATAAAAAAAAGCAGTGGGGCTGTATTCAGAGATGGAAAAACCTTCCACTTTAGTTTAGTTTACAGAACAAGAGGTCAAAAAGCTGCATGTGGAACAAGAGCATCATTTACAGGAATCTGCATTGTGTGGGCAGTTGAAAATAATCAGTAACTTTATAAATGTTACATTTTTAGGAACTGAATTCAACTTTCTTATAATTAAGTCCCCCAAAATCAATGGGAGCCTCCATTATTTTCTACCAGGCTGGAAATTCTTATAGCAAGTATATCTAAATTCCAAAATCTCTCATTCTGTCATGAAAAATATATACAAGACTCTCAACTAGCACTTGAGCTTTATTTTTTTTTTTTTCAGTCTTGCAAGTTCTTCAGCAGGAGAACAGAACAGCTAACAACTTCAGCTGCATTGTGTAAACTTGCCTCAGTGAGATCTGAGCCAGAAGCAGAAGAAATCAGTCCACGTGGATATCCACTTTCCTTCCTTTAAAGGAAGCTAATTCCTTTAAAATTGTCTCAGCCGAGCACGGCCTCACCCCATCTTACTGTAAAGGTACGGCCAGAGCTCCATCCTTCCTTCCCCTGCAGGCTTCCCTGGGACAGTACCCTCTATCCCCACTCTGCAAAGTGTATTGCATAATAAATACCACAGGAGAAAAATGTTCTGTTCAAACACTGAATAGGAATGTGAAGGAGGAGAGAACACACTGTTGAATGAGCTAGGAAGAATAAACTATTCTCCCTGACTCAGTATTTTCTAGTTTTGAACTAAAATATTTCCCCCTTCTGCCTGTCTTGCATGCCTGTTGAGGGTTAAGGAAATATCATAGGTTATTCACTGTGATACATAGATGCTATAATATTGGCTTTCTACAAATGTTGAGTGACGTTAAAGTAGCTTTTGTAATAGATATTATAATAGTGGCTTTCTACAAATAGATGCTATATGTGTAAGAGTAGTTTTATTACAGATAGATGCTATATGTATAATGTAGCTTTGTTATGAAGATGTAGTTTCTTTTTTAACAATAACTGATGCCTTTATTTCTGTCATTTTAACCTAAAACTTAAATATAATA